>JAKTWV010000016.1:0-227703 GCA_030582235.1 Ruyongia ponderosae | reverse complement strand
TTTGGCAACTTTTTTTTTCGAATTTGAATTTTTTTTGCCCCAAGAATCCAATTTTTGACCGGTCGATCGATCGATTTGCCATCCAACGACCCCGATTCGACCCCGATTGGACTGTATACTCGACCAGATTTCGCATATCCCAACAACGAAAAATGGTGCGTTATCCCATCACATACCGGGATGCCTTAATTGTGCAGACAATGGTGTTTGTCAAATTGCTCTAGTATGTCTACTCATAACGTTACTGGCTTCTGGAATCTGGATGGTGTCTGAATGCGAAAGTGGAATATAAAATTGTAGAGAAGAACAAACAAAAAGTCAGAAAATAAAGCTAATCAGAATTGATAATGAAAATACACCATTCTTTTTCCGTATGTTGTGTTTAAATATATTCTATTCCTTTTTCTTTTTCTTCGCATGATTTTTATATCATTTTACATGTTCAAACACCGGCCGATACTGGAAGCGCGGAATATGATAAAATTAGTGATGGCCATAAGTTCACCTAATAGAACTATTCAAATACAATAATCAGCTGAACTAGTTTATCTTGATATAGAATTGATATCAATGCTTGTTTGAAGCTTTTAGCGCTGAAATTAAACTCAAAATTTATTTATTTGCGATTTTTTATGTTAAGCTGTTTAATTTCTTTGAAAATTACGACATATCTAAAGACCCTCAAAATTCCACAGTACTCATTGCTAATTGGTAAAAATTGTTGAATTTATAATACAATTCATAATCTGTTTTTATTGGTATTTTATTATATTCAAGTGAGGTTATAACGACTATGAATGTTTTGGTATACTGAAAATATTGAAGGTATCATTCCATACCTTAAATCAGGGCCGGTGACTGATTTGAATCGTTCGCTTGCAAAACTAGGGCAAAAGCGTGTGAATCAAAGGAGCCATCACAGCAAACTTAGTTTATGTTCAACTACTATTAAATCTGATTTAAATGGTATCACTCATGACTATATCTAATGATGAATATATTCTAAGTTTTCCTGTTAAACGATTGGTTACACGGTCGGGGGTTTGCGCTCCTAAAAGGCGACATTTGGTGACAAGCGACCGGACTCTCACTATGGCAGAGATTTTGAAAACTAGTCCAAAAAATTCAAATAGAGGCATATATGTGGTTCGTCCATTAATTATATAATATTAGATGTACTAGTTGTGAATCATAAGACTACATGAAGCAAGGAGGTAGCTAATTAGTTGCAATTCACACACATAATTAATGTTTTGAATTCTATATAAATCTATAACGCATTCCTGAGATATATAAGCTAAAATGTTATCTGTTTTGATACCTTACCTATTTTATCCATTAAAACTACTACCCACCTTTTAAACTCATCCAAATCATGACTATCCAATGCTTCAGACAAACCTGGCAAAGTTTGACAGGTTAAGCCATCATTCTTATTTGGACTTAAAACAACATGTTTGATAAATGGACGACCATTCAATCCCTGCTTGTATAAAAACATCTTCTCTAAATTCTTTCCCTTCTTACCTAATAACTTCACGTCAATTGCCAATCTTAATTTAACAAACCATTTGAACCAAGGATAATCAATTGATATACGATCTTCATAATCACTAGATAAGACTTCAAATTCTCTAGCCTTGATGGAAAATGTATCCAATAAGTCTCTTGTATTTCTAATAAGCTTAACCAATGCATTCTCTTCATATCCCTCTTCAATAACATACCAATGAATAGGAATCTCATCCACTATCTTTTCAAAATAAGAACGTACTTCCTTAGCATAAGCCAATACATTGTATGCAATGACTTCATTCTCACTTAATGATAAAGCTAAGAATCCAGCATATTTGGCCAATGTATTATGTAATTGATAGCCTGGATCAACATATGTTTCTAACCAATTGACAGTATCATATCTTGAATCTCCTCGGAAACTTGGGAAGCTTGACGAATTAGAATCAAATTTCACGACACAACTTGGTATCCCCATATTGAATTGAAATATAGACGAGGAGGATTCCATGGAGCCTATTATATTAATATTATTTTCATCTTGATCAAACCAATAATCATATAATGAAGAGGATGGTGATGTATTTTCAAGAAAATCTCCATATGGTATGTTTTTTGATGTCTTCAACAAGATCTCATTTAACAATGGATTTGATTCAACGTTCAAAAAAGGACCACTTATATCACCAATATCAACATAAGCTACTGTCTTCTTCAACTTCTTTGAATGTCTCTGGGCATATTTCATAGCACCAATATTATCCATATCCCATAATGCCAATACTATTGTTCTCAATGGCTTCCATCCACTGGATTGTAATTCACTAAATGCTCTTGCAATCTCTAATAAAACAGCATTCCCACTATTTGGTCCACTTGCACCATTCACACCACTGTTTCTATTATGACCAATAACAATAATCTCATCCAATAAACCAGGAATTTCAACTAATATGTTCTTGAAAGTTTTAGATTGATAAGTTTGATGGTTTACCAATTTAACTTTATGATTTAAGGAGGGACCAGATGAATAATCGTACAAGGGAATATCACCATCCCAATTGTAACTTAATCCTTTACCATTAAGCTTCTGTAAAATCTTAATAGCATCAGAAAATGAGATTGTAATTGATGGAATCTTGATAGATGCTTCTTGAACCTTACCATTTGGATAATCTGTCAGCATTGAAACATCCTTGATTTGTTCAACATAATATGGACTTCTTGCTGAGCCCTTTGGATATGATTGATGGCCATTTCTGAGAGTAAATTTCCCATCATCATATGGATCTGTATAGAAAATAACACCTGAAGCACCATTCAATTGGGCATTCTGTAATTTCAGTCCATCTATTAAGCCGCCTGATCTAATGATATGTATCTTATCATGTATATCAGTATTAGTTTTGGTTAGCTTGGAATAATCATCATCTGAGCCATAGTTAGCGAATATGAAGTCCGAGGTTGTTGACCCAACTGCTGAATATAGTTGAATAGATTGGTTTATCTTTGTAGTGTATGCCACTGTTTCATTGTTATTCTCATCAACATGTATTAGGGAAGCCTTACTCTCACCCAGCTGATTGATCCAAACGTTATAGCTCTCAACCTTAGGAGCAAACCCGAACTCCTTGAGCTTTGCAATTGTATATTTCATAACATCTTTATTTGAGACATCATCATTGTATCTTACTGTTATTGTTTCGTCATCATCAACATCATTATTGTTGTTATCATTGGAAATAAAAGGTGTCATTATTGAAGTGAAATTATGGAGGTACTCCTGAGCATGATTTTCATAATTCAAGCTCCGTAGAAATAGTCTCTTAGTCTCTATCTTTGTCAATTTAGAGAAATGAAGTCTTCTATAATCACGTCCCAGTGATGTTCTGGGTAGGAAGACCATGTTCCATATGAATACCACCACCAGGGCCCACAAGATGGCAGCCACAAACTTCTGCGTGGCCTGGGAAGGATAGTTGTACTTGATGTATTCCTTGATGCTGTGCATGGAAGTGGCTATCACACTGTCAGTGTCCTCGTTAAAACGGCGGTTTCTCAGTCTGCTGTGGTTGTCATTGAGCTGTTCTTGTTCCACCTCATTGGCTGAAGAAGAGCTGTATCCATCCTCGTCTGGCTGGCCATTGCGATGTGACAGCAGTGGTTGGTGTGCTTCGTCCATAGTGTTATATTCCCTGGACCGGTTGGCGTGCTATCTGATTGTTAGCAGTGAAGTTGAAATGGTGATAGAAGAAGAAGAAGAAGAGAAATGCTTATAACTTGTTTGATTTGCCTTTCGGGAAGACAGGCAAAATAGAAAAGACACAACCGCGATTACATAATACATTACATCAGCACAATCAGGGGATAAGCTTAACTCTTTCTATACACTGGTCTTCTTGGACTCTGGCTCATTCTCATGGACATCCTCAGACTTGCGCTTCAAGCTGTCACTAGCTTCATCTTCTTTACTCTCAGCCTCACTGGCACCCTCCTTCTTCTTCTTCAATTCCTCCACTATTCTGACATCTCCCGTAACACCATTGACCGGTCTGAAATATGGCTGACATCTCCAATATGGAACCTTCTTATACTTACCTCCCCATTCCTCTAGCTCTCCCTCAGTAATGACATCTAACTCGTCAATATTCTCCTTCTTGAATATGTTCTCGACAACCTCCTCCACTTGTTTAACAATAGCTTCATATTCTTCATATGTACTTGAGGAACGAGCCTTTGCAATATTTGATCTAATATCAGTATGGTTTGGTAAAAATGAAGTTAATAATTTGAAGAAATGTGTCTTCATGGCCTTCATAGATGCTCCACTTGTTGGATACTGTTTGGCTATCTCTATATATTCTCGCAACATATGATCCACTCTTGGAAATTGAACTTTGAAATCTTCTGTTGGTTCACTGAAGATCGCAGGGTTGAAAAGACAACCCTCTGCTGTCATTATACCATCACAATTCAACTGCTCTGTGCATCTTTCAAAATCTTCTGGGTATAAGATATTACCGTTGGCAATGAAAACAGTTTCCTTTGGTAAATTATCTTTAAGATATTTCAATATATCCCAGTTAGCCAACCCAGTTTGCTGACCCTTTTGTTCTCTTAATCTACCATGCACTGTTAAGAATTGAGCACCAGCACTAAGAACCATCTTAGCATACTCCAAGGTCTTTTCATAATCTTCAAAAACCCTGATTTTCGCTGTCACTGGAATATCTAAATTCTTATGCAAATGATTGATTAATTTGTAAATCAAGTCCCAATCCTCCATCAAGAACGCACCATATTTACCCTTCTTAGCAATACCTTGAGGACAACCCAAGTTTAAATCAACAGCATCACAACTATCTTGTACTAATTTTGCAGCTTCCAATAAATATTCTGGATCATTGGCACAAAATTGGGCAATAAGTGGTCTATCGATAGTTGCATCACCGTCGTGCTCACTCCATGTATCTTGTCTATATTTCTTCGAAGTGGCAAATGATTTGGCATGTAACATAGGAGTGTAACAAAGAGTTGCACCATGCTTTCTGCTCAATAATCTCCAAGCTAGTTCAGATTGATCCACCATTGGTGCAACGATCTTGGAAGGTTTACCAATACTCTCGAAAAGTTCTCTACCGTTTAACTTAGTCATGTTTGGTTTTGATATGTTGCTAAAAACTCCTGGTAAGAATGATTTCAACAGACTAGACATCAATATAATGAATGTATGCCTTCATCAATTTACACTGAATGCTATTCGAAATTTTTCTTTTTTGTTTTGAGCTCATCGGAAAAATTTAGGCACGGTAGGCACCACAGTGCACACCTTAGTAATATAAGTCGACTAAATTACCAACTACAAATGGAACATGCAACGCTCAAACAGTCCTGTTTAGTATGTGTATAATGTATATAATTAAAACATTGTCATATCATATTCTTGGATTAAAGGAGAATCAACGATCCTCCAATAATATAATAATATTGCGTTCACATTTTTGTTTTTTTGTTCATTAAATAAGTTAAAAGGTTCACAGCTTTACACTTTGAGCCAACCATTACTATCATAAGTATTCCATCATATCTAACCACTAGAAATCATAAGCCTCTGTGTGGCGAAGGTGGTTGTAATTTTGAAATGAATATAGCTCTACTCTTGAAGGCTTGAGCGAATAGTAAAGCAATTGGCCAGATTGGGGCATCTGCTAATATTCTCACACCAAGGTATAGGGCTCTTGAAGATAGTCTGGCATTCTTGATAACCTTGATAGTTTCTAACACATTCGTATCTGGATTCATTGCCATCATTGCCAATTCATCATCCAAAGTTTCAACATCCAAGGCACCCTTGGCCTCTAATCTTAAAAATTCTGAGTATGACTTGACTGTAGTATCTTTGACCACCAATACATCTTCAATCTTCTTAAAGACCAACTCTGATTTAAGCCACAATGTTCTTTCCATAGCATTGAGATATGTTGGATTAGTTCCATAATTATGAGCCCAGGTCTCGATACTCAACAAGAATTCAGCAATAACCAAAATAGCAGAGAATAAACAAGTAATAAAGAAAACTGGTGTTCTGATAGAGGTCTTCTCCGCATCCTTAAAGATACTAATGTAATCAATCCAAAGTTTAACAATATCTAACCCATAATTTGTAGCCTCTTTCAATGCAGCTGGATCATTATTCAAATCTTTCAAAGCTTTATTCATAGCTTTCCAGTCTTTTCTCCAAATCTTTTCAATGATTGGAGTCAAGTGAATACATTTTCTCACCTTGGCAAAAGACAGCAATGGTAATATTAATCTCAAAGTTGGATTCTTATCATAAACAGATGACAATTTGGATTCATTCAAATATAAGACACCTCCATTTTTGATGTATAAGCTTTCCCAACTCTTGATCAAACTTTCAATTATAGGTCTAGAGTTCATTCTCCATTTGGTAGCTTTGATAACACCATTAGTTTCATCCTTCAAAGTGGCACGTTCAAGATAAATTTTCTCATGAATTGACATTAATAATGAAAGTAAAGTTTTCATTTGAAACTTCTTTCTATATGAATCATCAACAAACTCATTATTCAAAGTCAAATATGTCAAACAGTTACCATAATTTTCAAAACCATTGGATAATTCAATCAAACTGTACTTAGAATCAATAGGATAATGATGCGAATCAAGAATTGCAACCCAACCTTCTGGGTCAGTGCATTCCCATAATGATTCTAGTTTACAATGAATACCACATTTCAAATCAATGGAATGTAATGCACAATCTAGACCAATAATCGAACTGAAAAGATTTGAAATAATCAAAAGTGAATGACAAGTTCTGATTCTTGATTGTGCCAATATGAAATATTTGAAGTTTGATTCATTATCTTGAATATTTGTGGGGGTCATGAAATTCTCCAATGGGAAATTTAAAGATGTCATTTTAACCAATTCAATGAGTGATTTCAATAAAGTCTTCATTGTCTTGGTAACAGATAAATCATTGTTGAAGACACCAATAAAGATTAAAAGAACCATTGATTGATGTACCCAAATAGGGATGTTCTTATTATGCTTAAAATCAGCAGTCTTCACCTCATTTTCTAAATATTCATGGATTCTGAATCTTGTCATGTTGAATAGAAGCATAGCATGTGTGGAATGGAAACCATACAAAGCACCAACAGAACAAATCGCCAATAAGATAGGATAATTCTCTAGTGAAGGATTCAAGGTTGGTAAATGAATAAAAGGGAAAAACTTATCAAATTCCTTCTTAAATAACGAAGAATATTGATTCAATTCATCCAAAGATGGGAATTGTTCATTTTGTAAATTATTTATTCTCAACATTTCATTTCTTAAATCTTCATTAAAAATTTCAAATCTAATAATCTTTGGAATTTCATTAGTTTCTAAGTTCTTGAATAAATCTAATTGTCTTGATCTGAAGAATGTAGAAATATCATTCATTTGGAATAGTTGGTTAGGATTAGACTCTTCCAATATTGGTGATATAGGAACAGTTGATTGTAATTGTATATCAGTAGTACTGATTGACGATGGTAATGATGGTATTTTGCGGATTATTGACAATGAGTTTGATTTGACGGTTGGAATTGGTGCACTCATGGAGACTTGCGGAGATTGAGATTTGATGGTATGATCTTGTTGTTGAAAACTTAAAGGAGAGACTGTTGTAGATGCAGTAGTTGTAATATTCAAATTTGAGTTAATGAGAGAGGTTCCGCTTGATACTTTAACTAAGTTAGGAATAGAAGGTGAATTGGAATCACTGTTTGATTGTGTGGCAGCGCTACTATTTGCTGGTGAAATTGATGAAGATGCAAAACCAATAGAGTTGAAGTTCTTGGCATAGTTGATATTAGCAAAATTGGCATCAAATGGTGTATTGATAAATTCTTCAAGCCAATCATCAGGGGAACTTGAACTATCATTAAAGCCATCTGCTTTACTATCTTGTAAAGTGATACTGGTACTGCTATTATTGTTGTGATTATTGAGAGCCAATGGATTGTTATCAGGATTATTAACAGTGGATAATGATGAACCAGCACCATTGATGGAGTTATTATTGCTGGTAGTATTCGTTAAAGTTAATGGGTTGAAGAGGTTGATATTATTCAAATTATCAGAACTGTTGATTGATTTCATGTTGAAACCAGCCAAACCTCCAGCACCTCCAGCAATATGAAGATACTCATTCAAGATTGGCATATCAATCAATGATCCACCAGGAGTAAAATTGAATTCATATGGTGTTGTGGTTCTAGTATTATTTTGAGTTGAAACTGAGAAATAATCTTGAACAGCAGTATTATTATGATGTGGTAGTTGTTGATGATGTTGTAAATCAGAACTTAATGAATCCTTCTTCTTTTCTGCATCAGAATCATTCAAACTAAAATGATTATCAAGACCTAGTAAATTTAAATCAAACCCACTTAACAAAGCAGCCTTTGAGTTCAACTCTTGAGCTGTTATTTGAGGAGTAGAAAATCCAACTTGATGTGGAGCTTCTGGTAATTCATGATGATTTTCCGAAGGAGCATGATAATGCTCATCATTATTCTTCATATATGAATTGGCAGATGACGCACTAAATGAATTATGTCTATGTCTCTTTGTATTTGGTAAATTTGAATGAGACATTGAAGGATGATCATGATTTAATTTCAAATTTTCTGAGTGTTTGAAAAGACTTGTACTATTACCAGATGAACCATATGAATCAATTGAGGATTTTGAACCTGGGATTGCCTTGTTTGAATTCAAAAATGATGATGCATCTATACTTGGGTTTCTTTTATGATTCTTGGTGTTGATGCTTGAATTTGACATAAGATCATCATTTAGGTTATCATTGGTTGTTGTGAAATGACTGTTCTCTAATTTCAGAGAAACTCCTGTTGACGGTGAGCCTGAAGATGTGCTTGAAATAGGGGATCTTAATGAATCTTCTCTTGATAATGATGATGAGTTGTTATTACTAGTAATGCCACTATCAAATCTTGATCTTGCCTTTGATTTTGAAGTGGAAGAAGAAGAAGAAGAAGTTGAATCATTAGTGGGCAAAGTGACTTCTTTATTACCATAGTTTGTTATGATGTTATCGTTATCACCCTTTTTAAAAGTTTCCTTTGAAGTCGTCACCAATGAGGAATGTAATTTCTGTTGATGTCTTAAAACCAAATCTCTTCTGGCAAAGCATCTTCCACAAGCAGCACATTGGAATGGCTTTTCATTTGTATGTGATCTTTCATGTCTCTTCAAATGTTCCAGTCTGGCAAAGGCTCTTGTACATATTGTGCAGACATGAGGCCTAGGCTTGTCTGTCTTGATGATTGCAGACTTTCTTGGGATTGGTTCAAAGCCTTGTACCGATGTTTGTATCTGTTTGACACCATTCTTCTTGGTGGTGATGGTTGATGTGTTGAGAGGAGGAGTAGTGGACATGGTTTGGAGTGATGAATGTGTTGATGAACCAAATGTCCTTTATGAAGCTCTATAAGGATGAGATAAACAAAAGAGAAAGAGAGAGAGTGTGTGTTTGATGAAGAAGAAAGTAGAAGGGCTGAACGAATAAGGAGAATATAAAGCTTGTTCCTGTAAGCGGCTAAGCAGTGAGGAAAGAGCTAGACGGGGTGGGTGTGTGCAAAAATCAAAAGTGGTGAGAGGTAGAAGGTGTATGGTATCGCTTGAATGTCTATAACAGCGCTCAGTAAACTCGTTGTTGGTAAAGGCAAAGGCAAAGCTTTTATTTTGATTGTTGGATTTGGCATTTTTAAACAAGTTCGTTTTTTAATTTTTTTTTTATTTTTTTTTTTTAAAAAACGGGAATTTTTTTTTTTTTTTCTTGGGCCTCTTTCTCTTGAAGAAACTGGCGAGTACAGAAGATTGACATGCCTTGAGATTTGGGGGGTTGTACAGTCTGTGATGGCTACCGGTTCGTCAGGTGTATTATGTAATGCTGTAGATGTATTGGACTGTGTTGTACAGAAAGGAGTGAGTGGGTACGGTCTACACTCCTTGCTCAAGCCGGGGGCAGAGCAGAGCACAGCAGAGAGAAGAGATGATCAAAAAATCATTAGGCAGCAAGCTTGGTGTACGCGTTATCAAGAGAGGAATTTGGCACTGTGTAACGTGTTTAGTTTAGTTTCCTGCTTTAATTGTGCCTGTTTCTTAGTAGTTAATCATTTACCTTGAAGATTACTGGTCATTGTTTCGCAGGTCATCGCTATTATGCTATTATAGGTAATTAGCTAATCTTCCTTGTTTCTATAGTGGAACCTCACGATAACCCTTGAGTACTAGCTACATATATAGTTAGACCTTATATTGAGAAGTTGCTGTATAGTATTGATCAAGAGAGATCTCTGAGCTGATATCACAGATCGATTAATCCGTGTGATCTCTCTTAATAGTACTTGTTTTTATTCAAATTAAAATCTGGGGATCAAGAAGCCTAATTTGCCAATTAATCCACAACAGATCATCAATCACGTCTGATTTCTTTTCTCTTTGCCTTCATACAGTCTACTCTCCTACAAGAATACCAGTCTCATTCCCCCAGATATCACACACAGTAACTCATCAATGCTTCCTCCTATATACTGAAAAGCACAGACCCTGCCATTGACGTCTTTGACGGCAAAATGGTGGAATGGACTCCGACGAGGGTCACGTAGAAACAAATTTAGGAATTACGTAATCTTCAAATCCCAACTTTTTGTTGAGCCCTAAACCGACCTAGAAACAACGACTTCCGACCTGCCCGTAGAAGATGTGGCCCGGACACCAATTCTGCCATCAAGAATCTCCCTATAAAAAAGAAGAGTTGAAAATTTTTTCTTTTACTCTTTCTATAAGTTTTTCCCTTTCTTTACCTTGTCAATTTTATCCATCATAATAGACAGTACGTGATTAGATCTGGGGAATTGGACGGATCATTTAAGAAGATCCTCGTTGGTGTTTTACTCTCGAGGTGTCTTCACTATTATTTGACGAGTTCTTTACTCTGACCTTTCGTTTTAAATCAACGTGATAGATGATGGAGAGAGTAACTTTGCCTGACAGCAGTGTATCAATAAGAACTCGTCTGGATCTCGCTGAGTGCTGAAAGAGGAGTGTCAGATGATACATACATTCTCCCAACCTTTTTAAATAAATAAAAGGTTTGTTGTATAATTAGCAGTTGTTTACCTGTTTAACTTACAATCCATTAATCATTCATTATGAATTGACTTGACTTGCCTTGGCATAGTAGATATAAACCCTATTACAACTGTTTTATTCTCTGCCTTTCGTTATTTGTAAAACCTTTGTTCCTTCCCTATTCCCTATGCTTGCAGCTTCATGCTTCATGCTTCATAAATCAGATTTTTGATATTTTTTTGAGGGCAGAGGCAAAAACTATGATAGCTTATTGAGCGTCAACTTCTACAGAATACTAGTTATACTCAACTACTCAACGGCTAATCGCATCAGTATTCATTATATTTATAAAGAGAGACCACTAATTGTGACCTTGTAATACATTGATGAATGAAAGTGGATATTGGCATAACATTAATATATATTGATTTTTTGAAAACAAAATTAGAACAAAAGAATATAGCAAAACATAACGAAATTTAAAGCAGAATCAACAACAAAAAACACATGGCCCTTAACATCATTCATAAAGATATTAGTTACCCATAATTATAACTAGGATTAGTAGAAACATGGATATATATATCTGGGCATTAATTAATTGTAAGTCCTCATAGTATGGACAAACAGCAGCAAATATTTGATATTTGAATGTATAGCAGACATCAACCAGACTAGTGATGCATAATTATCATGATAATTGTGATGTTGTTGTGACCAGTTGGTTGTCTTCATCACTTTCAATACTCTCATTACTGGAATCATTCAATTTAAGATTTTTCAGTTTACGTATCTGTGTTGGAGTCAGTTTGTTTCTCTTCATATAAACTGGCACTTGCTTACTACTATTAGTTGATTGGCCGTGAGTTGCAGATTGAGCTGAGATCATGTTATTGGATAATTTAGTTGAATTATTGGTATTTATATTGTTGGTCATATTGGCGGCAGAAAGGGAGTCATGTTGATTGTCAGTGGAACTGAACGTCGATGCTGATATCTGGTGATTATGATGCTCATCATCGCCATGCGTTAGATGATCATCTAAGTTATGTGCTATCTTGGACTTCAGTTCATCTTGATGTTTGTAATATATGTAATTTCTCAAAGCCATTATTTTATATATAGAGTGTTGCAGGTTGTTGTTGTAACTTGTAGATACTACTGGTCAAATTGCGAAAGACTTGCTTGGGTATAGTAAATTGCATATAGCGGCTGATCAGTGAGGTTGGGTTAACAGCGAGTGCTCGTTGTAGGGTATTATGATAAGTAAGAAATGATTAAGGGGACCAGTTGAAATCTCTCCGACAGAATATCTTCACTAGGATTCACAACTTAAGCTTCATGCATTGGTTTTATACAAATTTTCGTCTAAACACCAAATTCTGATTTCTCATTAAAATTCCATCACCGGTGGTACGATTATACGTTTTTTTTTTTTTTTTTTTTTTTGGGAAAAACTCGAACCATTTTGTTAAAACCGAACAAGCCGGAGTTCGGGATTAGTGCTCGGTGAAAGATCTAGTACACGTCTTCGCATCTTTTTAATACAATGTGATTGGTCAGGAATATACATGCTATATCGCATCAACGCATCACGATTCACAACAATATCAGTCAACATCCCACTCCTGTACTTCATCATTGTTAGTGTTGCCAGTGGCTCCTCCGCTCACCAAAAGTACAACAGCGCTCTTATTAACATCCATTATCACCTTCTTGTTGATCTTGAACTGAAGCACCTGGTGACCAAGTTTGGAAGTTTCATCTCCTAGCAGCTTATTCATCAGTAAAACTTCTCCTAAATCTTTAGCGATATAATCATCGTCATCGTCCTCAGTGTCTCCATATTCACCCTTGGCTTCATCATCACTGTTTTGCATTGTATTCTTCAAGGTATCATACTTATAACTTTTCAAATTGACATAATTGGAAACAACTCTTCTTTTCATTTGATTTCTAATTCTTTTATCTTCAAAACCTTGCGCTTCCAGATGATATTTATTGTTAGAATTTTGTGATAATGTATTTGAGCTTGTTCTGAGAATCTTTCTGACAACTAATTTCTCCTTTAATATCTGATTTTGGTGAGGTTCCTTCCTGTTTCTAAGTAACTTGTTCACATACTCATATAATTGGTTAATCTCATTCTTCAAAGACTTAACTTCAAACTCATACTTCTTGATCTTTCTATCCTTCAATAATAGATTATCATTCAGTTGATTCGATAAATTTAAACTATCATCTCTTAACATCCCAATTGGTCTCAATCGATCTGCTGTTCCAAGCTGTTCATCGTCTGAAGAATCATCAGATAGCAATATACTGATATTGCCTTCATCTTTGGCAGTGTCTAACCTACCGTCATTATCTTCATGATCTTCATCAATTAGTATTGAGTTGTCCTTATTTGTATTGTCAGTTGAATGAACATCCTGTTGCAAATCATCATCATTGTCGTTATCACCTTCTATCATCAATTTTTCTACACCAATATCATGATTTGTAGTATCCACTATTTGACTCAAATCTAACATATTGGTGATATTGGCTGTCAACTTCTCAACTTCACTGTTCCTATCATCTAATTCATTCTTAACAATTTCCAAATCTTGATTCAGATCCAATAATTCTGAAGTTTTCTTGTGCAATAGATGCTCCAAATGCTTGATTTTAGAATCCATGCCATCTACTTTGATCGTCATATCGATTTCAAGATTCTTATAGTTGCTCAGTTCAGCCTCATAATAGATGGCATCACCACTCAATTTCTTACTTAGTTGTCTGTTTTGTTCTTGCACATTTTTCAAATTGGACTGTGTAAGTATGAGTAAGCTGTCTCTCTTTGATAGTTCATGCTCAAGTCTTTCTTGTTCTAGTAATAGGCGTTGGACTTCCAAGACTCTATCTGAGTATAGTTTTTGTAAACCTGATTTTGTTGGTGAGTTGTGAGGAGATGAGGTTGGCGTGATGTTCAAATGCTTTGGATCTATGGCACTCAGGACCTTGTTCTCTTTATCCTGATCCATTGCTCAACGATGATCCTACCAGTTTCAATATGATTTGATGGTTACCTATAGCTTATTTGATTTTTCTTGTTTTGTTGTGTTTTTGTTTCATGAATTTGCTTGTTTACTTTTCGTCTCTTTTTGGACGCCGCTCTTGAATGTGTCAAATAGTTAAGGTACGCTTTCTCAGTAATTTTACCTTTTACATTGCTACAGCAGGGTGATTGAAACACTAGTTGTCATATACTCATACAGCCTATACGATTTGAATCGAAACTACTATTTAGGATCAACGTAGACGGTTGGATCCCAAGTCAAGACTTCGTAACTATCTGGGAACTCCAAGGCCTTTAGATCTTCTTTATCCAAGACAACAGTATCCAAAACATTGTAGTTCTCAGCAATTCTTTTGACATGAACAGTCTTAGCTAATGGGATGAAACCTTGTTTATAAGACCATCCCAATAGAACTTGAGCAGGAGTATAACCATGTTTCTTAGCAATAGATTGTAAGACAGGATCATCAAATTTCTTACCTTGAGTTAAACTTGTATAAGCTTCTTCAAGGATACCGTGTTTCTTGTCAAAAGCTTGTATATCCTTTCTTGGTAACCATGGATGTAATTCCAGTTGATTGATAACTGGTTTGATCTTCAATCCATCCCAACTTAATAATTCTTGTAAATGTGGAACCCCATAATTTGAAACACCAATTGATTTAACTTTACCTGATTCAACAAATTCTTGTAAAGCCTTCCAAGTACCTAATCTTGATTCTTTATTTGACATTGGTGAATGAATCAAAACCAAATCAATATAATCAATTGACTTTGTCTTCTCCAAAGACTCTTCAATTGAAGCTTTTGTCTTATCATAACCATGGTTTGGATTGTTGACCTTCGTGGTAAAATAAATTTCTGATCTCTTAACTTCCGGATGATCTTTCAAAAAGGCAGCAATACCTTCAGCACCTTCCTTTTCATTCTTGTAAGCCTGAGCAGAGTCAATGTGTCTGTACCCGATCTTCAAAGCTTCATATGTGATTTGTTTTGCATCAGCTGGAGGAGTTTGATAGAGACCAAACCCAGAGATTGGGATTTCCAGACCGTTATTTAGTTTGTATTTGGAATCTTTCTGGAGAGTAGTAGTCATTGGAGTATTTCTTGATAAATTCAATTAACTATGGCAATGAATTGTTGAAGTTGGAAATTATTTCTAGTCGAGACGTTTCTGGAAAAATCGTGCTTCTTTTATATAAATATTTTCGCAATTATAACAATAGCAAAAATGCCACAATTTCCAGCTTGCTTATTATTTAGAGATTACTAATGAGAAGAATATAAAGCAAAAGCAAAAAGCTGTTCTATAATGTCAATTTGTATATACAAATCTGTGGTGACAGTTCAGAGTACCACACTTGTCCCAATGGGTTCAGTTCAGCACTTGGGTTCAGTACCTGGCTCAGAATCTCATATTTCATTCCACTGGACACAATGGAGTCCTCAAACACTTTGATTGTGTCTTCATTTCGAATAGTTGCTGCAACCAATGCCAGTTTCGTGTTACTATTGTTAAATCCATCTAATATAGATGCTATTAGAAAGGGAATCACTGAAGAATCATAGGTAACGTCTGCAGCAATAATAATTTCGTTATTATTTGGTATACTGTCTTCTCCCCACCATAATCTTTGACATTTGACCTTGTTGTTGTCATTTTCATTATAATTGGAATTGATATCCAATCCATTGAGAAGAAACTTTGGAGTTAGATTTTCCACTAATGAAGTATCACCATCTGTGATGATCAATTCTTTAAACTCAATGTCGTTATTCTTCCATAGTGATAATGAGACTAGTCCAGTTCCTGCTCCCAATTCCAGAACATTTTTATCTTTGATGTACTCTGGATGTGTATAGAGATATTGTGATAAATATAGCGCAGCTTCCCATGTCCTTAACCCTGTTGTACCTGATCCACTTATCAATCTTGGTGTCTCTGCTATTGAGATATCAACAGATCCAATTTTGTAGACAATTGTATCCAATGCTGTAACTGGTAAAGGTTTAGCATCGATAAGTTCTGAAAAGAGATCATAATAGTCTGCTAATTCATCATCATCATTTGAATATGATTTGAACAGTTTGGTTAGGAAAGTCTTGACATAAAATGGGTTCAATGATGATATTTCTTGCAATGTTGTAAACAGTTGTGAATGGGAAGAAGGGGTATTAAAGTCTTCTGATGATGGAAAAACCAGATTCTGGTTGGGCACTCGTTGCTTGAGATTATTCAACAGCCTTTCCATATTCTATTGTAGTGTTTTTCAATGGGTTCAAAGCATCAATATTTGTTGATGAGATGGGCTTCTCATAATTTTTTTCAAGCAGCTAGCTCGATCGAGATGTTTTTTTTTGCAACTCGCATCTTGTATATTATTTACATTTACGTTACAACAATTGTACAACGATAATGATGAAATATGATAGTAAAATATTGTTTAATAGAAAGTATGTAGTGATGGTATTATTGGTTATTAGAATGTCATTGAATTGAAAAGCTGACAAGAGAGGGCAGATGTAAATGAAGTGTTGAAAGAGAAAAAGAGAAAATGCTAGTGGGTGTAAATTATTCTTGAACAATCTTACCAAAGACCCTGATTCTTTTGACACCACCATCTGGGATAATCACCAACATGACATGCGAATAAACACCTGGAACCTCAATATCCTTGAATGTATGCTCCTTATCAGCGAATGTCTTTGTTGGTGAGATCAAAGTCTTCCAATTTGGATCTTCAAAATCAGGTCTAGTCTCTTTGGATTTAATAGCTCTAATTTCAACTTTTTGAGGAAAGTTACCTCTAAAATGAGCAGTATCGACCATGATTTCACTAATGTTTGTTAAAGAACCTAATTTGATGATAGCCCAATCAACATGGCCAGGTGTTCTTGATCTCTTTGTTTCCCAACCATCACTCATATCATGTCCTCTTCCTGGTAATAAAAGGTTATCAATGGTACCAAAATGTTGATCTGAACATTTGACGGCAACACCACCTAACTCAACAGAGGCTAGATCTAAGGTTTTCTTCAATGATTCAACAGTGATCTCTGGAATAACTTCACCGTATAATCTAAATCTTGCAATCCCACCATCCGAGTACATCTTCAACTTACAATATTTATAAGTTGATTCTGTAAGTTTATCATTCTTGAAGAAGAATCTTGCAGAAGGGCCACATTCGACTTTGGTGATGACTTCATCCCAGTTTTCCAAATCGTTGGAGCAATCAACAGATATGAATGGGGCGTTATTACCGTTGAAGAAGGCAGTATCTACTTCACAACCAATGATTTTGGCACTGGAGACACCAAATTGAAGGATAACCCAGTCAAACTCTTCCTCGTTATGTCTTCTTGTTTCCCAGCCATCATACCAAGCACCGGCATATGTGAATTTGGTGGCGTCTCTGATAGGAGCCTTTGGATTGATCAAGTTTTCAGCTTTGGCGAACCATTCATCGCTGAAGGATAGGACATGTCCCCCAATTTTTGAGTTGATGACATCTGTGTAAAGGGACAAGACTTGTTCTTTGTGTTCCTCGAAGCTGATAGGACTGGATTTTGTGAAGTAACTTCTGGTCATGGTGAGTATTGATAAATGGATTGAATGTATAGGTTATGGAAAGGCAAAAGGGAAAGAAAGGAAGGGGGATTGGTTTTAAATTTGTATCTGTGTATTCGACTCGAAATCAAAAGATCAAAAAATATTGAC
This sequence comes from Ruyongia ponderosae, assembly GCA_030582235.1. Taxonomy (NCBI): domain Eukaryota; kingdom Fungi; phylum Ascomycota; class Saccharomycetes; order Phaffomycetales; family Wickerhamomycetaceae; genus Ruyongia; species Ruyongia ponderosae. The sequence goes on along the minus strand of JAKTWV010000016.1, from coordinate 209,728 downwards.
GAGGCGGACTTCCCCGAAAAAGAAAACAAGTCGGAAGTCGGGCCGATGCAGTCGGATCTAGATATCGGAGTTAATCGGTGATATGGCGGATTTAACTCGGTGTAAATTTGTTATTTTTTTTTTTTTTTTTTTTGTTTTTTTATAAAGGAGAGCAGAACAAGAAACAGCACAGCATCTCACCAAATATAGCATCACAACAAACACAGCTTAGAGATGCATTTATACTTCAATCCAAGGCCCAGATCTTATATACTGGTCTCTAATTTGTTTGCTTTGACTCTCATATCAACAGGACAGCCAGATCAGCCCTGCCTTATCCAATTCGACCCAATAGACCAATTGGATCTATCTCAATACATCTTGATCAATCAGAATTTTGGTTTCATTGGTATAATTCAAGTAAAGAAACACATATTCATATCATTCATCATTAACCAAGTACAAATTGGTAGTCCCAGCCCTACAGAAATCATATACAGATTGAAGGACGTTGAGTTTTACTGTCTTGACACTTCTGAGTATGATAGTTTAGTATCAAAGAGGGCAACATCAACATCAGCATTAGAGAAATATGAAACTGAGCATCCATGTTCCAAGATAAGGAAACTTTTATTAGAAGATTTTTATTACTCGAGAAACTTTGATATTACCAATAACTTACAGGAGCGATGCAACTTTAGAAACCCAAGAAGTCAAATGTTTAATAATTTTGATAAGGGCTTTTTATGGAACTATTTCATGCTAAAAGAGTTGTTAGATTTCAGAAATAGAACCATGCCATATGAAAAGGAAGGATTGGATGGAGGAGAATTTGTTACCTTTTTAATAAGAGGGTTTGTCAAAACAATCAATTGTAAATTGATGGATAATGCTGATAGTATTGTCAACAATAACAATAATGTTAATATCAATTCTGAATCCAACATTGATAGTTTATTCACAATTATTTCAAGAATATCTTGTGCTAAATTGAATTCAAGTCCCTTTGGATTAAATGGTGTGGATGAAGATGGGAACGTATCAAACTTTATTGAAACTGAAACATTACTTTATAATAAGAATTATTATTTCTCTTATACTCAACTTAGAGGAAATGTTCCTTTATGGTTTGAAATTGAAAATGCCTTCCTTTCCAATAAAAAGATTCTGTTTTCAAAGTCTAAAGAATTGAATGAATTGGCTTTCAATCGACATATCGATTCAATCTTCATTAAACACGGTAATGTTTATCTGATCAATTGTCTCAAATCTAAAACAATTGAAGATGACTTGAATAAGAAATTTAACAGATATGTATCAAAAAGGGAAGGACTACCACTGATAAACTTTGATCACATCACTAAAGACACTTTGAAAAATTCCCCTGAAGCTGTATTGAATGTACTAAGAGAGCATATCCTAGAGATTGGGGCGTTTTGTTATGACAATAAAAAGAAGGTGTTCATAGGTAAACAGTCTGGAATCTTTAGAATCAATTCATTGAATTCCATTGAGAAGCCAGGGATGATGGAAAAAATCATAAGTAAAGAGGTGGTTACCTTATCTTTAAGTGAAATGGAGTTTTTGAAGCTATCTGGATCCTTTACTTCAAAACATGATATGTTATGGGATGAAAATAATGATAGAATGATGTCTATCTATGAAAAAAGCTTGAAAAGAAAGGGTAAAAAGGCGATTGAAGGTATTTCAAAAGACTCAATAAAGTTGTATGATCCAATTCATGATTACATAAGTGAAGAGATAACTAAAAGGAAAAATGAGTACAGTTCTGAATCTCAAATCAAGATATTTTCAGGAAGTTTTAACGTTAATGCTCAAGTGACCCCTGATGATATAAGTTCTTGGATTTATCCAAATGGTGATTCCGAAGATGCTTGTGATGTCGTCGTTATTGGGATTGAAGAGGTTGTTGAATTGACCACTTCACAAATGATGATAACTGATTTCGGGAAACGTTCTAAATGGGAATATAAGATTAAGGAGACATTAAATAGAAAGGATACGTTTTCATTGACATGGTCGAATCAATTGGGTGGTTTGTTGTTAATGATGTTTGTTAAGGAAAGTAAATTGAAAAACATTAAGGATATTGAAGGAACAGAAAAGAAAACAGGGTTTGGAGGAATCACTGCTAATAAAGGTGGTATTGCCGTTAGCTTTTCCTATTCATCTACAACGTTTTGCTTTGTGGTTGCACATCTTTCAGCTGGTTTGGAAAATGTTGACCAAAGACATGATGATTATAAATCTATTGTGAAAAGTATTAGATTTTCTAATCAAAAGGGTATAACTGATCATGATGCCATCATATGGCTTGGTGATTTTAATTATAGAATTTTATTGTCTAATGAGCAAGTTAGAGATGCTATTAGAAACAAAGACTATCAACTTCTTTTCGAACATGATCAATTGAATAATCAAATGATTGCTGGTGATTCCTTCCCATATTATAATGAGATGGAGATCAAATTTCCTCCTACATATAAATTTGATAAGGGAACTAATGATTATGATACATCTGAGAAATCAAGAATACCTGCCTGGACTGATAGAATTTTGAGTAAAGGTGAAATTTTAGAACAATTGACATATGGATGCGATACTTCATTAATATTTTCAGATCATAGACCGGTTTATGCTCAATTTAAGGCCAAAGTCACTTTGATTGATCATGATTTGAAGGAACAATTGACCCAATCGCTTTATGAAAAGAGAAAGTTAGAAGTTTATACCAATAGGGATAAATACTTTTTCAAAAAGGAGATTGTTTTAAGACATGGATTACCTGAACCATCTAGTGATACAAGTAAATGGTGGATTGATGGTGGCCAACAGGCTAAAGTGGAGTTGACCCTTCCAATGAATATAACGAAGGTCAATCCTGATAGAGAGATCAATCCCTTTATTGAAATTGATGCCCCTGATTTTGTATAGTTCAATATCCCATTGCGGCTACAAGTGCTTCTTTCTATTTCAATTGAAGGTGATATGTATTCAACATTGTGGAAATGGATATTCAAATATTTTACGAACAATATGAGTGCAAGTATTTCAAACGCTAAGTGATCTGATAAGACCATTAATGATTTAATGGTTATAGATCTCACGTAGCTTACTTGACATTCGAATGTAGGGACTGTGATATTTGGGTTTGCTATACTATGTCATTTCAAATTAATGCTGTTATATTAATCTTTGGGCTCTTATAATGAAGATTGCCATGATCCTGTTAGCTTGTACATCAACATTTCATGACATAGCGAGATTAATATTTAATGATGTGGTAAACAATTACAAAGTTATCAAGCACAAAAGCGATGCAGAAAAATTTCCATCCAATCATTAAAAACATTATAGTGGCAATATCTCACCATGTACCACTCTCCATAACAATTCAACGAATTAATTACTGAGATAGTTTCATGGTCTGAACCCAAATTGAAATATCTTCAGACGCTAGCTTTAGCCATACAGCACAGAGGCATCAAATGGGATACTTGCCTTAACGAGTTAAGTTGATATATTAACTCATGTCTAGAGTACAATCAGGGATGGTTTCCAGATTTCAACCTATTCATTTCAAGTTAACATCACAAAGAAAGTGTTGATGGACTGAAAGTGTTCATGATAATTCCTTATAATTTGCAGCACGTGACTTTTCAGTTTACTTTACTACAACTCGTTTAAGTACTTGTAAATAACTGGTTCTCTATGTCTCTAGTGTTAAAGAACACAGTAGGAAATCTCATCAAACGATTACATACACCAATATCCTATTCCTATCATCCCTAAAGGCCCTTCAGCCATACCATAGTAAAAGACTTCCGAGGTACCGAGTGTCCGGGTGACCCCCGGAATTGTCTTTTTTTTTCGACGATTTTCATTCGACCAAAAAAAATCACAGCGAAAAGCCAAAATAAAAAAGGACACCCCTAACAAGAACCAATACAAGAACCTTTGAAACCAACCCAATAAATCAATAAAAATGGCTTCCTTCTTACCATTCACAACCATCAGAAAGTACCCAACTCCTTTCTTCAAGCCATACTGGCAATTCTTTGTTGGTGCCGGTGTCACTTTCTACTTGATCAACTTGGCCGCCAACGCTTCAATGAACTCTGCCGAATTCATCAATGATCCACGTAACCCAAGATTAGCCAATGGTGGTAAGCCAGTTGAAAAATAAGTCTGTTGAATGGGGGAAGATCAACATCATTTTCTATCATATATTTTGCCATAACTTTACCAATTGAGTTGGTGTGACAAATATCTGGATGAGAAAGACATGAGACTCAATAAAGTTTTAAATTACATCAAAATATAACAACTTTTACCAACTACAACTATATTCAAAAGCTAAACAATATATCACATTCTTAAAGAAACAAAAATTACAAAACAACAACCAACCAACCAACTACACAATCAAATTATAAATGTTTTATGAAAATTATTAGAGATACTTTATTTTGTTGATCATATTATTGTTAGTTAGATACCTGCTAAGAATATCTCTTATGTATAAATTAAATTGATGATACTATGTTTTATAAAATAACTGCTACTTTTGTTCGTTGAATGAGCTATAATATGAACCAATTATGTCAGAAATCTGTAGAATTTTCAAAACAGTAAAGAAAAATTATTTTATATATTAGTATCTATAGGGTTAGGAATCAAATTAAAGAGATGACATTTCAAGCAGATGCTGCAGCAATATTTAAAGCATGCTGTAGAGTGTTTAACAATTCATTTTGATCTTCTAATCCAACACTTATTCTGATAAGATTTCTATCAACACCCCATTCTTCAACAAAATCTAATTCTTGATAATGTGCCAAAATGGCATATGGACAAACAAGAGTGAAATTTGTACCAAGACTTGGCCCCTTTGATAATAATAATTCATTGAAGAAAATCTTGGCGCATGCTGGATTTTGGAATACAACACTAATCAATCCACCATATCCACCATCTTCAGTCTTCATTTCATCATAATATTTCTTTGTGGCAATAATCTTTGGATAATAAATCTCTTTAATCAATTCAGAGTCTTGTAATAGTTTAACAACAGCTTCAGAGTTCTCATTAACCTTTTTAGATCTTGATTCAAAATCTCTTGAATTTCTTTCTAAATAGATGGCATCTTCAGCCCAAAAGATATCTTCAAAATTTGTTTTGAAATATTCTTGTAATCTTGGATAATGTAAGGAGTATGGGTTCAATACTAATGAACCAGCCATCACATTTGAGTCCCCACTAAAGACTTTAGTTAAAGAACTAACAACAATATCACAATATGGTAAAACATTGATATTTAAGAAGTTACCCACTGTTTCATCAATAACAATTGGGAAATCATATTTAATGGATAATTGATGAGCTCTTTTCAAATTTGGGGTCTTTAACAAAGGATTTGATGGACATTCACAAAAGAATCCAAGGATCTTTTCACCTCCTTCCAATAATTTTTCCAATTTATCTAATGATTCATTATCACCAAATCCATAAAAATGAACACCTGGTCCAAATTTCTTTAAAATGTTTAAGGTATCAACATATGGGAAACCAAAACATACTGATTTATGAGCCACTAGTGTTGAATTCAATATAGCTTGGTGTGAGTTGAAGATTGATGCCATACCAGATGGATATAAGAAAACATCTGACTCGGAAATTTCTTTACCATCGCTATTAGAATTGGCTTCATTCAACTTTGAGAGAATTCTTTTCTTCAAGATACTCTTAGCATCTGTGGCATAACTCAAATCCAAGTTTCTACCAAATCTTTCTTCAACAAATGTTTGATTCTCCTTATTGATTTCAGATGATTCGGATTCATTGTCTTTAATCTTTAATTCTTGTAAGACATATTCACCTTCTCTTGATGAAATACCTTCACCTGAATGTTGCCAGTACTGTTTGGCCAACGAGGCACCTTCACCAGCTTTGACGAAGACGACTGAGATCTTGGCTTCTCTTCTATAACTTTCTTCCTCTTTATCCTTTGGAGGTGGGGTGGATAATTGTAAAATTCTGATAGTTGTTTTGTTTAGATCTTGAGCCTTTGACTTTATGAATTCTCTGCAACGTTTGGCAACATTATAAGATGGATAAATAAAGGCAATATCACCTTCTCTACCATACTTATCTTCGATAAGCTTGGCTAACTCTTTGATTTTGGAATGAATGAAGAATCTTGGATAACCAGAGTTCATTTTTTGAACAACCCAGTCTTCTCCTTCTTCATACCCAACGGTGGCCTCCCAGGTCGGTAAAGTCACAGAAACAGCATGTGGTGTATTGTTAGGAATGGTGGCACCTATCTCCTGTGATGGAATCTGAGCAATCATTGTATGTCTAGCTATTTAGATTTATAGAAGTGTGATGTAACAAGCGGTGACTCCTTCGTTTGACTTGGAATAATTTTTCAAAAAGCTGAATGTCGGATTTAATTCGGTGTTGAGCGGATTTTAACCGGTGTTAAAATCATGTCAATCTGTTGATTTAGACAAATTTGATAGGAATACGGTGCTGTATAATCTTATAAACGCATATCTACCTGATTATGATATCCAACTGATGGCTAGAAATCACGAGATTTTCATTATATCGCAGAGAGCTTCTCCAGCACTCAAGATTGCATTGTCATCTTTTCATCAGATCAAGAATACAATGCTTTGGCAGCTCAATATTCTGATCTAACCTGACCTGAGACCTCTCACCTCTCAATAACTGATATAACTGAGCAGTAAAACAATCGCAGTAAATGAATCAGTGCATGCTCCCTCAGTATTCATTTTACGTTTTTTTGTTTAGATGTTTACATTTCGTTGTGTTTTCAATTTTAAAAAAAAAAAAATCAATCAAAATCAAAATCGAAGAAATCAAAAAGACAGGCTGTTGCTTTTTGATTGGAAAGCACAAGGTAGAATAAACTCAATAAATTGCCTCTGATTGTTTTCTCTTTAGTGAAACTCATTACCACAAGATTGAAACAATTTTACCACTTCCAGAGAATTCACGTTGCTTCAATTAGCATTACAAATCTTAATCCAAATTGAATCAACATCTGATATTATATGAATTTAGGCATCAACAGTATCAAAAGCGGTCCAAAGATAGGGCAAAGGAACATCAGTAATAACAACAATAGTGGTGACGATACATATTGGGAAGCATTAAAACATACAGTCCCAGTCCTTTCAAAACACGAATCAGAAAGACTTCAATTACCATTATACAAGGACAAGCCTTACAAACCAAAGACAAACGCAATGATTAGAAAATCAAGAATTTTGAAGACCATTACCGTGTTATTTGCATTTTATGTTTGCTATTATCTTGGGTCATTTTTGAGGAATAGTTCAGGAGATGATTCAAATTCTCCTTCTACGCCAATTGACTGGAAAGAAAGACAAGACGCCGTCAAACAAGCCTTTAAAGATACTTGGAAGCATTATGAAGAAGATGCTTGGGGACTTGATGTTTATAACCCAATCAAACGTAAGGGTAAAAACATGGGCCCACTGCCGTTGGGTTGGATCATTGTCGACTCATTGGATACTATGATACTTATGGGATTGGATGAAGAGTTGAAAACCGCCGAAGCTTGGGTTAAGAATGAGTTAACATATGACTTTGACTATGACGTTAATACATTCGAAACTACTATTAGAATGCTTGGTGGGCTACTATCTGCTTACTATTTAACAAAAGATGATGTTTACCTTGAAAAAGCTACTGATTTAGGTAATCGAATCATTGGTGCATTTGATTCCCCAACTGGTATTCCATTTGCTAGTGTTAATTTGAAGACAGGTAAGGGTAAAATATCACATGCTGATGGTGGTGCTTCTTCTACTGCTGAAGTCAGTACATTACAGTTGGAACTAAAATATTTGTCAAAATTGACTGGTGAGCCACTATACTGGGAAAAGGCTGAGCAAGTTATGAAGGCATTAGATAGCAATCATCCAAAGGACGGTTTAGTTCCAATTTATGTTCATCCAAGTACAGGGAAATATCAAGGTAATCTGATAAGGTTAGGTTCAAGAGGTGATTCTTATTATGAATATTTATTGAAACAATATTTACAAACAGAAGAACAAGAACCAATCTATAACATCATGTATCAAGAATCTCTCAGAGGAATGAAAGATCATCTGTTGAGAAAATCTAAACCAAATGGTTTAGTATTTTTAGGTGAATTGGAAAATGGTATCGGCGGTAGATTGTCAAATAAGATGGATCACTTGGTTTGTTTTATTGGTGGGTTATTTGCATTAGGTGCTACTGGTGGTTTAACTGTTGAAGAGGCTAGAAAGAGTTCTCAATGGACCAAAGCACAAGAAGAAGACTTAAAACTAGGTGAAGATCTCACATATACTTGTTGGCAAATGTATGAAAAGACAGCTACTGGACTTTCCCCAGAAATTGTTGTTTTCAATGATCATCAAGGTTCAACTGAAGATTTCTTTATCAAGCCTCTTGATAAGCATAACTTACAAAGACCTGAAACCGTGGAAAGTTTATACCTTCTATATAAGATCACCAAGGATCCAAAATATAGAGTTTGGGGTTGGAAGATCTTTAAAAGTTTTGAAAAGTATACAAAAACCTCTATTGGTTCTTATACATCATTGGTTGACGTTACCAGTATTCCTCCAAAGCAAGCAGATAACATGGAATCATTCTGGTTAGCTGAAACTTTGAAATACTTATATTTACTATTTGAAGATGATGATGACGTCCTACCATTAGATCAAATAGTCTTTAATACTGAAGCGCACCCATTCCCAAGATTTGATATGAATCCTCATTTCCATACGGGTTGGTCTAGAAAGGTCAACGAAGAAGATATTCCTAAGTTAAAGAATGCTCCGATTGCTGAGAAACCTGCCAAAGCTGCTATTGATCAATTAAAGGATGAAATTAAGAAAGAAGATTTAGGTAAGAAGGATTCAGAGATCAAAGATAAGTTAAAAAAGGGCCAAAACGTCAATGAAATCATAGAAGATCTAATCGATAAGGCTGATGGAGCAGATCAAGTCAAAGATACAATCAAAAACATGTAGATTAACAGATGTTGGTCTGAAGTTAATATCAAATTCTTTGTTTATACAATTTTATGTTATGTCAATTTGCTGAAATTTCAAGTAATCAGAATCTAATCGTAGGCTTAATCACATAATTGGTAATGGTCTATGTGTGAATATCACTTTGTACTTTATAATGTCCACCACTTTCAATTTTGCACCTGGAGAGTTTGGATCATTTGGAAACTTCACCAATGCCAATGGTGGGCTCAATTTTTTGACATCTCCAATCAATCTTTGACTTGTTCCAATAAAAAGAGTAGCCTTTTCGCCTTCCAATTCCAACCTTCCTATCCTCACAGCATCATGTACGTCATCAACTTTTAAGAATCTTGATTGATCTTCTTCTGAAAGTATTTCTGGCTTTTCGTCTGGCTTGATCAGGGTTCCCTGTATTTCTATCAATGCATTTCCGTTTGGCGTCGTTATTGTGAGTGGGTAACTTATTTCTGATTCGTTTCTGAGCTGCGAGCAGTCTATAGGCAGGCTAGGCATGTGTGCTGTATTTGTTGATTTGATGCTTTGTTGGTACTGAAATAAATAAATTAAACAAATTCAAAAGCGTGTTTGTAATTTTCAACCACAGAAAAAAGCAGTGGCGAATTGGTGACAACTCATCTCCTTCAATTCAACAAACAAACCAACATTGCAATATATTCACAATCAAAAATCACAATGGCATGGTTATCGTTCTTGAAGTCAAAGGACTTTGATCCCTCGAAATTTGAAAAGGAGCTTGCTGATATATCTGCTAAGATCTCAAACAACCAGAAAAAGTTATCTAAATTCAAGTTAAGAGAGAGAAGCATCAAAAGCTTTATCATTTTCCATAGTACCTTGGTGTACATTGTCACTCTGCTATATATTGGAGTATCTAAAAGATTTGATTACAAAGAACTAGGATTGGTGGATGCAGGAATAATAAGTGGAGGTCCGTTATTGATCTTCACTGTGGTTAAATTAATAACATTGCTTTATAAGTACAAAACTGAAAAGGTCAATAAATATGTTGAATATTTGAAGGAAAACCATCAAGAAAAGATAGATGAGTTGAAAGATAAAACAAACTTTGCCTCAACCCAATCTCTTTTGTCCAGATTCGCTGATGGTGGTGACCTCAATGTTGAGTTAGACGAAGAGTTGAAGGAGAAGCAAAGACAATTAGAAGAAATAAAGGCCTTACAACTGGATCCAAGTTTGACTGGCTTTAATGCATATCCAAGAAGTCATCATTGGTATGATTTTTTTGTTGACTCTATAATAGGGACTGATGAATTGAGTCCAAACAATCGTTATGCTTTGATATGTCCAAATTGCAAGGCACATAATGGGTTAGCTCCACCAAATGAACTTCCACAATATGTTAAATATATCTGTCCTAATTGTCATGTGCTCAATGGAGTTGATATCCCTGTGCAGCCCCAAGAGTCTATTGATGGTCAAGATCAGGACACCAACATGCTGATCACAAAGCAAGTTGATACAACGAGTATTAATGATAATGATGATAATGATGATAAAATCAAGAAAGATAAATAAAGTGTTTAGGTAATTACAATAAGAGTCTACGTTAATTAATAAAGCTACATTTTTACAATATTGATATCAAATTATTTGTATTTAACTAATAGACACATTTTTTGGGTTTTTTTTTACAGAACTTATGATGATAATGACATGATGGCATTGACTAAGTCACCGTTACTTTTCTTTAAAGCATTGACGGCCTTGGCTCTTGAGACACCGGTTTGTTCAATGACTAAATCAACTTCGTTTGAGTCAACACCAGATTCATCAGCTTCTTCTTCTTCAACTTCAGCTTCAACATCGTTGATTAAAGAGGCAGCTTCTAAGTCAGCAGTGATTGAGGCTGGGTCCTTGGCAGCAGCTTCTTCGTCACCAGCTTGGGCTTGTTGTAATCTTGAGGTTAAATCTTCCAACTTGGCTTCACCGAAAACGATGAAAGTACCAGCAGCTGATTTGAAAACTTCTGGTGATTCAATGGCGAAGATTTGACCTCTTCTTCTGAAAGTAACTCTGGCAATACCTTCAACTTTTCTTAAGTTCAATTTGGCGATGGAAGCTCTGGCTTTCTTTTCATTCTTTGAGAAGATGGAGACTGGAGCACCTTCTGGGATTTCTTCTGTGATTTCTTCGATCTTTGGTTGTTGGGAAGCCATTTTTGTATATGTTTTGGTTGGTGAGTTTTAGTTAAAAGAGAGGAAATCTGCAAAATTTTTCACTTTTTTTTGTCGACGAATTTTTTTGGGAAATTCTGTCACGGGCAAGTCTTTTGATTTTGGAGCTGTCTATTGTTCTTGTTGATGATGTTTGATGGTGGTGGTTATTGGTGTTCTATTATTGGTGGTTTATTGATGTGGATGATTGCAATATTGATATAACCAGAAGCTGGAAAATCAGCAGTTGAAAAACATATCAAAAACTCCAAATCAAGAGCATGATCTGATCCACTGGTATGGTAGACGCAAATGAAAAGTTTCAAGGACTCTAGACAACTAAATATTAAATTATAAAAGTAAATAGACATTATATTCATTAGCGATTAAACAACATTCCCACCTCTATTCTTCAAAATGATTCAATCCCTCCAATCTCGAAAGACGTGCTTCTCTTCCACCTTCAGGAACCAGTCCCAATCTATCCAACGGCCATATTATTCTTGTAGCCTTACCCAGCACTAATCCTGTGCTGATTGGACCAAATGTATTGCTGTCAATTGAGTGAATATTATCACCTTCTACCCATAGATGGCTTCTGGGTATATGGCAAAAGTCTCTTGGATAAGGATGTTTTGTCACAATGGTATCACCCTGAACACCTTTGACTCTCTTGCAGTAAACTTTTTCTGGGTTTGTTGGCGATCTAAAGAGAATGACATCATCTATCTTGAGGCCATTCTTACCTTTAATCCCCCATTTCCATAGCACCACCCAATCGTTTGATTTGACTGAAGGATTGAAAGTAGGTCTCATTGAAGAGCCTTCAATCTTGCCCACGTACGCCACATGCTCGTTGAAAACAATGGCCACGGGCACCCATGAGGCGATGAGCAGCACCCATTTCGCAGTGTACCTGGCAGTGTTCTTGTATAACGGATCCATTGTCTTTACACTGTTCAAATGTATTCACGTTAAACTGATGAATTTGAAGATTCCAGTTTCTTTCACTTTCCAGTGGTGTCTGGGTTTTTTCTCTCTCAAGCTTATACCCGTTGGACAAATTCAACCTTTGAACTTTTGAACATTTGAGCCAACCAAAAAGACAAGACGAGTCTGTCAAACTTTGAAGGATGAGCAATATTGTGATCCTGGTTGGTGGAGGCCACTGTGCTGGTAAGAAGTCTACCTGCGACACCATCACTGAGATCATCCACAAGTCGTCTCAAATAGAAACAATAGCCATCCATTTGGATTCATTCATACGATCTGAAAGAGCAGGTGCTGAAAGATATGACTTTGACAAGTTGATCAAGAGCTTGAAAGAGTTGGAGACTGGTACTGATGAGTTGAAGAAGAAGAAACTTATTTTGGTCGATGGGCTATATGCCTTGCACAACAGAGAGTTGAGAAATTTATCATCAATGAAGATATTTGTTGATTGTGATGCTGACACAAGATTAACAAGATGGATCAAAAAGGATACTCTGAACGGTAATATCGAACTATCCCAAATATTATCCACTTATTTGACACAGGCTAGACCAGAGTTCAATGAATTCATTTTACCAACAAAGGAATTTGCTGATGTGATCTTACCAAGTACAAAGGAAGATCATGCTGGTCTTTTATTGATTTGTGATGGTATCTTACCTCTCTTGACAACAGACTTACATAAAGCAAAATCGAAAGGATTATATCCAAGAAATATCGATGATGATAGTCATATCTTACATGGTGATGTGACATTGCAACAAAATTACTATGAATTAACTTAAAGATCATCTCATCTCATTCCGCTTCATCTCATCTCATCTTAGCATCTTGAATCGTGTTTACCTCGTTGTCTTTCCATGACTAGTTGTTCATTTATTCTACCCTTCAATGCAGCATCTCTTAATCTTTTTATTGTGTTGGTATTAGTTTCAATACCATCCCTTTGTAAAGAATCGATAGCTGATTTGACCTTACCCTGTACTGTATTTGATGAATCCTTTGATTCTTCATACTCACGTAAAATTCTTTTCCCATTTGTTGAATTTCTTGCCTGTACTCTAATGACAAACAAATCATTATCATCAATAGACTCACTTACAGGCCTGAAACTCAACTTCAATTTTCTTGCTTTGTGATCTGTATTATCATTATCATCATCATCATTAACAGTGCTATTTGAGCTTGATAATTGTAAACTCTTACTTTGATTCAATATTCTAAACCAAACCCCTTCATCTTTCTTTATGACCCTTTCAAACTCAAATATTTCAAATTTACCAATAGCAGTACTCTTACAATCTATTTCACCCTTTGTATTATCTATAGCAAAATATTTGTCCTCAACAGAACTACGTAATGATAATCTTGTTCTATTTGGATTGATTTCTGAAATTGGTATAGTGATCAATGAAAAAACTGGGACAGCAATAAACACTTGCGAAATATCACCAGGTTCAGTTCTATGTATCTTTGAATGATAAACTGCAGGATTGAGATCATCTGTTATGAAATTAACACAATCTGATGGCTCCACAAGGTTTAAATCTGATCGTAGTTGTAACTCTCCAAGAACATCAACGCCCAAAACGTATGGTTGTTTTTCCAAATAACTATCACTATGATCAGCATCAACATCTCTTGGATATGTAGTGACTATCAGAGGACCATTGAAATCACCAAACTGAGTGACAGTTGTCCAGCAAGATTCTATTGTGGATGGATCATGGTTGTCGTTCTGGTTTTCTCTTTTGGGCGTGTTTGAGGACTGTTTCTTCACAACAACCTTCTTTTTCTTTGGCTTGTCTCCCTTGAAGGATAACTTGGACACCATGATGGATATGAATATGAATATGAATATGTGTTTGACTCCAAGATGGTTGTCTTGTTCTTCAGTAAGATTGATTGTTTAAAAGAAGTTGTTTTTGTTTTGGATTTTTTCTTCACTACGAAATGGTCAAAATTGTGAAAATTGGTCAACAGTCTATACAGTCTTCTATGTAATGTTAGCTCCATCATACTACTAGCAGTAGGACACAGAATCTTCGCCTAACTAGCCCTTAGAAACAGAGCCACTTGAACATTCAAAAGAGAAGTGCTCAAATGGTGATTGATCTAGCTCTTCCAAAGGGAGTTTTGGAGTAATCGCTGGACAGTGTAGGCAATCCAACATCCAGCAACACATCAGAGCCAATATACTGCCACTACTCATCTGAAATGACAAGAAGCAGCTCAGAATACGTTCCATTTGTATAGAAACAGTCCTGATAGAATTGTAAAGAATTGCAAAGAATTAAAGAATTAAAGAATTAATACCGGTTGCGAATATTCGAAAAAGTGAAAAATTTGGATCTCTTTCTCGACTGAACAACTGAACAAACAACAGGAAGAACTCCAAACAAACAAGAAAAGACAAATGTTGAGGGTTGGCTCTGTCAAGTCATCGGTGCACGCTATTGTGTTCAAAAGAGGGTTGAAACAGCTCCACAAAGAGATCAAGTTTGGAAACTCTGCCAGACTATCCATCTTGAAAGGTGCCTCCACCTTATACAATGCTGTTTCTGTGACTTTAGGCCCAAAGGGAAGAAATGTCCTATTGGAACAAGATTATTCATATCCAAAGATCACCAAGGATGGTTATTCAATTGCTCAAGAAATCACATTAGACGATCGCTTTGAAGAGATGGGATGTCAGCTGCTGAAAGATATCACCAGTAAATCAAACATTCAATCTGGAGATGGTACAACTACATCAACTGTGTTGGCCTACAACATCTTGAACACCGCATTAAGACATGTTGCAACAGGTTCCAACCCAGTAGAAGTCAGAAATGGTATACAATTGGCCATCAATAAAGTCATAGAATATCTAGAGGCAAACAAGAAATTGATCACAAATGATGAACAAATGACTCAAATCGCTGTTGTGTCTTGTAATGGTGATACCAAATTGGGTTCCATGATTTCCAAAGCTGTCAATGAAGTTGGTAAAGACGGTATTGTCAGTGTCGAGGCTGGTAATACTCTTGAAGATGAACTCGAAATTTCAAAGGGTATGAATTTTGATCAAGGGTTTATAAACCCTCAATTTGGAAATTTACAAAATCCAAACTCAAAAGTTGAGTTGAAGAACCCATTGATTCTATTATTCAAAGGTGAATTAAAGAAATCTCAAGATATATTACCTACTTTAAGTTATGCTCAAAGAGAAAAGCGTGATCTTTTAATAATCACTGAAAGTATGAGAGGTGATGCCCTAGCCATTGCCGTATTAAATAAAGTCAGAGCTATGGTAAATGTTGTTGTTGTAAAGGCACCAGGCTATGGTCAACATAGAGATGAATACTTTGTTGATTTGGAAGCTTTAACAGGCTCACAAATTGTTGATCCTTCAATGGATGAAATAGCAAGCGCTGCCACAAAGCATTATTATGGTAATGCAAAGACTGTTATTGTGACACCTAATGATACTACAATTGTCGGTGGTAAGGGAGAACAAAGAAATATAGATACTCGTATTGATGTCATTAGAAATGAAATGAATAACTCATCCACATCAGATTCCGATATAGGTCAATTGAAACTGAGATTAGCCAGATTGAACGGTGGTGCTGCTATCATTAAGCCAGGTGGAGTTTCTCAATTCGAAGTTAAGGAAAAGAAGGATAGATTAGATGATGCTTTGAACTCAACATATGCTGCTCTAAAGGGTGGTATATTGCCTGGTGGTGGTGTTGCTTTATTAAAGGCTAAACAAGCTTTATTAGATACTGATTTTGGTGATATTTCATTTGATACACAACTTGGTATTAATGTTGTTAAAAAGTCATTGAGTAAACCATTTGAAAAGATCTTATCAAACTCAGGTATGGATGGTGCAGTATTGGCAGGTAAAGTAAGCAAAGATTTCTCTACTGGTATTGATGCTCAAACTGGTGAAACTGTGGATATGTATGAAGCTGGGATAATAGATCCTTTCAACACAGTTAAGAATGCTCTAATCAATGCTGGTGGTGTCACAAGTTTATTATCAACATCTGAAGTGGCTATTGTTACAGTCTTTGGTGAAAAGGAAGGCTTTTAATAAGATGATTGACAAAGGGTAATGATATCAATTGTATATAGACCTTTATTCCCAACTTGATCATTTTGAGTGAAGCATTTCAGCTTTACAACTCATAACTTGTTTAGTTTTTCATATTAAACAAAAATATAGATACTAATTCAACTGCTTGTAGGTAAGTATTGGTATCGCTGATTATATCTACCTCATTAAATGAATAATCTAAAGACAGATCTCTATATCTAAAAGTTTTAATTATATATGCAAGGACTAAACAAAATGAAGGAATAAATGACGTCCACAACCCCTGATTCACATACCACGGAACGCGTTCTTACTGGCTCTTCTACGGCCATCAAATCTTTGCTTTGTTCTACCATGTTTCTCCATATCCTCAGCATCATCGTCATCATCACCACTATCATTATTGAATTGGACTCTCTTCTTCTTTTCAACCTTCTTTGGAATAAATGTAAGTTCAGCTTCACCTCTAGCATGTTTACGCAGTATTTCACCTCTCTTGGATTCAGTACTTTCTCTTTCTTTCTTCTCTAGACGGTTCAATTGTTTACCGAATGATTCAGTGTTCTTCTTTATTTCAGAGTCGGCAGCGTATGATTTCATTTCAGTCATGAACTTATCAGCTTCATCTCTAGCTTCAGTTCTTCTCTTCACAGCAGCTAATTGTTTCTTCAATTTAACTTGTTGTAACTTATCTAATTCTTCTTCATCTTCTTCTTCAGACTCTTCTGATTCACTTTCAGAAGCAGAATCATCAGATTCAACTTCATACTCACCGTTAGCTCTCTTTATTCTCTCATCATCTGATTCTTCAGCTGCTGTTAATGCTCTAGAACGCTTAGAAGGACCTTCAGAATCAGCTGTAGACTCCACAGGGTTAAGTTGTTTATATTCATGGGATTCTTTATCAATTTGGAAATCTGGATTTTCAAACATTTCCTTGAAACGATCATCATTAACGATACTTTCAGTAGCCTTTGAACCAGTCTTCTTTGTCAATTTATCAACAAGATCTTTATTGACCTTAATCTTTGTCTTAGTAACAGCACCTGTAGTTCTGATTCTTGATTCTCTTTCTTTTTCAATTCTCTTCTTGATTTCTCTTTCTCTTTCATCCTTGTAAGAGTTTGGATTGGCAATCAAGTTAACCTTATCGTATAACTCAGTATTAATAAAGTAACCATGCATATAACTTCTTAAAACCTTTGAACCAACCAAATGTTGGATGTTCAACTTCTTTATATCATCTCTTGTAATAAATCTATAGTTGGAATAAACTGATTCCGCTGGTTTTTCTTCCAATTCTTCAGTGATGTTATCCAAGAAGGAACACCATCTTGGAGCAGGACCCAAATTCGGTATATAATAAGTATGCATTTGAATACCTTCATTGGCTGTGAAAAACATACCAGTGTCAGGTATATACTCAATATCATTGATATCAACACTTGGTTCCATAGATGCAAATAGCTTACCATCGTTAATATTGTAGATTTTGGCAATTCTTTTATCAGTTGAAAGGAATTTATCGTTATTTAACCACATCATCTTCTTGATAGCAAAACCATAACCATGATCCTTAACTAATGTTGGGGTGGAAGCTCTTAAATCATAAAGGTATGAGTAGCCATTTGAGGTACCACATCCAAAACTTAAACCATCATGTTTGTTGAAACATGTTGTTGTGACTTCAAATGATTCTGTGGAAGGTAAGCTCAACTTAGCTACTCTTGATTTGGCTCTCGAATCCCAAAATTCAACAGTACCGTCTTCCAAACCAGCCGCCACTAAACCATTAACGTGATTAACAGAAACATGGTTTGCACCAGATCCCTTTTCAGGATTGACATCTAGTAAGAATGGATTCAAGAATCTACCCTGATCTAAATTCAATCTATATAGCTCATTCCCACTGGCAGAGATATATAAATCACAGTTGACAGAGTTGTAGGCCACATTTCTACCAAACTTTGGAATTCTAGTACTATAGTGGATACCACCTTTGTTTTGAAATTCAATGCTTCTATCATTCTGTAAGTGCACAGACTTGGTCCAGTCATTTGATAATATTTCAAAATCAACATTCTCACAGTCTGTATGTCTTTCAAACTTCAAAGATAAATTCGCAAAGTCGTAAAGATGAATTTGAGGCTTGTAAGTACCAGTGGCCATAGCATATTGACCATCTGGAGAGACTTTAATCTTATTTGATGCTTCACTGAACTCAAAATCTTGAATCAGCTCAATTCTATTCTGATAGTCTGCGTCATTCTTCAAAGATCTCTTTCTCTTTTTAGCTATCCAATCTGGCAAAGATCTAGAGACATTTGTACCACTGACTTGGTAGACGGAAACATCTCCTGAGTATGTTGATTTAAGCACCATATTCTTAGATCTTAACTCAAAACTATGGGACTTTGTTACTTCTTTATACAGTCTTTTAGCTCATCTCTCTATGTGAAATAATTTTTTTTTAATTCTGCTGATCCGGGTATCCTCGGAAATAATTGAGTTCCGGCCTCAAATTTAATTGCAAAACAGCAGTCTTTTGAAGGACTTAGCAGAGGGTTGTAGTGCCAGAAAGAAGCAGTTTCCAGTGAGTATGAAGCAGTAGTATCAGCCACCAAATTTGAAATAGTTGTAAAAAATGCCAAAAAAAATGAACAGAACGGGGATTGAACCCGTGACCTTCGCCGTGTAAAGGCGACGTCCTAACCTCTGGACCATCCGTCCAGTCTAATGCGCAAAATAGGCTGCAGAAAGGACACTATCTGTGGGTGCATAACCGTCACACAAGCGTCAAATTTCGGCGCTACAGTTATGCAGAATTTTCAAACAAAAAAATATCTTTAAACACATCATCTTCATCACCGACAACGTCAAAGACTTCTCAAACCTTACAGACTTACGTTTTAACAATGTTAGATATCTCTTTGTTCATTGAAGAAAAGGGTGGTAACCCAGAAATAATCAGAGCTTCACAAAGAGCTCGTTTTGCTTCAGTTGAAATTGTTGATGAAATCATTGACGGTTACAAAGAATGGACAAAGATTAGATTTGATTTGGATACTTTAAACAAAGAACAGAATAAATTACAAAAGGAAATTGGTTTAGCTTTCAAAGCTAAACAAGATGCTTCTGAATTAGTCAAGCAAAAGGATGAAATTGTTGAAAAAAAGAAACAATTAGCCTTGAAGGAACAAGAAGCTGATCAACAATTACGTTTCAAAGTCAATCAAGTTGGTAACCTTGTCCATGAATCAGTTGTCGTTTCTAACAATGAAGACTTTAACCCAATTGTCAGAACTTGGTTACCAAAAGGTGTCGAAGAAGTTGGTAAAATTGCTACTGCCACTGGTAAGGAAGCTGCTTTATCACATCACGAAGTCTTATTAAGATTAGATGGTTATGATCCTGAACGTGGTGTTAAGATTGTTGGTCACCGTGGTTACTTCTTAAGAAACTATGGTGTCTTCTTAAACCAAGCTTTAATTAACTATGGTTTATCAATGTTAGCCAGTAAGGGTTACACTCCAATGCAAGCTCCAGTTATGATGAACAAGGATGTTATGGCTAAGACTGCTCAATTATCACAATTCGATGAAGAACTTTATAAAGTTATTGATGGTGATGATGAAAAATATTTGATTGCTACTTCAGAACAACCAATCTCTGCCTACCACTCTGGTGAATGGTTTGAGAGTCCAGCTGAACAATTACCAATCCGTTATGCTGGTTATTCTTCATGTTTCAGAAGAGAAGCTGGTTCTCATGGTAAAGATGCTTGGGGTATTTTCCGTGTACATGCCTTTGAAAAGATTGAACAATTTTGTTTAACTGAACCAGAAAACTCATGGGCTGAATTTGATCGTATGATTGATGCTTCTGAAGAATTTTATCAATCATTAGGTTTACCATACAGAGTTGTTGGTATTGTTTCTGGTGAATTAAACAATGCTGCTGCCAAGAAATACGATTTGGAAGCTTGGTTCCCATACCAACAAGAATATAAAGAATTGGTTTCATGTTCAAACTGTACAGATTATCAATCAAGAAACTTAGAAATCAGATGTGGTATTAAGAAGATGACTGATCGTGAAAAGAAGTATGTTCATTGTTTGAACTCAACATTATGCGCCACTGAACGTGCTTTATGTTGTATTTTGGAAAATTACCAAACTGAAGATGGTTTAGTTGTCCCAGAAGTTTTAAGAAAGTATATTCCAGGTGAACCAGAATTTATTCCATACGCCAAAGAATTACCAAAGAATTCAACTTCATCAAAGAAGAAGTAAATATCATTAGCATTATAGATTCGCTTCACTTTCCATATACGAGTTTATTAATTCCTTTCTGCTTATACCAAGTTAGGTGTATTATTACTTTCTTTTCAGTTATTTTTTTTTGGACCATGCCATGTGGTTGTGTAATTTTATATTCAAATTAGTGCTCATTAACTTCTCTCTTCACTGTAAACTAGTTTTGTACTTGTTTCTGATGGTCAGTGCTTTCAATCAAAATTGTGATGATTTGATTTGACAATTTTCATCCATTGACATAAACTCAGAAACACAAATTGAATTTTTTTATCTTTTCAATCTCTTTATAACACTACGATTAGCATCAACAATATCATAAAATGTCCATTACATACAGCAGGGGAAATATATTCAAACTAGCATCGACACTGAATACTACAACTAGTGCAACAATATTGGCACATGCTTGTAATTGTAAGGGTTCATGGTCCGGTGGGATAGCCTTACAGTTCAAATTATTGTTCCCATCAGCTTATGATAAATACCATCAATATTGTAAAGAAAACAAGAATAAAGATATATTGGGTACTTGTCTATTACTCAATTCATCGAATGAAGATCCTGGAAATAAAGATATCAATGATAGCCCAATAATAGTATGTTGTCTATTCACTAGTATTTCAGGGGGGTCTGATTGTGATTCTCCAAATTTGATCATTAAAAACACTATTTTGGCTATAAAGGATTTAAAGGCTCAATTATCACTAAAGTCTTCATATACGACAGATACAATAATTCATATGCCATTGATAAATTCTGGGATATTTAATGTCCCATGGGAAAATACTGAAATGGTATTGAAAGAAAGTGATTTGAATTATCGAGTTTACGTTCTTTAAATCGAAACTCATAATTATCATATCTATAAATCATAAATCATGAATCATTCATTAAGTCTAACTTCATTTCACTTAAGAGTAGTCTATATAATTACTTAAAAGCTCTCAAATTCTAGCTAGTCGATATCCATTATATCATCATCATCATCTTCATACTCATTACGATGATCTCGTTTGTCATTAATGTTTCCATGATTATTCATGATACCATCAATCCCATAGTTATTAGAAGTGCCATTGTTGACGTTATCATTGCCAGTATGAATGCTATCCAATGGCTCATTTGATATTGAAGTTGTTAAACTGTTATCAGCAGATTCATAATTATCATAATAACCTCCATATGTGTTTTTGACTTTATTAGCATTCAAATCATTATTAGAGTGTTGATCATCAACCTCTTCAACAAGGTCATAGTCATCATCACCATCATTGTCTATCATCATTGAGTCATCTAGATCTCCAAGTTCTTCGATCATTGGATATTGGTTGTTATAATACCAGTTATACCATCTTTCATAAATATCAATTTTGTTCTTGTAAACCACAAGACTCCAATTCTTCATAATATCTAATTCTTTGAGCAGTAAATTTTTGTCTTTGATGAGGTATCCCAGTTTATTATACAATTGAATCAAATCACCTCTAGATACGTTTGAAGTGAGCAGGAGTGACTCGTTATAATTATCTGGTAGCTTTATGTACATGTTGCTTTCCTCTTCTGGTGTCAGCTTTATGAGATGCCCTGAATGCTCCAAGATCTCGCAGTCATCCTGGTTGTTTATCAAGAACTCTTCTATGTTGGGTATGTATTCAATGTGTTTATCCTGCTTTATTGGGGTCTTGATGTTTATGGAGGTATTATTGTTGTTGTTGTTATTCTTTGAAGAGTTGGACAGGGACAGCGAGTCAAAGTCACTGAGCAGTCGCTGTTTCTTGATCTGGTACTGTCTGATGTCGTCTATGTTGGGCGAGTAAGATCTCTTGTGGATGGACATGGCTGGATGGGAGGTGTCATCAAATATCAATACGTTTGAGGAATACCTGAACCATATATAAATTGAAGTGATCTGAGATTGCAAAAGAGGTTTCGAGAATATTCACTGAATTTTTATTTAGCCGGTGGTGGTGATTTTTTCATTTAACCGAAGATGCTACAAAGGACAGAATTCAGAACTAAAATCAAACTAGTATAAATATATAAATATTATCATCATAGAAACTATTAAGCAGAAGAATTGAGGAATGGCGAGCTGGTGGAACGAGTGCTCTTGAAATGCAGTATTAATTAATGAGAGGACAGGCTGCTCCTGTGATTTGATTTGATTTGGTTTGGTATGATTTGATTTGGTTTGGTTTGATTTGGTTGATGTGATTGATGTGATATTATGAGGTTATGAGACTATGCTGACTCCTCAAGGTAGTCGATTCTGACATCGGATTCTTTGATCAATTCAGTGACACCCTTTCTCATACCGCTGACAAACCCTTCTGGACCAACAGAAATGAAGCAGGTGGACAGGGTTAGACCCTTGTATTGGGTTTCCAAATAAGATTGCATGTCTGGTCTCTTGTTCAAGTAGGTGAACTTGACGTTCTTTGGATAAGATTCAAGGCTGGTGGATTCATTGTCATTTAAAACATCCTTCTTTTCCAACTTATCATCTTCATCACTTGAAGAACCCTTCTTATCTGATGAGCCTGATGATGAAAGACATGGTTCAGATTCCTTTGTGATCAAAACCTCTAATTCAAAGTTATCATTACCATTGTACAAGTATTCAAAATCTTCCTTAAACAATTCAAAATATCTCAAAGTCTCAACACACCATACAAATTTAACCAATTTGTTAACCTTATTGTTACCTGTTTTAACATTGTCTTGAATAATGGAAACAGCTTGAGAATAACATGGTGGGAAACCAAGACCAGCAGTGGCAAACACATATTGATCATGGCTTTGCAATCTTTCCCAAGCACCATATGGACCTTCTTGAGCAACGTATAATTCCATTGATTTGGAATCACTCTTACCATTAGCCACAATCTTGTCTAATTTGTTGGAAATTCTCTTTGTAATACCTCCCTTGGCCTTAAAGGTGACAACTAAACAATCTTCTTCACCCTTTCTCATTGATTTTGTTGTTGTGAATGGATGGGATTGGAAGAATCTTAATGGTAATGAAAGGAAATAAATGTATGAATGAGCAGCTGGATAATACATCTTCATTAATGGTTTTGGTAATTTAATAACAACTCTAACCAAATTATATTCATCAGAAATCTTGGTAATAGTGGCCTTTCTAACACCATGTAAAATGGTATTTGAATATCTAACAACCCTATCATAAACCCAAATACCAACACTGGCCCAAATCCAATTTTCCCAACCTAATGTTTTAACATGTTTATGAGCAGAAGCCAATAAGATGGCGCTAAAGGTTTTATGAGCTAAAAGGAAGAAATCATAAAAATAATCTCTAATAACATGACTACCTTGCAAACATAACAAGTAAATCATTAAAGTACCAACAATACCCCATCTCCATAAAGGTTTCAAGATTTCAGAAGCATATTGACCAGAAACAATATAATCATGAGTATAAACAGCAGCATGAACCAAGATGGCAACAGCCATGGCTCTTGCAGTCCATCTATGATATAAAATCATTGTATCTTTATGAGACCAATTAGTCAATCTTAAGAATGGATTATTTCTTAAACCAAAAAAGAAAGTTGGAGGAATCAAACTTAAACAAAAGATACCACTTCTATATTCAATCAAATTATAAATTTGATCTTGTTGAGTTTTCCAGTATTTATTTGGTAACATGATGGTATAACCAGTTGTTAGTGCACAACAAGTATAAACAATGAATAAAAAGATAACAATTGATTGAATTCTTGATGGGATTTGACAAATTGTGATTTTATTATTCCAAATTTTAATCTTCTTTTCCTTATTTAATAAAGTTGGAATTGTTAAATGATAACGAATCATATTGATTGTTTTATTAGTAAATCTTGATTTTCTTGATTCACAATAATTAATTAAAAAGTTTTTAGAAAAGTTTTGAATTGTACCAAAGAATATAATACCAACCCAAAAGAAGATAAACCCCCAACCAAAAGCTTGAGATCTAACAACTTGAGCATAAAGATGAGCAAATGATTCACCATAAATGGCAAATTTAGCTTCATTAACTTTAACTGGATAATAAAGAGTATGGTTTGTATCATAAGTGGCATTGATTGATTTTAAATATGAGGTTGCATTCTTTTGATAAGCATGTAATTTTTCAGTTGAATAATAAACTTTACCCTTAGCTAAACATTTTGTTTGAATATGACCATAAGCCTTCTTAATGGCATGACTACTTTTACCTTGACTAACAAAACAGTTTGTGACTGAACCTAACCAGTTGACATTTTTACATCTACAGGCATATGCCTTTGTAGATTGAGCAGTACTATTACAACCCCAGTCATAAAGACCCAAGTAATATGAACATTCTTCAGCTAAAGGACTGTCGACGAAGGTGACAGCATGGATGGTAGAGATGAGTGATGAGATTAACACCAGTACCAAAGTATTGACCTTCATTTCTATATGGTGGTGGTGATTGATAGATCTTTTAGATTAGATGGAATCGATAGACAGAGAAGAAAGGGAAAGGGAAAAAAGAAAAAGGAAAAAGCAAGAGAAGACGTTTAAGTGGGAGAAGATGAGATATATATATATTATATATGGACTCTGGAGAGAGCAGATTATGAGCAGACTGAAGTGGTAGCGATGAAGTGCATACCAACATAGACAACAATGCTATGAAATTTTTCAAATTGTGGGTCTGTTATTGGCTAAGATGCCAGAGCCCAAGACTAGATCTACGCATCGAAGGGAACAGGTATATACCCCCAGGGCTGATTGGCTGGTTTACCGGTATATAATTGGGAGTTACAATATAAGCATAAATATTCAGGATTCACAGGATTCACAGGAATACTGAAGATTTGATTAGGGGCCAGTTTGCAGTTGCAGGTGCTAATAAGCTGTGCTATTTCAAGGCACCAATACACCAATACCGACGCTACAGGTGCGAGAAAAGGGGTGGGCGGTATTATAAGTAACAGCGATGTACAATGTAATACACAGATGTATAATAGAATACTACCAGTTAGAAGAGCGTCCATACCTTCATTCGTTGATGAGTTGATGAAGAAGATAATACCGACCGGACAGGATGCTGTACTGATCACTGATCCATTCGATAAAATGATAAAGTTATGTCTAAATGGTGGCCCAGTTCCGCTGTTTGACAAATTGACACTGACAATGAGGACTAGTCTCTTCACAGTTGGCAACTAAACAGATCAAGCAGGCACCGCAAACGGTGTTAAAGTTGTTAGCGAGAGGGTCTCGCAGTCTCGCAGTCTCGCAAAGTGGAAAACTTTTTAAGGTGTTTTAGGGTTAACTGGCTGGCCAATGAGAAGGCTGGAAAGGACGTTAACTGTTGAACAAAGAGCGGCATTCTTAGTGAAATGTATTGCTGGAGCCAATCATGAGTCGTGGCCAGAGACTTTTTCTTGTCTGATCAATCTGATAACTTTTGCTCTTTTGCTCGAACATCTATTGTGCTTTTGTGCTTTTGTGCCAGCATTTCTCCAGATCACTCAAACTCGAAGACGGTTCCTGTTGTTTGTCAAGTTGTCAAGTTGTATAGCTATATAGTATATAGTATATACTAGAGTAATTTCTGAGCAGTGACTTGGTTTGTGGCAGATACATACCCGTTAGTGGTTACTAGTCACTGGGCATAATTCATCTCATATTCGACTTGACCAATATTGAATGATGATCCATATTTATTTATACTCAGCGCTGTCACTTCTTTTCCAGCTGAATTACTCGAGGACTGTCCTCATATATATTTATATAATTACACACTATACACATGTTGGTTAAAGATTGGTTAATGAAACTACGTACCTTTGTATCGCTATATGATCGTCCTGTTGAGGTGATTGATACATTTATGGGTTTACAGTTTGCAATGCCATCTTTTGCACACTCTCGAGAACAGAGACTCAGAGAGCCAGAGACCCTTAGACCCTTTGACTTTCAAGTCTTTGAGCCCTGGACCCTGGACTGGTAGTAGCCTGTAGGTACCTCGAACAAGTGAAAATTTTTTATCTATTCGATCTTCCGTTTTCCGTTTGGCATATTGGACATATTGGGACAGCCAGTTTATGACAGAGTACTGTTGGTGACAGAGGCTGCTGGATTACAACATTGCAACGTCTGGTCGTCTGGTCAGTGTGTTCTCAGTAGTCAGTAGTCAGTAGCCAGTAGCATCAGCTTAGTGAAGAGATGGTGTCAAACACTGCTGAACTGGGATCTCGAACTCAAACTATTGACACAGGAATGTTCAAAATCGATCTCCAAAATGGAGCCACAAGATTGCAGATCATCAAGAAACTGAACTTGTTAAGTGCTAATAAAGTAGTGGACTGCTTGCCTCGAAGAAATCCACTTCGAATTATCTCGAAATTGTGCCAAGTTTATCCAAGTTTCACTGCAAATTGGCAAAGCCAAAACTCGTTAACAGCTTCTACTTCAACAAAATCCATCAGTTGAGATCATTTTCATTCATATTCTCATTATTCAAAACATCAGACCTTCTTTATGTTAACCACTTCAGCACTCACAAGCTCTCAACTCTCAACATGACAGTTTTCTGAGACGCTTCACCAGTCCATTTAGCCGATTTTACCAGTTCATTTAACCGCAAAGTCATCCCAAAAAAAAAAACAGGCCCAAAAAATCAATCATGTTGGATCGACTTCTACCACAACAAAGTCACAGTCAAGAACCAGATAAAAACTACTTCAAAACTCATCATCCATATCTAATTTTAACCACAATTCATAACAAGATCATAGATGCAAGTTTACACACCGCCAAAGGTGAAATCTCAACGAAAATCGGTGGCTGAATACAGCGATCCCTTATCAAACAATTATAGCAGCATTGAAGGCAAAGATGATATAATGGATCATTTAATTGAAGGAAATAAGATTAATAAAAGACCAAATAATGAATTACAAAAACTAGTGGATCAATTCTATTCAGATCTTAATAAACCAAAATATTCAAAACCATTAAACGCTTCAGAATTATCAAATATTTTCCAAGATTTTTATGAAATATATCAATATAAATTAGAACAATCAATAACAAAGAATTCATCATCAAAAACAGTATTGGAAAGACAAGAATTTATAGAATCAGAATTGGAATCAATTGAAACTGAAATCATAACAAAATTGCATAATAAACTCTTTGAGAAATTCGAATCTGATAAGGAAATTAATCAAATAATTAATTTGAAGATTCAGCTTTTGAGAACGAATTTATCAACTGATCAATTAAGCCAATTATTAGATCTTTTTATACCATTGAATGATGACAAGAGTAATACAACTACAACTACAACGACAACTTCTTCAACATTGAGTGATCCAAATCTTTTAATAATTGGTGATTCAAATTTTAAAGATTTAATAAAATCTTCAACTCCATGTCCAAAATTACAATCAATTTGTAAAATTCATAATGATTTGAATAAATATATTCAACTATTAAATGGTGTTAAATCAGAAGATTCAAATGATATTTCGATGACTCTTATTGATCAAGAATCAAATGAAAAAAGATTTAGTCAACGTGGGATTGATAATGATCTTTTATTACCATTATTGATATTTCTTATCATAATTAATCCAAATTCAAATAAAATTAATTATTATTTGAATTTAATGTTTATAAAGAGATTTAGAAATTCATCATTATTAGTGGAACAATCATTATTTTGTTTAACAAATTTTGAAGCATCATTACAATTCATATTTAGTTTAGATATGAATTTAATTTCAAAAGAATATGATTTTAAAATAGATGATGAAATAAAAGAAAAATTGAATAAAGTTGATCTAACTAAATCAATTATTCATGATTTCAATTCAACAGATCATGATAATCTGCAAGTTCAAGATCGTATAACTTCATCACCTTCAGCATTGATTCAATCTCCAACACCAATTTCTACAATTGATTCATTGAAATCATTAGCATCTGATCCATTCAATAGATTTTCTCAAGGTTTAGAGAAATCACATTTCAATCATATTGCTAATGATGGATTCAATAAATTAACAAATGTCTTGAAATGGAGAGCTACAGGAACTCCAATTCAACCAACTATATCAACAACTAGCACTAGTACAATAGCGTCAACATCTAAAGAAATGAGTGAAGTCTTATCTGTATCTAATGAACAAAAGCAAACTATTTTATCCAATGTTGATTTGAAAAAGTTTGATAAGAAGGTACAATTTGAAGAATTGACGATATTGGAATTAAGAGAGATGTTTAATGATTATAAAAAAATTGTTGAATATATTTCAGAGCAGAGTACTACGAGCTAGTTTAAAAGCAAGTCAAGCAAATAATTTGCTATTCAGATATTAAGTTAAAAATAATGATGACATTTATGAGTTGATGATCTATATTTATAAGTTTCTATAATATCTATAATCTATAACTTATTTTATCCTCAAATTACCATCATAACACAAGCAAAATAACATTAGCAACAAGCAAAAAGCAAAATTGTAAAAGCACAAGCAAAAGCAAAAGCAAAATGAATAAAAGCAAACCCCCAACCAGAAACTAAAAGACTCTTTGTAATCATGTTAAATCAACAGATGATTATCTTTATGATCACATAACAATACAACTCTTTTTCTTCTTATTATTTGAGTGTTTACCACCACCACCACCACCACCACTATCATTAAATTCACCCAAATCCAAGATTCTAAGGGAATTATCTAACCCATGCATATATTCTGGAGATCCTTCACGAGTTCTATTATTATTACTTGAAGTTTTAGATAAAGAACCGGTATGAGATTTAACAAGATGAATGATTGAACTTGCAGTCTTATAAAGGTTTAATTCACTCCTTATTGATTTGACAGTATTAATTTTTGAAAGTTGAGGTGTTGTTGTTTGGTTTGTGAATGTTGTGTTTGATTGAGTAAACTTGATTGTTCCTTGTTCTTCATCATATTCATCATCACTATCTGGAGCAAATGTCTTGACGTTAAATTCATCATCTGAGATATCGATTTGAATAGAATTGAATGAATAAAATGATACTGATTGGAATATTGACGGTTGAATGTCATATAGTGTAGCCAGTTCCAAATCGTTTATCTCAAAAGATGAATTATAAAGCAGCCAGTCTTCATCATCTTCCTCTTCACCTTCTGATCTGTAACCATCAGATATTTGTCTTATTCCTGTTCTTAATTCGTCATCCTCTTCATCGACATATGCTATTGCAAACAGCGACATCTTGTTCTCTGTGTTTCCCTCCACAGCGATGATATCATCTAAGATCTTGTCGCTCAGACTGGAAGTAGATGGTTCCTCTGTGCTCATTGTGCTGGCAACATATCCACTTTCATAACTCAAAACACTCCCAGAAATGTCCTCTCTTTCAGATTCAGTTTCAGAATCCACTTCCAACTCAGAAACTTCACTCGTTTCCATAATACCACTGTCAACAGTTCTTACAGCACTTCTCACACTGATGCTGCCCAGTTCAGGTGGCCCTGTTGGCGATATATCTCTGATCAAATAGACAACCTGGCCCATAATGATCCCTAAAAAGACGATTTCAATCTCGACAGAATCACTTGCTCGCAATCCCATACATTCAGCCTTGTCAATGATGATTCTCTGCAACGTGTTGATGTCGCAGTTCTTGATCACCTTGGCTCCCTTGAAGTCGTGGATGAACTGCTTGAGCTGGGAGAGATCTGGCCTGCTCTGCTGCTTGATGAGATTCTCAAACCTGCCCAAACTGAGGTTCTTGAGAAACCACTCCAATAATGTGTTGTAGTCGTTCAGCTCAGCAGTCGACAACTTTGTGTAACTGATCTTGACCATCCTCTTCTTTTTGCTGATTTGGTGATTTATTTGGTGATTTATTTGGTGAAATTTTGTCTTTTTCGCGATACAAGAATACGTCAAAATTATCAGAAATATCAGAAATATCAAAATTAGTAGTATCAGATTTATCAAAATTTACAATATTTATATGGATATATTAAAGTATTAGACTATATGTACTATTCACCGCTGTAACGGCTGCTTGTCTATATGGTTCTCAATCATCTCGGTCCAGTTGTTCACAAAGTCAAGCCCAACAGAATCATCGTTGTTCAAAAACCAATCAATAACATCATTAGGCAGCAATTGCTCCATGTTTGATTGATACCCCAGATTGATTCCATTGGTATTACCAGCATCTTTATTGAACTCTGAATCAACATTAGACATTCCTCCACTATCGTTGTTGTTGTTGTGGTTATTATTATTATCATTGCTGGTGACACCTGTGTTGACATTTGTGTTGATACCAGAGTCATTAGAAGAGCTTGTTGGTGCATTATTATTATTACCACTACTCCCAACATTTGTTCTACCTTGACTCTCCTGTGTTGATTCATTCCCATTATTACCAGCACCAGTACCAGTACCAGTTTCACCTCCCATCTCTCCAGCAACCTTATTCAACATAGGACTGTTAACATTTGGATTCTTAGCTCTATATTTCATCTCTGAACATAAATACATCAATATTGTTGAATATCTTGAACATAAATGTAATTCATCAGGACTTGCCTCTCTTAATGCAATAGCACATTTAGAAATTGTTTGAATAATCTCATTGATTTGAATAATTGATAATAAATTTAAATAACTTGATGTACTTGTTAATTTCAAATAACATTTAACAATAAAGACAACAGATCTAACAATTCTAATAACCCATCTAACAGGCATATATTTCAACATCTTAAATTTATGAACTCTAATTGCTGAATTCAATATCTCTTTAGCTGAATTATATGCTAATTCAATAAATTTACAAACTTTAGTAATCTCATCAACTTTTAAATTCTTTAAATTTGTTAATTCTGTTGATGATGATAATGATAATGAATAAATATAAAGTTGACAATAATAATAATCACAAATTAATGATTCATAATCAATTCTTTTAGTAACTTCTTCAATTGATGTTCTATTAATTGTTTTCAAATTTAATGGTCTTAATAATGATTTATAAGTCTTATACCAATTATCCATTAATGGTTCCATTATTGTTAAAATTGATAAAATTTGCTTTTGATTATTATTAATAACTGTTAATTTATTAAAATAAATATTTTCATATGTTAATGAAATTAATTTTAATAATTCAATCTTTGCTCTTTCCATTGATGTAAATTTATCAGCTGTTGAATCTAATTCAATTTCTGCTAATGAATGACTTAACATTGATCTTTGATTTAAATTCATTGCTGTAAATGTTTCTGAAAGATGTGTTGCTAAAAAGATCTTACTTGAATTTTGCATAAATCCCATATCTTGTGCTAATCTAATACTTGTACCAATAAGCATCCATGCCATTCTATCACTTCTTCTCATTGCACTTAATCCTGTTAAATTCCCATCTGAATCTGATGGTTCTTGATTTTGATCACTATTAGCATAATCACTCCATTTCCAATGAATGGCTCTTGGATTCCATTCTGTAAATAATAAAAATGCTAAAACTGTTCCAATTGATCTTGTTGATGCTTCAGCCCAAACAGTTTGAGATATTAATCTTTGTGAATAAATCCATAATTTTTCATGAAGTTGAATATTTCTTGAATTTCTATTAATATTTGATTCAACTGTAAATGGATGATATCTTGATGAAATTGTTAAAATTGCACAAACTAAAATTGGATAATTTATTAAATTATCAACTTTTTGTAATTCTAATGGAATATGAGGAAAGAATGGATGAAGATTTAATAAAAACATATGAATCAAATGTTCAGCTTCAAATTTATTCAATAGTTTCCCCTCTCCTATTCCAATATATTCAATCGAATCTAATTTATTATTTGATGGTGGTAATGGGAATGATGGTAAATCTTCTGTACTTCTTAAATTATTCTTATTTATATGATCATTTGCATTGATGTTGTCTCTTTCATCAGATCTTGCAATGGATCCAGCAGTCTTTGCTAAGAATACTAATGCACCTTGCATTGTGCTTGTCACTTCACCATTATCATCGTTGAGTTTATCTGGATTGTTGATATCGGCTGATGAATTGGATCTAGAAACATGATCTGAATTCGATATGGGATGGACTTCATTGGCATTGATCAGAGGATGTACCTGGTTATTCATCAGTGAGATGGGTAGAGATGAGCTGCTGTGTGTATGATGAGGTTGCAAGGGCACAGAATTCTCTATCTGCTGTTGATTCTGTTGATGTTGTTGATGTTGGTTTTTATGGTACAACAATGGCTGCTGCTCCTCCTCGTCCTCCTCCTCTGAGACTTCTTCTGAGGCTGCGCTGTCTTGTACCTTCCTCTTCTTCTTCGTCTGGTTGCCACCTCTCCTGGACTCAGTGAAGACACAGTCCTTTCGTTCTCTTTTGCATCTTGAACACGGTGGGTCGTGTGGATTCTCAACAGGTCCCAGATCGCAGCGCACCTTTCGCATCCGACAGTTGAGACAGGCCTTGTAGTTTCTTCTAAACTTAGACTTGCCATTAGCACTGTCTGTGTCATCCTGGGAGTCCATCTGTCTCTTTTTATTTGATTTGACGATTTGATCTGGTCTTTTTGGTGTTAATCCTTAATCAAAATGTAAAATGAAATATTCAGCCAAATTCGCAATTTTATTGACACGAAATTCTGCCATTTCTTAATTTTACAATTTATAACAGAGAAACAGACAAAGAAAGATATATGCAATAGGTATCAGGTATTAGGTATTAGGTGGATATAAATAGTCATTAAAGAATTAGCAAGAATTATCACCTTCACATGTGTGAATCCAAGAAAGAATTTCTGGCAACATAGCTAAAACCAATAAATAAAGTTTCATCATAAACATCTTCGTCATTATCATTATCATCAAAGTCATCATCATTGAGCACACCAAGCTCTTTGGCTTCCATCATCTTCTTTTTAGCTTCCATCCTTAACACTTGATCAATATATTCTTTGTCAAAATTCTCTGCTAGTTCCAAATCATTAATATCTGGAATAATTGGTGGAGTTGAATTTCTTAAAGTATTCCAATCAATCTTTCTAAAGAATCTATGTTTTTTGAATTTTTCAAATTCTTCATCAACATTCATTCTCTTTAATGGATTCTTATTCAATAATTTTCTTAATAAATCAGCAGCATCTAATGAAACATAATTTGGAATTTCCAATTTTCTTTGTGTCACACTCTTTAATATAGAAGCCTTTGATGATCCAAATCTTTTAAATGGAGTCTCTCCAACAATCATATCATACATCATTATCCCCATTGACCACCAATCTGCCGAATATGAATATTCTTCACCTTTCAACACTTCAGGCGCTGAGAATTCAGGTGTTCCTAAAATTGATGAACATCTTTCATCTGTTGAACTTAATCCAAAATCAGTCAAGATAACATGTCCATCTTTATCCAATAAACAATTTTCTGGCTTTAAATCTCTATAAACAACACCAACTTGATGTAAATGATGAATAGCTTGACTTATTTCAGCTAAATAAAATGCAGAATCTGTTTCATTAAATCTTTTTAATTTATTCAAATAATAAAAGATTTCACCACCTGGAATATATTCAAGTATGAAATTTATAGTATCATCATTATTAAAAGTAAAGAATAATTTAACAATTGATGGATGATTAATCATTGTTAATATATCACGTTCATTTTTATGAGTCTTTAATAATTTTTTATCAACAGAAATTTTAGCCTTCTTTATTGTCTTTTTAGCATATAATTTACCAGTGAATATATCTTTAACTAAAAAGACTCTACCAAACATTCCAATTCCTAATATACAAACTTCTTCAAAATCTGTTAATTTTCTTGATGAATAATCTGATGAATAATCATTTGTCAGTTCTATATCATTTGAATCTTTGGCCGCTGATATTGATATTTTAGATCTTACTGAACTTCTTCTTGAAACTTTGGTGGATCTTCTTCTTCTTCTATCAATTATCAGGTTTTGTAATTCTTTGATGGCATCACCAGTTTCTTCATTATCATCTGTAGTATTTGTATCTGTTGTTATGGTAATTGTTGTTGTTGTTCTTGTTGTTGTTGTTATTGATATTGGACCTGTTTGTTTGTTATTCATCCGCTGATACGACAACGACAGTTCTTCCAACTCATCATCAGACTCAAATATTGCTGAATCATTGTTATTGGCCATGAAGGGAGAAGCCTGTGAGAATTGTTTTCTGATATCTAATGGCATACTTTCACAATGGATCTGTCTCTTATTCTATCCAAGTATATTTAGGCTTTGACTTTGTTTAATGAATGAGGCGACTAGCTTGATGTGTTGTTCATTTATGTGTGTATTTCTCAATATGTTCATCAACGACTCCATTTAATTTATTGACAGCGATATCAATCACCACTTAAGTACTCAACTTGGTTCTTGATTGATTGATGGTTGAATTTGTTTATTGTGTTTTTTATATATAATTTTGGAAATTAACCAACAACAAATAAATAAATAAATGAACAATTAATAGTATGTAAACAGATAATAAATATACAACCATCACTTCAATACAATATACTTAAATATCACCAAACACTCTTTCTGTTGTCTGTCATTAATGCTGATAACCACCTCTTGAACCAAAAAAAAGGCAAGACAGGGTAACCTCAGATTACGTAATCCATTTATCACTAACATATTTGATTTTGCAATTACCTTTGGTGTCCTTCGGGACATTTGGTCAATTAGAAATAATACAGAGATGATCAGCAGTTCCCCTGCATAAGGATGAACCGTTTTACAAAGAGATTTATAATTTTTTTTTTTGGTGATTTTGATGATGATGACAGTGGTGTTGTATATTCAATTATGTCTTCTACTATTACTTTACTACTTTACTATTCTATTAATGTATCCTTTACTTCTAGCTGTTTATTGTTGTTTTAGCTGTTTAAGTTGGATCCGGTTCAATTCTTTCGGATTGAAGATTTTGAAGAATTAAATTTTATATTTCGATCGTGTTCAATTTCAAAGTATAAATTATTTGATCCTGTTTGCTACTTATACCATGATCTAGGAAGCTATAACCTAATATTTTGTATCATACTTCTTTATATATCGCTATCTAGTGTTTTATCAAAAGATTGTGGCTACTTATAATAGCAAATATTGTTAAAAAGCAAAAGCGCTTGCATCGCTAGTATTACAACAAAACAACTTAAGCTGGCTGATTAATATAACTGAATACTGGGCTAACTAATTTTAGTTTATGATTCATGTTTAAGTCTAGTTTTGTAATTTAGTAAGGTATTCTTTACTGATGCCGTCGTCGATATTTGCTACCATATGTCGATTGTAAACTGGTAATATTGTAAATTTGTAATCGACTAATCCCAAGTGTGGTTGAATGGAATCGATATATATATATTCAGTTTCGTGGGGTGTATTTGATTCTAGTATATTTACTCAAAAAGGGGACAATGTATTTGTTTATATATATGGTTTCTTTTATAACACAAACAGATCAGAAGATGCTGCAAGACAAAGTGATGAGGGTAAACCACAAAACTTGAGTTCATGTGTATGTTGGCTCAATTTCTCAATTTGCATCATAACATCAACACTATGACTGTATCACTGTATCCCCCTGTCAATATGGCATTGCCTCAATATTTCTTTATTTATTTACTTTTTTGCTTATATATGATGATCATAGATTCACAGGCCTGGCTCTTGTCTGTGAGATAATCTGTGAATTATGCTGAAATGCTGGCCATTAATTTGCACAGTGTACATTTCTGACTTTGAACTGTTAAACAAGTTCCGAACTTTGAAGACACACAGTGGCGAGTTGTGATGAGTGGTTGATCAGTGAATGATACATCTTCTGGATCAGACTGAATATATAAAAGTCTTTGCATTGAGCCATTGTGCTCGTTATTTGAACAATTTAATTACGATATACAGGTCTCTTTGCTTCTATTATAATTATACGACGTTATTTACACGGCTAAATGGCTGTAATACTACACCCATCTTATATACTCAAACATGTTTTCCTCTGTTCCTGCCTGGCTATGTACCTACCTACACAACAACTCACCAGCTTCACCTCTTCTCTCATTTCGAAAATAAATATTTCCCAATCCGGTAATTTCCCAAAAAGGAAACAAAACCACGAAATCTGGAAAAACTGAAAAACTGAAAATTTTCGAGATTTTGGCAAAGGAGCATCTTTAACAAGTTTTTAGCCCTTGTTGCAAATAAATTTCTTGTTAATCCTTTATAATTTGGGTCAACAGTAAACCCACTACACTTCCTCACAATCGTTCCACAAATTCACCACGAACATCATCAACAACAACATCCATCAAAACATCAACAACCATCAGAAAAATCTACATTTAATCCCAGTTTATCCCCTAATTCTTGTTCTAATTTTGGCTTTAAATTATCCTAATATTATAAACCTCAAAATTTAATACTCATATCAACAACTCATATCATATCAACCATTCATAACTTTTTCCCATCATAATATTCTTAAACATATCACTCAACAGCATCTCATCCTTTCCACCAAAAAATTAATATTCACATCATCTCAAATCTCAAATCTGACACCCTTTAAAACAGGCACAGACATAAACAATCCTATCAAACACAATTCAAATTATAATCAATTTAAAAAATACAAATCACATATTACGAACAAAACAAACACACAGACGCATATCCATATATCCATAAACCATGGTGGGAATAACATCAGCCATATCAAAATTATTGGAATCAAACGGTCTTTCCTCCCCTTATTATTCTGATGCCGTTGCAAAGGCTGAACATAAAGTTGACATGTTACAAATTGTTTGTATTTCATCTTCTTCATTATCTTTATTCACAGGTTTGATATCAATTTATATCTTTTTTGCAATGCATCCTGCCAAATGGAAATTTAGACATCAATTAATTTTATTCTTAATCATTTATGATTTTTTAAAGGCATTATCAATCATTATTTATCCAATCTTGGCAATAACAAGTTCAAATGAAAACAATGTTAATAATAAAACAATTCAATTCTTAGGATTCTTTACTGCTTTATCAATTGAAGGTAGTGATTTAGCCATTTTAACATTTGCCATTCATTTATCATTAATGATTTTTAAACCAAATAATAAAGGTCTTTATCCATTAAGATTTTATATTTATTTCACGTCATTCTTTATTCCTGTTATATTAGCAAGTTTAGCATTCATTAATGGAGTTGGATATTCAGGTTTAGAAATCTTTTGTTATTTACCAGAAAGACCAATTTGGTATAGATATGTTTTAAGTTGGGCACCAAGATATTTTATAATGCTTTCAATCTTGATAATTTATTTCACAATTTATTTCTATATCATTTATCAATTAAAAGTTCATTTAAATTATTCATTCAAAAAGTTATTACAAATATCTTTATTTCCAACAAAGATTAATAATGATGAACAATATTTAGAACCAATTGTTGCCACACAAGATGCTAATGGAATGATTCAATTTAATAATTCATTACAATTAGAAGTTAGATATACTTCAATTGCAAAACAAATGAAATATATCTTTTTATATCCAATGGCTTATTTTTTATTATGGATTTTCCCATTGATTGGTAATGTCTTGGATTTAGAATTAAAAGTTAGTTACCCAATTGGTGCCATTATTGCTTGGATGCAACCATTTAATTGTACTGTTGATAGTATAGTGTTTTTAATCAGAGAAAAGCCATGGAGAATCACATATGAACAAGTCTTGATAAGAGAACCTGATTTAATAAGGTTGGGTATACCTAATTGGAGGTTGAAATTGAAATGGTTACCATTGTTTAAATTACCTGAATCCATCATAAGGAATCTGTCTGAAACTTCAGTCAACAATAATAATAATAATGATAATGATAATGACAATGGTAATGGTAATGAATATAATATCAAGGGAGGACCAATGAATTCAGATACAGTTGATTCTAATTTAACAATCAATTTGAATAATGATAATAAATTCAGCAGTGATCTCAATGATTTTGACAAGAGTTACAAGAGCAACAACAACACATCTTATAATAATAATAGTAACAATAACAATAATAATAACAATGACGATGACGATGATGACGATGATGAGATGGACTTCTTGGATTTCTTGAAAAAGGGTCCACCAGCTGGTACTGTATAGAAGAATGTAAAATCTTGCTCTTTTGCCATAAATAATGTTTGATACTTGATCATTTTTTGCACTAATTTTGATCTAATTTGCTTCAACAGTCTTGTCCAATTGTAGTCAATATCATCATATCTTCGAAATAACCACTAAAATCATCAAATACAGCTTTTCATAAAAAGGTAATTAATAATGAAGTTACTATTGTTAAAATTCAAAATTCAAAATTAATTTCTTCCCCGGAAAATAAAAAAAAAAAAAAAAAAAAAGAATACCGAATTTGACACTTTTTATTTCACTTTTTTAACACTTTTCCAAATTACAAGTTCAAAAAGATGGGAAACTCGTCCAGTTCGCAGTCTAAATTTGCAGTCAAGTCTAAGAGACGGTCCCTTTCTTCTCCCTCCACAGGATACGCTAAACCCACAGTCGAAATGGTGTCAAACAGCGCTGCTTTGGAGCCTGTAACGAGCCAGATCATAGGATCAAACACACCAACTCTGAGCGTTCCCAGACTCGACACAAATAGGCTCAGGGAGATCAAGAGCTTTAAGGATGTCGTGTCTTCAGAGGAAGGGTCGTCCCTGCTGCTGTCGTCAGCGTCGAATTTGGCTGGTTCTGGTGGCGATATTGGTGCTGGAAATAGCAATAATAGCAACATTAACATCAACAACAACGACAACTCCAACAAACAAGAAAAAGAAGATGTTTATACCCAGGAGATTCCCGACTTTGACGATATTGTGGAGCTGCCACCTATCCATGACCTGCCAATCCATCTCAACAACCAGTATTTAAACAAGCAGGTATTGTCCAATTTCTACGAGCTGGAGGACGATTCAATCCAGACTTATCCTCCCTTTTACAGATACATTCCAACTGAAGATGATGATGACGAAGAAGACCTTGATAATAATGATAATGGATTAATGAATAACCACAACTTGGACAAGTTGATTCCGAAAAAGATCAGAAGAAGCAGCAGAGGATTGGAAGGATTCAGTCATGTCAATATCAATAGATTGCTAACACAAAACGTTAAAGATGGTACCATTGCACTGGGAATCATTGAAAGATATAAAGAAAAGATGATTGTACAGATATTATACTCTAGCATGGAACTAGGCGAGAATCATAACATCCCTGGTGCTCAATAGTACCAGATATATATATTAGAGATGTAACTATAGGTACTTGGTATATAATTTGTGAATTTGCTAGTATGCGTATACAATAATGTTTAATGTTCTTTAATGAAAGGTATTTATGATGATTTCTACTCTAGGTACTATTATCGCAATATATTTATTAAAATTAAAAGATTACCCAAACGTATATAGAAAGAAACAACGCATGGATAAAGAGCAAAGCAAAAACGTAGCCTGTAAACATCTAACCAACCAAGATCAATACTCATATTCTATGACCTGGAACTAAACCAAACAATATTGAAAGTGCAGCACTAATCAAACAAATCAATAATAAAGCAAATAATGCTCTCTTTTTCAACAATTCATAAACAAATGGTTCATCCAAATTTTTAACCCATAATTTCTTTTGAGGACTATGAATATCTGGATTATCACTATATCTCAAATAAACCATTATTGGATCCAATTTATATAAAAAGCTCACCAATAAATAAATGGAAATGAAAAATGGAACCAATATAACTGCTCTTATAGCCTTTGGCTTTATATTAATAAAAATTAATGAATAACTAATCCAAAGTGCTGCAAATAAAAATACAATACCTAAAATCAATCTAGTTAATAATGCTTTATTATCAAGATTATGAAGTGCCATTTTATTCAAAAATTTGGGAAATGAATCCCTTTCCATTAATGAATAAACATAATTCTTGGCATCATCAAAAATTTCAGGATCATATCTACCTTGAACTTCAATATCATGATTAATCTTTCTTATTATTCTATCTGGTAACATTAATCTTTTTGATGAATTCTCTTTAAAATAAGTATTTAAAAGATTCTTTGATGTAGAAATTAAAGCTGATCTTGTAATATTACCACTCTTAATATTTTTAGTATATTCTTCCAATTGTTCTGGTAAAATTCTTTTAGAATTTCTATTCTCAGAGTTATTATAATTATTATTATTATTTTTCCCAGGTGATGGATATTCTTCAAAAGATTCATTGAATTGTGCTGGTGGACTTGTATAAACCCTTCTTGGTGAATCCAATGGTTCATAATGTGATGTCTGTTCAGGGATTGGACTTTGTTGTTGTTGTTGATGAAATATTGCACTGATTCTTGGATCACTTATATTGATATACTCATTACCTTGTAAAAATGATGAAACCCTTTTGTTATCCTTGTCATCCAATAAACCTTCATTCAACAATGCTTCTAATAATAATGATGAACTTACTGATTCTCTGTGATCAACAGCATCTCCTTCACCAGTACCACTACTTTCACCTTGGACATCCTTTTCCAAAAATGGATTGTTACTGTTACTGCTGCTGTTGTTATTATTATTATTATTATTATTTTTGCCTCCTCTTTTCTTTTCATCAGAGCTTGATTTATTCTTTTCACTCAACAATAAACTTTCTCTTAATCCTTTAACATAATCTTTACATAATCTTAAATGAGCTGTAACGTCCATATAAAAATCCAAATAATCAACAGATTGTTGATAATCTCTCATAAACATATAAAAATTCCAAGAATCCACTGGACTTTGAGATTTTCTATTCAAGACTTCATATAATGTTGGTAATCTATCCAAACTTTTCTTCCCCTTAATTTGTTCAGTATAACTTGGAGAATTGTTCCAAAACTCATGTGACAATGATCTTTTCAATGCTGGGTTTTCTTGCTTGATATAATCATCAAGGTTAGCAGCAGGAAGCAATGTCTGCTTAGCTGATGGTTTGTAAGGAGAACCTGACATGATCGTTGGTTATAATTGATGACGTTGTCTTTCTTAAATTTACTTATTGATACTATTTTAAAACAACAATAAAACTTCAACTTTATAAACTAAAGTGAAAACCAGAGTAGAAACCAAACAGACGAAATGAGTGAACTGTAGTGAATGTCAATCAGCTTTTGACTTGGACTACTCAAAATATTCATGAAATGATTTGCCAAATTGAATTTTAAATTTTGTGATTTTCCAGACTGTTTACATTTTGGCCCGAAATGGCAATTGGTGTCCAGGTGTTGGCTTATGTAAACAAAATGATACACTTCTCCATAAAATTACAATAACATGTAGCATCGAGGTCAGTCTGGAGTCTGGACTTGCCTTCTTAACTAACTCCATGAGTCTCTTAGTTGAAAATCAATATTCAAAAGTTGATCAGGGTCTTGCAAAAGCTTCTTGATCCAAACGATGCACTGGAAATCATACAGAGATAAGCCAATAAACCATCAATGATCCCAGTCATGATATAATTGGAAACATCTCCTTCAAAAGTTGCCAAGTTCCTGAGGAATGACTTCTAGAACCTCACAATTCTACTCTTTACTTGATCCATCAACTCCCACTTCTGTTAAACCCCGTCTTGAGAGTTCAATTTACTTCAACTAGGCCGGTCTAGAAGCAATCTTAACAACATTAGATCATGGTTCTTTCAAAATTATACAGCTACTATTCATGGCAAAATGATATTCCTAGAATTAATTGATTTCACTAGAATGATTCTAAGACCTCTTGATGAATGACGAAACTAAACCAATTGTGGCGCTGTGATCAAAATATAGTATAACTTCTTTAGAATGACCTTTATCAACTTGAAATTTTGCGTTCCCATTTCTATCCATTCAACATCAGGGATTTATCTGTCTTGAGCGTTCAGTCATAAATGCCTAAACGTGAGTCTCATCATAATAGTTGTTTTACTAGATTTAAACGAGATTGAAGAACTGTGCACTCTACAAGATCTGATCTGAAGACTCAGATATTCGTCTGCAAATGAATTTCCACTACCAGTTACAGCTCTTAAATACTTAATCCATTAATCAATTACCATCAAGGCCCAGTTATGAATGAGAAGAACGGGGTGATCCTTATACTAGGTCAGGATCTTTTTAGAAAGATCGGATATATACGTTTCTTATCACCAATTTATTCATAGCCAAAACTACTCAACACTTCCAAGAAAGATATCACAGTCTGCCTCTT
Source organism: Ruyongia ponderosae (assembly GCA_030582235.1). Taxonomy (NCBI): domain Eukaryota; kingdom Fungi; phylum Ascomycota; class Saccharomycetes; order Phaffomycetales; family Wickerhamomycetaceae; genus Ruyongia; species Ruyongia ponderosae. The sequence goes on along the minus strand of JAKTWV010000016.1, from coordinate 166,694 downwards.
CATTAATACTGATCACAAATTCTTTATTCTTTCCTTAATAAAAACTACTGAAGACACTGTCAAGAGACGGTAACAGTGAATACTGATTTCGTTACTTCATCTCAAATAAAGGCTCTCCCTCACAGAAGAAACCAAAGACTGTCACATTTCCTTTTCTCATAACTTACTCATTCTATTCACCTCAGACGAGGGTTCTTCTTATACACTTCTTCAAAAGATTTGAACACTAATACATCACCAGCCATATGACCTGTCCATTTCTTCTGGGGAGTTTTCATGAGCTAGTTTATAAGATTTTTGGCTATTGATAAACCCAGTTAATCAAATAGCTTCATTCCCATAGTGTTGACATTGGTGTTGACATTGGTGTTGACATTGGTGTATTGATGGTGATTGAAGTGTCTGGTTGGAGATGTTGGTCTTGATTTAGTTTGGGACGATGGGTTGGTTGATGTTGATGGTGGTGTTGGCATCATTGGCTTGGTCAGCTGTTGATGCGCTGGTTGATTCTTCTGAGGAGTCTTTTAGGTGGGAGTATCTGTTGGTGGTGCTTCCAAAATTGTAGATTTGAAATTTTTGGATAGGTGACATTCTTTGGAGCAAAAGTGTGTGTAGCTGCTTTGAATGGAACATTTTCAGGATCTTGTCTTTTTGGAAGTTGTACTTCCTTCATCAACACTTCGGTTGATTGACGGTTCCGCCATGGTTTTTCGAGGTGAAAAGGGGAGTAGGTGGATACTGTGGGTCTCTGAAGTGATTTATGGGTATGCATGTGCTCAATTAGATGACTATTGTTCGCTATTAATTGAGATAAAATACCTTTTATTATTCTTTATAATTCAAGAGAACTATCAATAAGGCGACAGCTAGTGCAAGAAAGAGATTCAAGTATATGTATACGTATTGAAAGAGAGAGATCAGAAATATATAAACTGATGATCATATAAGAGAGCTGTATTGCAAAGATCAATATTATATTATAAAATGACATCTCAAGATGCCGGCTAATTCATTCAAAACCAGTCAATAGTAATAATTATTAATATAATACAACTCAAAACAATCAATATTTGAGCCAACAAACAGACGAAAATAAATATATAAATAACTTGCAAAATATGATCTGAAAGATCCTGGAAAATTGAATCATTAAATCAGCTACCAGCTGGTAGAGTTTATAAGCCAATAAGTATAAGCAGTAAAAATAATTAATTAGAGATATTCTTCTTGCTGAAGAGCAGCAGAAAAGACAGAATAAAACAAATTATTCTTCTTATCGAATAGTCATCAGTAAACATCTTCAAAAAAGTAGCAGCATCAAGGGCATGCAATTGTTCAACTGGACCTGTGATCTCATTGTTGTTCTCTTCATCGAAAACCAGCGTATTAACATCATGATCACGTCTAGTATCAACACTAGTAGTTGATTCAAACAGCTTTTTGATCTTGGATTTGTGATCATTATAGGCTTTAACGCCCTTTGAGATTTGATAACAAAGAGTAGACATTGAAGATAATGCAAATGTGGTTAACCAAATATTAGCTTTGTCATTAGGATGGGCAGCAGTTATAACTATAGCATAGGAAGTCAATCCTAAATCACCAAGAAGAACAGTCGAGTTGAGATAATCCAACTTGTTAAAACCATGCAGGTAAGTTGTGATAGCGTCGAAATAAGTTGAACCTTTTGAACCTTTTTCTGTTTTTGAGGCTTCTATTTGAGTTTTTAAGGCTTCTACTTGAGTCTGTAACTCTTCTAATTGAGTTTGTAACTCTTCGCTGTTCAACGTCTGTTTCTGAGAGTGTGCAGTTGACATGGTTGGCTTTAAGTATATATAACTGTTCTCAATTTGCTGTTCGCGAGTTGGTAGTTGGTAGAATAAAGTAGAGAGTATAATGTTATTTGATTGTTAACAAATAATATGAATATTAAAATGAGAATATATATTCTGGCAATTCCAGTTAATTGAGCTGGTCAGCTTTGTGTCGCGGTAGTGCTCCAAATCAGAAAATTACATATTATAATTAATGCTGATCATGATCAAACTAGGCTGGTATGATGTGCAGTAGCTATGTATAAGTTATCTGCATATATATTAATATTGAATATGGATATGGCCCTCAATTAAATCGATATAGCGTACATTCTTATACTAGTCTCTTGATAATATCACTTTTTCCTCTTTTCCTAAACATGGCGATTGAGTAGACACCGGAACTGAAATTGATACAAAAATATGACTTATAAGCTGGCTATTAATTCTTGAGCGACACTCTTATATTGCCTGCAAAAGTGCTTCCTGCATTCTTTGTAGTTGGCTCGAATGTCTTGCCCAAATAGATACTATGATCCCCTGTAGTTGATTCGACTAATATAGACAATGGAAAATAAGCTTGTTCTTTAGACCTCTTCTGGCGATATCTATGATCATGAATATCGTTTTATTGCAGCGTTATCAAGGGACAACCAGCGACAAGTCTTCTCGAATGTGATGGTGGTATTACAATTATATATTATAACCTTCTGATTGTAATCATCCGTATATTCAGTCTATCATCACATCAACACCCTTCATTCCCATTTCAAACCATCACATACCCATAGCTTCCCAGTTGAGTATCCAAAGCATAATGTCGTTGCATTACTATCCATACAGTTTGCAATTTTGTTGTTTCTCAAGTTTGAATTCTCTTTTTTACCATCATTGAAGTCGAATTGAGCTCCAGTTATCCCATTCCTCAAGTCTATTGAGCTATCCTTATATATGTTTAATTCTCCCCTTTCAGACCCAGTAATCAAGTATTCATTAAACTTTGTATTTTCAATTTTGTAATCCTTATCAAAAATTTTAACAAATTTGATTGTTTCTTGAGTCAATAAATTGAATTTCTTCAATGAATCATTTAATGAACTAACAAGAATTTCATTAGGAGAGATCAAATTCAAAAATGTTATTGGATTTCCCAAATCATCAATGTTTAACAATCCCATCCTTAAATCATAACTATAAAGACACCCATCATTTGATCCCACAGTAACAGAATAAGTTGAATTCTTATAAATGATGGAATTCAAATAATCTTTTGAGTCTTTGAATGATTGTATTGGTTTGTTATTAGTTCTCAAATCATGGAAATTAAGTCCAAAATCACAAGATGCCAATAAAGATTCACTTATCAGTTTAATATCGTTAGTCTTATTTTGATTATAGATTGTCCTCGTGGGTAGTCTTTTATCAATTGCATAAAAATGAATTATATTTTTCGACGTTGACACTATCTGATTGTATGCAAAGTCTATTGAACTGATTGGATAATTTGATGATGAACTGAATTCTATCAATTTGACTAATTCTTTACCACCATTCATCGAGTAAAACTTCACGTCGTTCTGAGCCACAGCAATGTACTGTTTGTACAACTTGACATCATTGATGGGCAGTTTATCCTGCAACTCGTATTCCCTAGCATTCACCCATTCTATTTGATGCATCCCATCCTCTCTTAAAAGAACTGTATCTTCTTCATTGTTCCCAAAAAGTGAAATACAAATTCAAAAAGTTTCGGGAATATCGGTTCGGGCAGCAGCCTGGAAAATTTTCAGAAAAGAGAGCGATGAGCTTCACAATTCAGAAATAATAACCTCAGTTCAAAGCCAAAACAACACATCAGCGCAGACCATGGCCAAGGACAACAGCAAGAAGTCGGTTATTACTGATGATAAGCGTTTTAAATCTGTGCACAACGATCCTCGTTTCAACTTACCAAAGAGAAACGACTTTAAAATTCAAGTTGATGATAGATTCAAGAAATCAGACTTGCAAGGTCTAAAGAAGAAAGCCAAGGTGGATAAATATGGTAGAAAGGCTTCAAAGGATGGTGACGCTAAAGGTTTTGCTAAGTACTATAAGACTGATGAAGTAGAAGAAGAAAAGGAGAAGGAATTGAAAAAAGTGGAGAGTGAAGACGAAGAAGAAGAAGAAGAAGAAGAAGAGCAAGATGAATGCGATGATGAAGACTCCAAGTCAGATGAAGAATCTGCTTCTGAAGTTGAATCAGATGCCGCACAGGATAAGTTAGACTTAGCTAGAGGTGAAGGTATGGCTTCTGACTATGAATCCTCCTCAGATGAATCTTCATCAGATGAAGAAAGTGAGGATGAATTTGATGATTCAGAAATTGAATTGGAAGAAACAAAACCAGATCAAGGTGAACCATCATCTATATTTGCTGTCGTCAATATGGATTGGGATCATGTGCAAGCTGTTGACTTATATGCTACTTTCCAAAGTTTTGTTCCATCTGGTGGATTAATTGAATCAGTTTCAGTTTTCCCAAGTGAATTTGGAAAGGAAAGAATGCAAAAGGAAGAAATTGAAGGTCCTCCAAAAGAATTATTCCAAAAAAACAAGAAGAGGAAAAGTAAGAGTTCAGATGATGAAGATAGTGAAGAAGAGTTAGAAGCAAAGGATTTATATGAAGAAGGTGATGGTGAACAAGATTATGATTCAAAATCATTACGTCGTTATCAGTTAGAAAGATTAAGATATTATTACGCTGTTGTCAAATGTGATTCTGTAAAAACAGCAAAGAATATTTATGATAACTGTGACGGTTCTGAATATGAATCTACTGCTAACTTATTTGATTTGAGATTTGTTCCAGAAGGTATGGAATTTGATGATGAAGCAAGAGATATTTGTACAAAGATTCCTTCGAATTATAAACCAGAAACATTTGTTACTGATGCCTTACAGCACTCCAAGGTCAAATTAACATGGGATGAAACCCCAGCTGAAAGAGTCAAATTGAGTTCCAAATCTTTCAGTCAAAGAGAATTAGATGATATGGATTTTAAAGCATATTTAGCCTCTGATAATAGTGATGATGAAGATGATGAAGATGACTTAAAGAACAAATATAAAACTCTTGCAGGCCTAAGTAGTAATGTTGGTGGTAAGAATATTTTTGAAAAGAAGGAAGAAGAGAGCGATGTGGATATGGAAATTACATTTACTCCAGGTCTTGAAGGAGCTTCTGCTGGTGGTGCCGCTCGTGAAGGAAGTGACAGTGGCAGTGAAGATGAAATTGAAGAAAGCACGATAGACAAAATGAAACGTAAACAAAAGGAACGTCGTAAGGCCAGAAAGGACAAGATCAAAGACATCAAGAAACAAGAAGATGAAGTCAAGAGTGCTGAAAAGAAATCCAAGAAGAATAATAAGAACAATAAGAAACAAGATAAAGAAGCTGAGGAGAAATCAAAGGCTGAATTAGAACTTTTAATGTTGGGTGATGAAGAGAAGGATCATTTCAGTTTGAAGGAGATTCTAAAATCTGAAAAGGAGAAATCAAAGAAATCAAAGAACAGAAATAAATCCAAGATCATTGAGGATAACTTCGATGCCGATCTTAACGATCCTAGATTCCAAGAAATCTTCAGCAACCATGACTTTGCCATTGATCCAACTCAACCTCAGTTCAAGAGTACATCTACTATGAAGAAGATTATGGAGGAACGTAACAAACGTCGTGAAGAGACTGACACCTTAAATGAGAAGCAACAACAAAACAAGCATAACAAGGCCCACAAGGCTCCAAAAAACGAGAAGAAAAGAAAACTATCAGCCTCTGAAAACGATGGAGTCAACGTTGAGTCCTTAGTGGAAAAGATCAAGCGCAGAAGCAAGAAATAGTAGCTAATTTGTATACATAACCACATAACCATTTTGGGATTTTGCGGTCTATTCAGTAGTGCTCCGACCGCTCCTCAATGAAAAATGCATTTCTCGAAGAAACCAACATAAACTCTTCTGTAAAATCGGGATCTACTTCACAGAATCTGAATTAGGGTGTTTTCCTGTTGCTGTGCTATTCAGACAGTTTATTAGCTTATTGCGTAAATTTTGTATCCATCTCTTCTTTCAAGATGGCTGTGGATGATATGTTTTTGAACGAGTTTGTCGAGTGGTGCTCCACTGAGAAAGGATGCACCATCTCGAAGCTCTTGTCAATAGAAAGATCACATACTGGGGGCCTTGGTGTCTTTTTGGATGTCACTGGTTTCAAGACTATAGAGGACTTGGACGAATGTGTTTTCATGAGAATTCCTGCTAACTTGACACTCTCATTGGACTCAATTTCTCGTACCTTATTGGCACCTCAGATTCAACATGATCATCAAAAGGGAACTGTCGACAGCACTTGGTTGAAGCAAAGTGAGGTATTCACTGGATTCCTTGCTAGATTCCAAAAGATATTCACCAGTCATGATGATCCCTTTGTGAGAGGTGGCCTAAATGAAACAAATATATTGGTCGGTCAAGTTCAAATACTCTTCATCCTAAAGATTGTTAGAGAAAATATAATCAAGTCTACAAATGATGAAAAGTACAGAATATTCTTAACAGAGTCGCCATTTGCCCAATTTGACAAGTATTTGGATCTATTGGTAAAGACTGATGTGAATGATTATAGTCTGGATAAATATTTCAACGAATTTAAATCGAATTTATTCAAGTTTTTTATAAGAGAATATAGAGAACAGATTGAGTCATTGAAAAATGAAGCTGTTATAGAATCATTTGAAAATTTATTGAGTGAAGGTTTAGTGACAGATGAGTTGTTGGAAAGAATTCAAATATCTGTTATTTCAAGAATCTTGGAAATACCGGAAGCTTTGGATGAAGAAACCCATCCTAGTGTTATTATAGATGATAAACCAATTAGTGAGAAGTATGGCTTCAAAGTATCCTCAACATTAGTACCAATCATAGATTTTGTCAATCATAATAATGATGCCATGAATGCCAAATTTGATGTTGATAAAGATACACAAGATGTTCTCCTAAAATTTGTTATTCCTCAGTATGAAGATGAAAAATCCAAGATTGAGAAACTTATTTATTCAAAGGAAGAAAGTGCCAATAAGAAGATTGAAATTTTTATATCTTATTCCATATATGAAGATGTTTTCAGATTCATCAATGGTTATGGTTTCATTCCAAAGAGTTACCATAAGGAAATCACATATGAGCATCCAATAGATAGAGATTACTTGAGAGATAACTTCAAAGATCAAAGTATATTATTCAAATGGTTACGTGTTATTCCAAACATTCAATTCATTATAAAGTACGATGAGTCTTTGAAAAACATGACATCTATCAAGCTGAACTTGGATGAAAACTATATAGTGTTTGGTTTCTTGAAGGGATTGGAATTGGATCCTATCAAGAGATTAGAATTAGTGAGAGAAACCTATCCAGAGTATAATGATTCATTGCTGGAGAAGCTGTTGGAAATTGAAGAAGGAGATTCTAGTGATATAGTTCAATCTAATGAATCTGAAGAGATTCCATATAAACTTGCCAATAGTGACGAATATGCCACTTTATGGGGGATTGTTGAGTCGATTGATGAAGAACATGTTGATGATTTGATTATTACATTTATAAAGTTCCTTAAGTCCTATTTCCAAAAGGAGAGATTACCAAAACTCTCAGAATTTTTATTTAAGAAGGAAACTGAAGATTCTATTGTGGTTCAATTTGCTAAATTTGAGATGCTATTGATAAATTCATTTATCAACCATATTGATGAAATCATAAAGGATGAAGGAGAGAAGGGTCTACTGAACTTGAGTTTAGGTATTGATGAAATTGATGAAGAATGGAATAAGTTAAGATTAAGACCAAGAATGATGTTGTTTGATGAGAAGGAAGAGATCTTGACAGAAGAGATTGAAAAACTGAACATAGAGGAAGAGTTATGATTATATTTAGAAATAGATACATTTTTGTATAGGGATCAAGTTAATGCTAATTATGAGTAACGATATGGTTGAATAACTTTCTACAATGACAGCAAATGTAATTAAATTAGACGCAAATTCATAATTATTATTAGTATGGCACATATGTATGTAAAATGATGTTAGTATAAAATTGAAAGCACAAGCAAAGCTCTCTGTCAGCTTGACTGAAATGAAATATGTAGCAAATGAAGTAAAGCAAAAATGGAAATAAAATATTAAGAACAATAAACATGATAGTCATGTTCTTAGAATTATGAAATAAAGTTGATGTTGAACTGAAACAGTAGTTCCACAGGTTATGCAAAAGTTTGAAGAGTGAAATAGGTTGATATTGAAATGAATGTAGGTAGCAATATCATTCACTGTATGGGTATGTGGTTGTTCTGTTATGAAAGCAGAATTTGGGGAAGATTATACTGATCGGTTAACCAGAGCTATTCTCAACACTGTTCCAAAGTTGAGTTTTCCAGTCCTTTAATTGTTCATGCATTTCGCATAATAATCTGATCTGTTCATGTTGATTGTCATCTTTTGATTTTGAAATCTTATCATAAAGAGTGGAATATTCCTTATAATTAGTTCTGAATTTTCTTGCTAGTTGCACATAGTAAGAATCTGCTGATTCGGAGGCTTCACCATTGATACTTCTATTTTTACTTTTTGATAATGAATTCTTGGTAGATGATCTATTATCATGGGCCTGTGATTCAATAGATGTAACGGAGTTTGTACTTGATACATCAGAAAATTCAGATTGATCTGAAGAAGATGAGCTTGTTCTTGATTTTGTGGAATGTGTAGTTGTTATTGGTGGGGATCTTTCCTTTCTTTGAGAATTTGTAAATGGAGGGGTAGTTTCTTTCCTTAAAGATGAGGATCTCTTTGTGGAATTAGGATGTAATGATTGTGGTACAGTCAATGAATTTGGTGTACTTTCCCTCTTGAAAGTCTCTGAACTGTTTGGAGAATTGATTGTTGGAGTGTTGGCTTTTTTGAGTGATCCTGCTGTATATTCTTGTGAGTTACCATCCTCCGCTGAAGATTTTTTCTGTCTCTTAGTTGAGTCAAGACTTGATGAGGAAGTTGATTGTCTTTTCGAGTTGGATGATGTGGATGATGATGTGGATATAGAAGTAGATAAAGGCGTATCTTTCTTGACCGTTGGTAGAGGAGAGTTTTCCCTCTTTAAGTGGCTATTTTTTAACATTTGGTCCTCACTCTTTCCAGTTGTCGATAACAATGATGAAGTAATAGCTTCTCTCTTTATGTTCGAAGCCAAAAGTGGACTATTTTCCCTTCTCAAATTTGAAGTGGACTCCCTTACTTGATGAGCTGGTGATGTTGAAGATGATGATGACAAAACAGTGGTTGATACCCTGGTCGAATTACCTTCTGAGAAAGCCCTGTTTGGCTTTGTTGGTGATTTGGCTCTTTCTGAAAGCTCTTCATCTTTGGGAGATAATTGTAAAGCCAATCTTGAAGGATGATTAGCAGAATAATTCAATTTATCAAAGACTTTGAGACAATTTTCCCTTATATTAGCAATTTGATCATTTGTGTAACTTGAGCTGTTTAACTTAATATCCTTATAAGCTGCATAATTCAAAAAAAGTAATTTCTCGCCCTTCTCATTAGTGGTGTTTGTGTCATTCTTCCCATTAGAGTATACCAAATCCAGTCTATGTAATCTTGGAGTTGTGTTATCTGTTGAAATTGATTGAACAACGGAGCTTATCTGCTTTATATTGAATTTTGTTGCTGTGCTCATTTCTTCAATGGAGACGGGACCCAAGGCTAATAGTCTGACCAATCTCTTTGTGATCTCTCCTATTTGGCTACCAGGGGCCAGTAATTTTGTCTTGTGTTTTGGGTTTGTGATTGATGAAGCACTGCTTGGTCTTGTCGGTGGATGTGTTGCTGAAGGGCCTGTTGGAAATGGACTATGAGCCCTTGGTTGGTGGAGATTAGGGGTGTTGGATGTGCTTACCGCCTGTCTGTTAGGAGATGATTGTAATGACTTTTCCACCGCCAATTGGCCTGTGATGATACCTTGAGATTTGAACATTGTTGAGGACAGTTGCTTGAAAATGGCAGCCCCAGAAGGACCGTCTGAAGTTGAGTTTTCCACCTCCTGGATTGGTTCCAACCTGATCAGCTTGACGCTTTTGTTGTCTTGAACAATCTTGATGTACAGATGTGAGTCCTTCACCACGATCTTGGTCGAGGAGACGTTCTGGTGGACCATGGCACTCTGTACATGTTGGGGGATTTGGAGGGTAAAGGCCGGCGGCGGGACAGCAGGAGAGGCCCCCGTGGAGGTGAAGGGAAGCAGTTTCTGAGGCAAAGACATTGCAGGTCTGTGTATGTGTGCTTCAGCTGTGTGCCTATGGAAGAGATGTGGGAGACTGTCTGTGGATTTGGTGTGGTTTCCGCTGAATGTTGGAGGTCGACTTATCAAATCAAAAAAGAATTCAAGAAGTTGTGAAGATCCTGAAAATCCCAAAAAATTAAAAATTATTAATAGGCGGCTGGTGAAAAGCAATTTTTATTTTATGGCGGCTGGTGACACACAATCACGTGGTTTTCACTAGCCGCCGTATCCAGGGTGCTACTACGTACGTAGTGCTAGAATACTATGCGCCAGCCGCTGAACTAAAAAAAAAAAATCCAACAAAAAAAAAGGGTAAAATCCTTTTAAAGAGAAATCAACAATAACAAAGTAACCACCACCAGAAAAACAGCACTCGTCGCCTAATCTCTACAATCATCATGCTTAAGTGGGTCCAAGGTACTATCAGCGCTGCTACAGGTCTTGCCGAACCAGAATACGGTCCAGAATACATCCACCCAATCACAGAGACGGTCAAGGACAAGCAACCTTTGGTTTACGCCACCGATGAGGATTTCAGCTGGTTGGCTCCAAACTACACCAATGTTGAAACTCAAACCTTCTACTTCACTGATCTATCAAAGGGTCTTACTGGGTTTGCTCAGGTTATCCACTCAAATGTCATTGGTGTCCATACCACTGCCCAATTCACTTTCAAGGTGTTTGATTCAATTAACCAAAAACAACTTTGGACTTCAACTAAATTAGAAGACTTTGTCATTAAAGGTGGTAACTTTTATGCAAACAACTTGAAGATCGAACTTTCAGAAGATGGTAACTCTTATCATATTGTTTCAAAGGTCACTGAAGAATCAATTGTTGACTTAACTATTACAAAATTGGCTCCAAGTGTTAAGATTGGTAAAGATGGTACCACCATTTATGGTGATGATATCACCCAACCTTGGGGTACAATGAGACATGTCTTCTGGCCAAGAAATAAAGCCACTGGTACTATTGTCTCAAAGAGACCATCTCAAGAAGAAGAAGATGCCACTAACAATGAAAATGATTTTTCTTCAAAGGAAGGTGAAGAAGTTAAATTCGAAATTGATGGTTATTCAATGTTTGTTATGGCTTTACAAGGTATGAAACCACATCATGCTGCTGCTAAATGGAATTTCTTGAACTTACATTCCAAATCTCTTAGTGCTGTTGTCATGGAATTTACTACTCCAAAATCATATGCTTCTACAAAAGTCTCATTGGCCTTTGTTTCAAACGATGATGGAATTGTTTGTACTTCAGTCAATAATGATGTTACTCATTTGAAGCAAGTAGTTGATGAAGATGGATGGCCAATGCCTCATGCCATTGATTTCAAATTACATGGTATTGCTTCATCTGTCACTGATGAACAGGTTGCTAGTAATGATTATACACCTGTTGAAGTTCATATTGAAGGTGATTTGAAATTAATTGAGAGAGTTGATGTCATGCATGAAATCCCAACTTTTGTTAAAAACATTGTTAAAGGTGTTGTTGGTACCAAGCCATTTATCTATCAATTTTGGAATAATTTAACTATTGAAACTGGTGAAATCAAGGAAACTGCTGCACTTTCATGGATTGAAACAACTTTCATTACTGAATCTTAACCGCCTCACTTTTGTGTGTCTTTTTCTTTCAACTATAAAAATTTCACCAATAATTGTCATCATTAACTCATATCGTCATCTTTTCATCTTTCAATAATTCATATATCCATCATTTTTATCTAAAGTTTTACTCCTGTGGTTCTTCAAGAAACAAAAAAAAATGCTTACTATATGAAAATCACATCAACTTTTATCATTGTTATTTCCATATCCATTAAAATGTCCAATTTATTGTTGATACGAAAACGCACACCCTTATGATTCTATTTTTTACTACTACTAAACTCTTTCATGCCCATTGCCCCTATTTTTTAACCTCTAGTTGTTATTGTTTTTCAAATCTGCACTCAATATTTCCTTATTCCTTTCTTCTTCTTGCGAGTTTATTATAATCATTTTAATTACAATTTTATCATGGTTAGTATAACCCAATCTGACTAATTTTAATTTACAATTTAGATAAAGACACTTTCTTGAGCATGTAGAACTCCTACAGCACTTTTATTTCGAGATCTGCTTACCGCAGCGCGCATCAGTATGAGCTACATAAAATGGAAACTTATATGATTTTCATATATATCTCATAAAAAAGTGAATGCATTGTATAGTTGTCTTGGAGCTTGAGTGATCAGAAATGGTTGAGTCTCATGCTAGCTATTAGTGATTAAATTAGAGGTTTAAATTCAAAGCATCCCAGTGATGCAATGTTTTGATTAGTCTTCTTCTCCTTCGTCTCCTTCTTCTTTGAGATGTTTGTGTAGTTTCTATGATATGACTATCTCTATATAATCAGGCTTGCTTTCAAAACTGTGTTCAAACGTAGTTGTCTAATGTCTTGAAACACCAGACTTGGAATTTATAATTCCATTTGAATAAAAATGATTTACTTTTCAAGTTCAAGTCGACATCATCTCTTTCTAAGATATCCACACCTTGAAATTTGTTCAGTTTAACCAGTTTTTTATAAAAGTTCAACAAGATGAAGTTGAAATAAACTCTTGAAGTTGTAGTTGCTAAAGTTACACCAATGATCCAACAATATTCATAGAAATCAGTGGCGGATTTTGAGTAATCATGACCTGGAATATGTTCTGAAACAATGTTTTCATTGTTAAACCATTCTAAGATGAAATAAATAATGAATAATAGACTGAATAGTGTATCAATCGTATAGATAGCCAATATTGGAGCAAATTGTAACACTTTTGGCTTCAGAAGGTTCTTCATCCCAAGAGCGTAATACGGTATGCAAAGAATGGAGCTTATATACAATGACCATTGCATGAATGATAATGGATGGCCTGTAAAAATCGATAAGATACCATAAAGACCAGATAGTTTATTTAGAATACCAACACCCAAGAGCACTTCAACACCAATGTATAGGGGCAAAACATTCAGAAATTTCTTCAAAAAAAGGCGTGTTAGTGGAAAGCAGACAAGATAGATTATTGTTCATGTGGAAATGAAACTTACATTTGGCAAAGGCAATGAGTTTATGAAAGACATGGCTGTGACTGATTTGGTGTTTCCTGTTGTCTTTGTTGTTGTTTGTTGTTGATTTGGTTTTGCCTTTGTCGTTTTCTCAATTTTGATTTTGGTGCAAATTTTAAAAAAAAAAATCAAAAAAGTTTTTAGAGCTCATCTGCTCATCTCTTGAATAAGAAACAAAGCACAGTTGAAGAAAAGTATAAAAAAATGGCTGAAGTGAAGGACGAATACCCTACCCTAGACCAGCAGGAGTACAGCGACACAGACTCAAGTGACTCCAGTGAAGATGAAGAGGAAACCAGACTGAACCAAACAAGAGTTTTGCAGACAAATACTGGTGAGAATGGCACATCATCTAAACAGGTCAATATCGACCATAAGACAGATAAAAGACTCATCTTGGATAAATATTCTGAAAAGATCAAAACTGATGAACTGGTATTTAAAAACAAACAACTGCACAAAGACAAGGCTGACAGAGCCACTATTGAAAATGTGTTGGATCCAAGAACTATTGGGTTCATCGTTAAATTGATCAAGAAGGGTACTCTATCCAAAATCAATGGTTGTATAAGTACTGGTAAGGAAGCTAACGTATATCATGCTGAAAATGATAACTCGGATATGGAATATGCTGTCAAGGTTTACAAAACTTCTATTTTGGTTTTCAAAGATAGAGAAAGATATGTTGATGGTGAATTTAGATTTAGAAACTCAAGATCGCAACATAATCCAAGAAAGATGATTAAAATTTGGGCTGAAAAGGAATTTAGAAATTTGAAAAGATTACATACAAATGGATTAAAAGTACCAGAACCAATAGATCTGAAATCACATGTCTTGGTTATGGAATTTTTATCAAATGGTGATGGCTTTCCAAGTCCAAAACTAAAAGATTATGATTTTGAAGATAAAGAAGAAGTTAAGGTATTCTATTTTAAGATGCTTTATAATATTAGATATATGTTCCAAAGATGTAGATTGGTTCATGCAGATTTATCTGAATACAATTCAATTGTTCATAATAATGAGTTATACATTTTTGATGTTTCTCAAAGTGTGGAACCAGAACATCCAATGTCTTTAGATTTCTTAAGAATGGATATCAAAAACGTTAATGATTTCTTTCAAAAGACTGGTATTGATGTTATACCTGAAAGATTGATATTCAAATACGTTATTGAAAAATTAAGTAACCTTGAAGGTTTAGTAAATGATGATAATGAACCTGATGTATTTGCATATTTAGAGACATTACCAACAAAGACAACTGCTGAAGATACAGAAGAAGATAATGCATTCAGAATGACACATCTTATAAGATCGCTAAATCATTTAGAAGAACGTGATTTTGAGAAATTCAAGAAGGGTAGCATGGATACCTTCAAAGATTTGATCGACAAGACTCAAAAGACTCATGAGGTTGCTGATGACTACGATAGTTATGATGAAACCAAATATGAGGATAAAGATGTGGACGACGATGAGGAGGATGAAGACACCGACTCTGAAGATGATGATGACGAAGATGAAGATTCTGATTCTGAAGGTGAAGAGGAAGGTGAAGGTGAGGGTAAACAATGGAAGGAAAGACCAAAGGAGTTGAAGGGTAAGAAGTACGAGGATAAGGAAACCAAGAAGTTGAGAAAGCAGGAGGCTAAGGATGGTGCTAAAGAAAAGAGAAAGACGAAAATGAAGAAACACATCAAGAAGAAGTTGGTGAATAAAGGTAAGAAATGAACAATTACTATTCACAAACAAATATTGGATTTTGGATTTTGACAGTCTGACCGCTTTTTATGGCTCTGTAGCTCTGTATATTTCATAATGCGCGCACTAGACGACTTAAGGTTTGTTCGATCGATTAAAGTCCGTAATCGAACAAGGTATGCCTGTAAAATTCGAAGATCTATACATTTTCATTTTTCACATAGATCCACCGTTGGAATACTGCCCTACTAATCCAACCATTTCCAAGAGTGCCCTATCTTCCCCAATGTTGATGTTTCTTCTTCTTTCAACTTCCTTTCTTTCCCAATCGGTCAACCTTATCTGTGCCTTAATCTCCCTATCTCCTCCAATTCCTAGGATCTTAATATCCGTAATCCTCAATATATCCTCAATTTCATCTCTTTGTCCAGCAATATTGGTGATTGGTAGTATAGACTTGAATAAATTACCAAAACTGAGATATTTGAAAACAGCATATTGTAAATTAGCTTCAACTGTCAAGGAACTATTTCCTGGGTTATACCTCTTTACCAAAGTTCCTTTTCTCTCCATGGTTGGTTGAGATTTATTACCAATACCAATACCGCCTCCAACAGTATTAAGATAAATCATCTTAAAATCTTCCTCTTTTAATCTCTTGTTTGGTTCAAAGATTCTTTGAAATGGTGACAGTTGAAACAAAAAACAATTTGAATCCCCAAATAATAACTTATTTGTAGGCTTCCAAGCTTGTGAAATATATGCACCAAATATATAATCACCATCGTTATCATCTTCATCGTGTTTATTTTCATCACTTACAGCACCACCACCAACTTTATAATCACTTATTCCATGATAATTCAATGGATATTTCGAAACTAGATTTTTAACTTCATTTTCAGTTGGTTTTATCTTCTTACCCTTCAATAGTAATATCGTTGGGTTTGTCCAATGTGCTATTTTTGATTCCAAACTTCTAATAGAGGAGCCATTTTTAGAGGCATCATAAAGTGTAATAAGTCTGTCTTTGCTTTTGTTGGGTATAGTTGTTGACGTTTCTGATAGTTTAGACGGCGTATTCGTAAGCAATGAATCATCAGGTATGAATGTCAACAATTGAGTCTTCAAATAGGGATCCACTTGTAAATTTGGTAAGGAAGAGATCAATTCTGTTTCATCAGTAGTTGAGTTTTTATTTTCAGCTTCATTTAACTTGACATAGGTTAAAGGTTTCAAAATCAATGATATGGATTCTTTCAAATGTGGAGCTAATTTGAATATGTTTACAAATTCTTCAAATGATATCTTTTTGTCATGATTGTGATTAAGTGGAAATAGTGAATTTGTTATTGAGTTGATTAATGATTTTGCTATTTTTTGATAATTCCTATACTCAACAAGATATTGACTTGGGTTATGATTCAAAAGATTCAATAATAAACCAAGAAAAGTTGTCAAATTTTTCTCTGATATATATGATGATGTTGATATTAATGGATTTGAACTAAATGAGTTTAAAATTTTGATGTTGGAATAATCAATATGACCATTCTTTAGAGATACACTTATATCTTTTTGTGGTTCATCTTCGTTTGTTGCATATGAATGATAATTTGGTGGTGCATTTTCGTCATTGATGGATTCCTTTTCATTGATCTCTTTCCATTGATTATTAATATTCAAGCTGTCATCAACATTGAAATCACATAGGGAGATAAATACTATTGATAAATAAGTAGAATTGTCACAATACAATAACTTTGCTAATTTTTGAGGGTCCAATAATGAAATTGCAAACAATAATTCATTGAATGTAATTGTATCCACTTCTTTAGACACTTCAGTATTATTCGTATTATTCGTATTATCAGTATATCTATCGCCTATATTTGACTCATCTGTCTTATATCCTGGATAATTTATTGATGGATAGTATTGATTCAATCTTTCAATCATCCTCCAAATTAAAATTATTGTCTCACGATCATCTTTATAAATAGAAGATAGATTGTCTTTGAATTTGTCAAAAGATATTAAGATGCTACCGGATGTATCCATTGTTGATGATGAGTTTTGATACTCAATTTCAAATCTTCTTTGTATGGAATATGATTCAATTGAAGTAATTGAAGACTTTATCAAATCAACTTTTAGTCTTGATTTTAATTTTGAAATTGGTAAAGAAAGTACATTTTGTTGTTGATCCTTTGTGACATTATTGGTTGATATAGATCTAGAATGATCCCCCTCATTCATAAAAGATTGATTTTGACCCATGATGCTTAATCAAACTTGTATATATGCATGCTCTTTGAGTGTGTTTTATAGCAATTTGAAAGAAGCGATATAGATTTCATTTCAGAAGATTATGTAATCACTGATGTAATAAATTATCGGTTAAATAAAAAATACTTCTTCGGCAGAATAAACAGTAAGAAACACTACTACAACGAGTTAACAATAAACATCAAAGAATAACAGTATTTTGAGCCTTGTAAGACTTATTTATTTATATAACCATATAGTAAAACATGATGAGAGAATGAAGTATAATATATATATATATATATATATAACGACAAATCTGCAACATGAGGATATCTAAACCAAATTAAAAAAGAAGTATAATCAAACCATAATAAAACCATAATAAAACCTGAAAACCAAAAATTAAAAGCAAACAAACAAACAAATGAGCAAATGAACAAATGAACAACATATATGATCAGTATCACCAATGATGAATAAGTTGATATCCTGGCAAGCTTGGGAAACCCAGTACCCCAGCTTTCATAATACCATTAACAATAGTATTTCATCAAATAATTAGACTAGATCATAATCTATCAACCAAATTAACAAAAACGTTGAAAAATCATTAAATCAAAATTATATAAAAGCAAAATAACAAATTAAATATAAAGAACTGAATATTTAACACATGACAATAACACTTCAGCTCAACTAAATGTAAAGATATTGTAGGATATAATATGAAAAAGCAATACAATATATGATCATATAGGATTAGATAAAGTGGACGTGGATATTATCTTTGTTGATCGTAAACCTTTCCCATTAACTCCTGAATTCTTCTTTGCCCTTGCTCTTCTCTCCTTTCTTAATCTTCCTTGCATCCAAGAATAAGTGTTTCTCTTGATGATGATTTCCACAATATCTTTATTGATCCATGAATATCTTGATATACCGCGTTTATACATTGCATCAATTATTTCAAACCGTTCAGTTTCCTTGGTATCTCTAATCCAAGTCTTATAACCTAATGGGAATCTTAATTCATTGACTAGTACACCAACGAGGAAGTTTTCAAGTTTTGTAGCGCGTTCAGGTGGTAATTGAAGAACTTCAGCTAATTTTGGTAATGATAATCTTGAGGCTGAAGTGTTTTGAGAAGTCTTGTTATAATTCTTAATTGTGCATTCTTTAAAGCTTGGAATCAAATTCATGTTATCATCAAATGTTTCCAAAATATTCGATGTCTTGTATTCCCCTTCTTCTTCTTCCAAATCTTCTAGTTCTTGGGCATCTTCGTTCAGGCTATCTTCGATATCATCATCATTTTCATCATCTTCGTCATCATTATCATCTATATCTTCAAAATCAGATTTGACACTAGTATTGAGTAATTTTTCTTTATCACTAGTGGATTCCAACTGATGTAGATTCAAATCCATAGTATTCATATTCACCATATTCAAATCCATATTCATATTGTTCATATTGTTCATATTGTTCATATTGTTCATATTGTTCATATTCATGTTCATATTCATATCCAAGTCTAATACTAGGGCCAAGTCTAATTCCAAGTCCAACACTGGTGAGATTGACATGTTTGAAGTTGAGGTTCTCCTTGTTGATTCATCAATGTATGAAGACACGATGGAGGAAGAAGAAGTTCTTGTTGTGGCAGCTGTTGGGTGATCAATGGGTGATGCTGTCAACTCATCATCATCATCGTTGCTGTTGCTGTTGCTGTTGCTGTTGTTACTGTTAATATCAATGACTCTGCCCTTGCGTAGTTGCAGGTCCAGTGAGGAAGATGAGGCAGCACGATGTTGGTGGATGAGTGCAATGTCTCTGTGTTGTGGGTATAGCTGTTCATATTTGAAGTGTTCTTGTTGATGTTGATGTTGTTGTTGTTGTTGTTGTTGTTGTTGTTGTTGTTCTTCATTATTATTATTATTATTATTATTGTTGTTGTTGTGGGCCATGGTGGACAATGGGAGCTGATTTGAGGATACGCCGTCGTAGCTGTAGCTGTGTCTCCTGAAAATGGCATTGTTGTTGGTATTTGTTGTTGGTTGTCTGTGTGCTGGGTGGTCGATGGAGATGTCGCTGTGCTGGAAGTCGTTGATGAGGACAGCGCTGTTTGTAGTGTTTGTAGTGTTGTTCTCCTTGTAGTTGTTAATGTTGTTGATGTTGTTAATGTTGTTAATGTTGTTGTTGTCGTCTAGGGATGGCTCAAAGATGAGGTCGCTGTATAGCTCGTGCTCGCTGGGGACTGCTGAGTTGAAGGCCGTGTCCAGGAAGAGGTCCAGCGAGTGCTGCTGGAAGGTGATGTAGTCCATTGTGTGTGTATCTTGTTGATTATGTATATGTTGATGTTGATGTTCTTGATTATGTTTATGTTTATGTCTTGCGAGGGTCTGCTTGTCCTTTTGTATGGATCCTCAAATAGCAATAGCAGCGATGATGGATATATCAGTATATCAGTATATCAGTGTGTATACTATGTAGTGTATAGTCAGTGGACAGGGGGTGGGAGAGGGAGTGTTTATATAGTGTTTATTTTATTTCAATGATACCAACAATCTACAATTAATTTACAATACAATGAGACCATCCAGCTGCGTTATCTGCTCAGCAGCGTGCATGCTCTCTTTGTTGTGGTCCCAGCTGGTATTTACTATTTATTTACTATTGGTATGTTACTATAATATGTTCTAGTTGTTCTAGTGCCGTCGTATTGTGCCGTTGGTACTTATTCTTATTCCTTTATTCTTATTCTTATTCTTATTCTTATTCTTATTCAGACTAAGATATTATGATAGCTCTCTTGTTTTAATTTGTTTCTTCTCTTTTCTATGGCCATTGGCTACCTCGCTATACCACAAACCACAAACCACAAACTTGGGCTCTTCTGACAGGGCACAACACCAACCCAAATCCCTTACAGACGTTGCAATACTTCTATTGGAAATGGAGCATGTCACGGCCATATATATATTTGACGTGTCTCTTAAGCGTTGTAGCATACACAATAAGCTTATTCGTGGTGAATCGTGATAATTAATATTGTTAATATCACAGAGCTTCAACCTCAAGTTGACCAGAGTTCAACAGGTCCAACTGTCAACAACCCACTCAGCTGTGCACTCGCACGCAGCTCAATCTGGCCAACCTATCCACTATCCACCATGGTCCACAAGACCACAACTACGTAAACTGTAGGCTGGTGTCGATCTTTGAAAAGGTTCCCATCCTCTTCTCTCGTCGCTGATTGGATGGGCTGCGTTGCTACAGGAATTATCTCTGGCTGGTACTTGATACTTGATAACAACAACACAACAACAACAATAAGCTTTAAGGCTCTCCAGGGACCTCGATGGTTTGGGTGTGGCCACAGACTACTTTACTTGAATTTACAGTGCCAGGTTGCTTGCTCTCTCTAATTATCCCCTTCCAGGTCCCACAATCCACAATCTATACAGTCCTGGGTCTACAGTCATGTCCCGAATCAGCTTATCCCAGTCCGCAGCTTTCTGCAATGGAAGCACCAGCAGAGAGATGCTGCTGCACAGATGGTTGTTGAGGTACAAACAGACCAAAGGTTACCACCCGATCAGGTCAGGACCAGCTCTTTTGTCTTGACTCTTTTGTAGACCTTTTAACCTTTAATTAACCACACCGGCCGTATAACTCATAACTCATAATTACATTGATCAATATTAATTGCCACTCATGGCTAATTACAACAGTTAAAAGTCACAACCGTACTGCAACCCAGAAACACCGACCCAACTGTACAGTACACACGTATATATTATTAATTATTATGTAAATAGTGTTATCGATATTAATTTACTAGCTGGTTTGAACTTTGAGTCCTATGAGAGCGGGCTAGTGTTCACTGTTCAGTGTTCAGTGTTGATATATGGGACTCGGGAGGGACCCTCTGCAAGATAGATGTATATATGATCAGTATTGTAACATCTGTGCAGTAAGTATTACTCCCAATGGCCCAATGGGCGGCTTTAATGCCCAATGAAGGACGGAGACTGGCAAACTAGGACGTGTACTAGCTCAAACTTCAAGGCATACGTCTTTAATTTTGAGCTATGTTATAGCATTCTGTAATCACCTAGCTAAACAGGCTATATGACTATATAGCTATATTATATAATATACATGTTCAATGTTGATCTATCCCTTTGGATACTTATATTACAAGTTACAAAACTTCCAATATTAATCAGCTCAAAACTTACTACCAGCACTAAAACTCACCGACTTCTCTCTTGTTGCACTAGAAGGTACAAGAACGACATGGTAGTGGCTTATCCTCTTAACAATCTAGGCTTCCATACTTACATAACCTGTTTAACATCATTTTTGACCTTAACTTGGACGTATATATATATATCATTCAAGTTGGTTGGCTGGTTCAAACTTCAGTGGTTACTAGTTAGTATTCACTTGTTGACACAATTAGATGCAATTTTCTGTTAGCTGGGACTAGTGGACTAGAGTCTGTTAACACTAAGGGTCTAGTCTAGTTTGGGTGGTCTAGGTCACTAAGATTGTGATAGTAATCTGATATGATATGATACCTCAAATGACAACATGATTGTTACACAACAACTGAAGCTATATAACTAGTATACAAGAACTCTGCTTCAGCAATGATAGAGAATTAAGTAAATCTTCAAATAGGGGAAGGTGTTTTTCTCAAAATTTCAGGTAATTCTTTTTTGGGCCCAGATCCCATTTCTGGAGAAATTGAGAACAAATATCAGATCTCATTTGACTCTTCAATGAGTGAAATCTTACAAACTAAACAGAATATAATGAGAAATGAGAAATGAGAAATGAGATCTATATATACAAATGATAATTTCATCATTGGAACCATTGGACTATAAAAGGAGAGCTGAATCTTCAATTTTTTGAAATCTCTTTCTTCTTCCTTTCATTACTCTTGATCACACAACACAGCTTAATCACTAATTTTGAATTTGAAAGACAAATTTGAAATCTGATACCAAACAAAACAAAACAATCAAGCAACATTACAAACAAGCAAACAGCTACTCACTACTCTAAGTGTATTCTACAATGTCTGAATTCGACGAGATCTATCAATCTCATTTCAACATTGATCCTTACAAGTTATCAAACCCAAATTATTTGATTAGTACTTCAAGATCTGGTTCAATTACCAGTGCAAAGAGTTCAATCATTTCAACTAGTTCTTCTTTGAAATCATTGGTTCATAACAATATGGAATTAAACAGATACTTTAAAGATCTAACAACTTCATTTCCTTCATTCAAATCTTCTTTCCCCTTAGAAGATATCGATAATGAAAATTATCAAAAGGAATACCTTCCTGATATGGGTAATGATGCCAACAACAAGATGAAGAAAACCTTAATTGATGTCGATTTTGATCCAAGTTTGGTTCATACATTAAATGGTTACAAACCAAAGTTTTCTAAACCAACAACTTCATCTTCATCAAAGCATCATCATCATCATAATTTGAGAATTTGGATTGATAATTTATTTTCAAATTCTCATTCTCAAGAAAATCTTAAAAGAGACATCAAACAGAAATTAGCTAATAATGAACCAGTTCAATACAATGTTAAATTCAAATATCAAAGATTAAACTTCAACAAGTTTTCCAATGATAGATCCTTATTAAGTCGTGATCATGGTGATTATGGCGCTAAGATTAGAGCTTATCAAAAGATGGAGTTTAATCATTTGAAATTTTTGGTTTATGGTGAATATTGTCAACCTTTAGCTGTACCTACGGTTTAAAAGAGTCTTTGTCGTCATGTTGTTGTTGTTAATATTATGGACTGTCAGCCCCTATTAAATATCATTAAAACGTCTGGCTAACACCGGCCAGCTGTCGGTTTTTGGATCGATAATTAATGATATATTTCAAAGAGTTTAGTAATTACGTCTGTATGGCATGGAGAAGATTATGATTAATAACCTAATTCAAGTTTAACAGCTTCAGACTTGTCAGTTGTCAAGATCATAATTGTATTAATTGGTATTATAGAAAGCTATACATATATATATTAACACATGCCAGCTTGCAAATATAACTATAATATATGTGATTAATTTTCCTAATATTATTCATGAGAATATCATAATTGAATAACTTGTCGTTTGCATGGATGATCATAAATAAATTCGTATTAACAAACTTTCAAATGATTAAATGATGGAATATAAGAATGGAATATATGGTATTTTTTTCTTGAATAGAAGGTTCTGGATTCTTCTATAAAAACTTAAGAAGATAATATGGATGGCTTAAAGTTATAACTTTTAACCCTTCTAAGTTCTCACCTCCAAATTGTGATTTGCGCCACGACTTCCTAAACGGGCTAAATTACTTGCGTTTGCTCCCAAACGGGAAATTATGCGGATAAACCGACTTTTGTGAATCCCGAGCAGTGAGCACTGAGCACTGAGGATGATGTGGTTGGTGTGGTTGAAACTTGATAGATGTTACCTTAGTCTACAAGACACTACTAGTAGTTATCAAGTGAAGTATCTGGTAATCGTAACTTATATTATGACAAATCACAAATCAGATGTATATTAATCACGAAACAAACAATCAAACTGCAATCTGAGATCAGTTTCGAATCAGAAGGGATCAGCTGCCAACTTTTATAGTTTCGAATTGAGATCAAAAGAATCTTGTTTGTTCTGATGAGTTGGAGCCTGGAGGTTATTAATATTGGCCATTGAGCTCTCTCCTTGTAGCACCTCAACAATGAACATGTGTAATATGAAGTAGAGAAGAGTTCAGCCTTGCTAGCTCGCTACGGTGTTGTTGCTGTGGTGACCTTTGTTTATTTACAATTGACATTGTACAAGCCGGTGTCTACGGCAACGGACAAGGTAAATAAGTAAACAGTAAACAGTAAACAACGAGGTCCACTAGCAATCAGGCAATACAGAAAAAGGATAGAAAGAGAGAGAGAGATTCATCACCAGCTGTATAGCATTGATTAAACATTGGGCAGCCTCCAAGTAGATACACTCCTTCTTCCCAGCAAAAGACTGAACCTCGTTGATTTTAATTTGAGCTGAAATCAAGAAAAAAGCGAAACAAAACAAAACTGGAAGGGGCGACCCACAAGCTGAAACCACAACAGAGCAGAGCAGAACAGAACAGAACATCTCGACACCACAGCCAGTCCTCAGTGGCACAAAGCGACACTTTGGCAGCAGCAACGGGAGCACAGCGCTTGTCTCTAGATACTCAAGTGCTACTCAAAAACACTTCCATACACCACCTCTTCTTCCTCACACTCATGCTATAAATAGCGTCCAGATCAACCTCTTCCCCTTTCGGCAAATAATAAACAAGAAAAATCAAAAAAATCGAAAAAAAAAATCGAAAAATCGAAAAAGCCAAAAACAAAAAAAATTCTTAAAATCTTCAAATCCCAAAAAATTTTACTCCTTTCTTGAACCTTTTCCCTTTTCTACAAGTCAAAGTCACCAAAGCTTCATTCGCTAATAATCCAATGTTGACCAAATCTTTAGTTTTCCTAGCTTCCCTTGCTGTATCAGCAACAGCTGCCTCTTCCTCTTCTTCTTCAGCCTCTGCTGCTTCAGTCACCTCCTCATACTCAATCGCCTCTGGTTGTTCCTTCACTACTGCCACCGCCACTGCTCAATCAGATTTGGATGTCTACAACAACAGATGTACTGCCTTGAAGGGTGACTTGGTCATCGAAGGTGACTTGGGTACCGCTGAAATTGACAACATCAAGGCCATTTACGGTTCCTTGATCATCAACAATGCTACCTCTTTGGTTTCATTCTCTGCCGGTTCTTTGGTTACAATCTCAGATGAATTATCATTAACCTCATTAACCATCTTAGCCACCTTATCTCTACCTGTCTTAACCACCGTTGGTTCAGTCAACTTTGTCACTTTACCAGCTTTAAGCTCAATTGCCTTAAACTCTGGTATCACCTCTGTTAACTCAATTGTCATTTCTGATACTTCATTAGAAGCTTTAGATGGTTTTGATGCTGTTACTTCTTTAGATACTTTCAACATCAACAACAACAAGGAATTATCTTCAATCTCTTCAAACTTACAAAAAGTTAAAGTTGCCTTAGATGTTTCTTACAACTCTGATGACGTTGAAGCTACCTTTGATGACTTGGAATGGGCCAACAACATTACTTTCAGAGATATTTCTTCAATCTCTTTAAGTTCTTTATCCGTTGTCAATGCTTCTTTAGGTTTCTTTGAAAACAACATTGATGAAATCTCTTTACCACTTTTGACCTCAGTTGGTGGTTCTTTATCTATTGAAAACAATGATTATTTAACCTCCCTTGATTTCTCAAACTTAACTTCCATTGGTGGTGGTTTCGATATTCAAAACAACACTGAATTAGAAAAAATTAACGGTTTCGATAGTTTAACAACTGTTGCTGGTGCCATCATCTTCAAGGGTAACTTCAGTACTGCTGAATTAAACTCATTAAAGAGAGTTTCTGGTGGTGTTAGCATCATTTCTACTGAAGCTTTAGATTGTGATGACTTTGACAAATTAGACAAGAAGGGTTACATTCAAGGTGATTCATATGTCTGTGAAGGTGTTGTTTCATCATCAACCTCTGGTACTTCATCAAGCTCTGGTTCAACCACTTCAACTGGTTCATCATCATCTTCATCAGCTTCTGCCACTGCTTCTTCTTCATCATCATCTTCATCCAAGGGTGCTGCTGCTTTATCATCAGTTTCAGATTTCTCTGTCATTGCTGGTTTATTCTTAGCTTTATTCTAAGAACCTTTTTCACCTTTTAATTTGATTGACGTTTAACAAAGATAATAATTTAAAAACAAAAACAAAAACATTAAATAATGTACTTTATTGTTATAATTTGAAGAGACTTCAAGAATGTATTTGATATTTATAAAACAATTCAAGGAATAACAATAACATAAAAAATTAGAAATTAAACCCATATACAAATCAAAAAAAAAAAGTTCAGAGAAAAAGAGAACATTCAGATATAATACTACTAGTCAGGTTACAAAAGAAAGAAGAGATGACGTTGTGTTGATTTTTTTTTCATTCACTTCTAATCTCTTACTTTATGTGTTCTTATGTTTTTTTTTGTGTGTTTACATGTGTTTCTTTTTTCCAATTTTTTACTATTCTTTACTGATCAAGTTTGTGTTACTTTACTTTTTTCTTCGATGCTTTCTATATTGATAGTCGTCTTACTTTTGTTTTATACTAAATTATGTGTTTTTATACTTACTATTTTATTTTTGATCTTTGAAGAATGAGAATAAAAGAATCGAGGAGGAGAGACTTTTAGTTCAACTGTTGAGGAATGACACTGTTATTATTACTATTATTATTATTATTCTTCTTATTCATAATATATTAAACAATTATTATTATATTTCCTATTATCAAGCCTGTAAAAATTGGACTATTCAATGGTATTTCCATGTTTAATCGCCAAATCTTAGATTTTCTCTCTACTACTCCGATCAAAAAATTGTTTCAGCCTTGTGTCTAGCCTTTCATAAATAAAATAAGATATTTTAAGGTACGCAGCGCCTGAGATGGGAATAATGAGTGATTGAAGACGCGTATATAATAGCTACATGTGCTCATGATCAATCAAATAACAAAGTGTGTAATATGGCTTGATATGATATGGATGGAGTGTCTCGATGATTCTAGGTGAGAGATCTCCTCCAATGATTTGGCTCTTTTCTCTTTTCTATAAGGAGTTTGATCTTCGTAAATCTATAAACCCTTACCCAAACCAGTCTTTTCAAAGAATGCAAAGAGGATAGCAACGATCTTTTCAAGAGCTACTAACCATTCGTTCAATTGCTTTAATACCTTGGTTTCATCTTGGCCTAATTTGTTGAAGAAATCAGCTCTATATGGACAAGCCTTCATGGCCAACTTGAAGACAGGTCTGATCAACATGTTATGATATTTGGTCAATGTTTTACCGTATGCATCGGTGAATGTCTTTGTTAATTCCTTATCTGGGTTATCGACAGTTTCTCTCATGGCTTGAGCAGTGAATTGTAGACCACGACTTAGCCATAGTAAACCTTGTGTAGCAGTTGTCTTCTTTTCAGCCTTTTCATTGGTGGCTAAGTCTTGCAAAGTTTCAGATTGGGTTGGGTTTTTCAACAGTCTGGTTCTGATCTTTGTGATGTTACCACTGATATCATTTTGAACCACAGTGAAGGCACTTGAACCTAACACGTCAAATAATTTAAGAATTGATTCACAAGCCTCTAAGAACTCTGAGGTTGAAATCTTGTCATCTTCAGCAACTGGGACTTCTGTGAATGATCTCTTTTGTTCGTCAAAGAATGTGGACATTGCAATATATTGTCAAGTGAGAGAGGTGATCAAAGGGGAAGGGAATGGATAAGCTCTTGAAGTAAAAACGTTGGATATATAATTAGTCTGAGTTTCAGATTTTCATTTTCAGATTATCTGTTTACCATTTGGAATTTAATTTTCGTCGATTTCGCGATTTGCGCCTTTTTTCCTATTTGGTAAATACTAAATACTACGTTTTAGCGTTAAGCGAGATCATCAAAGGGGGTCATTAATGGTTGTAGTATTCATGTTAATAGCAGGATTCACAACTCGTCGTGGGTATTTTTGCCTTGTCTTTCTTCTTCTTCTTTTTCTCCTTCTTTTTCTGTTATGTCTTCGTTATCTTTGCCTGTCGCTTGAGTCGCCTGAACATCAGTTTGAATTGCAATAGCAGTATCAAGAGTGGTATCTAAAGTTATTTCAGTTAGGGTCTCTATTTGGATCTCTGTTTGGATCTCTGTTTGAGTCTCTGTCCATATTTGTGTCGTGGTTTCAAATAACGTTTCAGTAACAGTTACTTCTGCCTGGTATTCTTCCATTATTCTGAGCTCAAGATCATCCCCAGGTGGTACATTCAACATCCCCTCCACGATTCTTTGAATCAGTATTGATAACTCTTCTTTGTCTCGCTTCTCATCCTCTATTCTCTTTTCCATGCGATCAGCAGAAACTTGTTGCACAGATTGAGCTGAATCCTTCTGTACTTCATCAGTTTCAGCATCTTTTGAGCGATCAATGAACTGCAAGTCCTTGATATTAGATTCTAGATAGCTTTGATCAACATTATCTGAAACGACCAACTCACCAGTATTCTTCAAGTCAAATGTTACAGTAGTTATAAATTCACCAATCTTATTGTAAACGTAAATCTGATATGATATCCTTTCAGTGTTTGTAGTGTCTAGTTTTATCCCGTCGTCTGAATGCAAATAACCAAGTCTAAACATATTCACAAAGGCTTCAAGTAAATTAGCCATAAACAATTCATCAACTTCAATATACTTATAGAACAATATACTTAAGTTATTCTTTAGTGGTTTAGTGCCATCATTGTTATCACTCACAACTGCGTTACCGTGATCCTTCAACTTAGCTAAAAACATCCCATTGACCAATGGTGTCAATTTATAATCAATGATTGATACTTTCTTCAAATGGTTTTGAAAGTTTAATTTCAATACCAACTCTTCCTTTGTAAGATATTGTTCATCGATATCTATCACCTCTTTACAAATGATTTCTTCAACTTCTGAACTTTGACTCTTTATGTTAAAAATATCGTATTTGCAAAGTTCTGGAACACCAACCTGGGCCAAATAACTGCAAGCTTTATATTCTTTAATCTTCAATGTTGGAGTAGTTGAATCTGGATCGCAAAAGTATTGAACTTCTGTATCTCTTGGTAATCCGGTAAGATCACATATATTTCCACCACGTATCGTCTCTGTCAATGACCATTGCTCAGTGTTTTCTCTAGTTATTTGATATAAAGGTTTGATATCATTAGAAAACCTTGCTAAGATGTACTCAATCTTTGATTTCTGTGCTGTTTTATCCGAATTATCTCTATGTTCGTGATACTGAGCGATCTCTTGCTTGTAGCAAAACTTATATGTCCAGTAAACGTCCCATTGTAAAATGCATACATCTTTTAGAGCTGAATCAAGTATTTCGGAATAATTAAGATCTGGTGATGAAGAATTGCTGTTGATACTGCCATTGTTTGTAAGTTCGTCTATTGTCTTTGAGGAGAATACTTCAGGCTGTGGGGGAACGTTTGGGAGATGACACAGGTAGCTAGAATTTCTAGAGTTCATCAATTGGTATGACTGAGGTTCCTCGAGTAAAAGTTTCTCTGATTCCGGTTTAGTAAAGAAATCATCATGGATGTATTTGATTGTGAGCTTGATATATTCATTTTGAGTTAGTAAATAGACTTTGATGGCTTGTAATGGACAGGAATACCTACTTTTGGTGCTAGATACAAGTCATCATACACACTAAACAGTGCATTAACTGCACTCAGAGATGATATTATCAATTTGGCAGACCTCATAAATGTCAATTTGGGCAGTTATTATTGTTCTTGTCTCTATGTTTGTTTGTATGTTTGTATGGCTAAAGTCTTTGGTGTTCTTTTCTGGATAAAAAAATCAATTTTTTGAACTTCCAGGCACTCCAAGGACGACAAAATAAAACAACAAAACGACATTGAAGCATGATATACAATCAGATCGTCATATTGCTCTCGTTATTGAGACTAATATCATGCTTTGATCCAACCATCATACAAGCACAAAAAAATACAGGAGATTTGAAGGTGGATCTAGGGCTACTTTCATACGACCAAACCAATGGGATGGCGAACATTGCAAACGTTCCTGAACAATTGATCTTGGAAGATGGCGAATACTGTTTAGGATACTCGAAGCAGGACTCAGATGAAGATGAAGAGAATTCTTTTCATTGTTCAAGTTATATTCATTTGAAATCACCATTGAAACATGATTTGTTAATTACTGTTCTTCCAGATTCAGGTCAGTTGGTATCGGTCTCATTGAAACCATCAGAGATAGAAGGTCTAAGGCCAATACTGAAGCAAGTCAACAGAGGTCCTCAACCACCTATTCAAGCAGCTCCAAAGAAGGTTATCAATGCTCAGGGAGAGGCGGTTGTTGTAGAACCAGAGCAGGTACGTATTTCACTTCGTCTTCATGGTTTCAAAATCATAGTTACTAACGTAATAATTCAAATTTTAGGTCGATACAAGATCATTTGTGCAAAAGAATTGGATGTGGATTATCTCAGGGCTGATTATCTACGCAGTTATGACCACACAGTCCGAAATGGATTGAACCACAAGCCATCTAACATGATTATACAACCCATCTCAGTCTAAAAAGACAACCTGCTTTGTAAACATCCGAACATCCACTCAAAAAGTTAACAAGTTTCAATTTGGATTATAACCATTTCTGATTCTGTTTTTAAAATCAACCAATTATTGAGCCCATTAACGCTATCTATATATCGAGAGACAATGGATAGATTTGGATTTGGTAAAGGCCCTTCTGCTACTGCCAACAGTGTTGGTGGTCTGGCCAAAAAGCTGCCATTCGCAAAGCATCCTCAACAACCACAACAACGCCCACAGACACCATCAATTCCAACAAGAATATTCGTATCAGGCAATTCTCCAAATAACACATTTGCATTGGCCAATGTTGTTGCTGTCAATCCTGCTGATTTTCCAGACAGAATTGAAATTGCAATCAATGATTTGTTTGTATTTACCACTAGACATTCCGACAGTACAGCTCAAGGTGAGATCGGTTTAAATGGTACTCAAAGATTCTGGGTCGGCTTATCATTAGGAGATCGTATGGAAGTTAGAAGCTATAATATACTGGAGACTGGTAAACAGCCATACATTGGTACCTTGAATGTCGAGATTAACTTCAAAACTAGAAGTAAAGCTGTCGATTCTCAGTTTGATCAAGATGACTTGGCAAAGGTATTCATTAACAAATTTGAATCACAAGTCTTTTCACCAACTCAAATGTTACTATTAGATTTCAAAGGAATTGTCTTTGAACTGAGAATTCAAAGTATTCAAGTTGTTGATTTATCAGACATTGAGAATGTTGGTGCGACATCAAGTCAGATTCAGGCCAAGGGTCTATTGATCTCTCAATCCGTTATCAATTTTTTCAAAGGTAGAGATGGTCTTGTTAACTTGAAAATGTCAGCTATGAGACCTAGAGCTGATGCTATTATCAGACCAGATTTCAAATTTGAAGATATTGGAGTTGGTGGGTTAGATAAAGAATTTTCTCAAATCTTTAGAAGAGCATTTGCCTCAAGAACTGTCCCACCAGGACTTTGTGCCAAGTTGGGTGTTCAGCACGTTAAGGGTTTGTTATTATATGGTCCTCCAGGTACTGGTAAAACTTTGATTGCTAGAAAGATTGGTAAAATGTTAAATGCTAGAGAACCAAAAATTGTCAATGGTCCAGAAATTTTGAGTAAATATGTTGGTTCGTCTGAAGAAAATATTAGAAACTTGTTTAAAGATGCTGAAGCTGAATATAAACAAAAGGGTGCTGAATCAGGATTGCATATCATCATATTTGATGAGTTGGATTCTGTCTTCAAGCAAAGAGGTTCAAGAGGTGATGGTACTGGTGTTGGTGATAACGTTGTCAACCAATTGTTGGCCAAAATGGATGGTGTTGACCAACTAGACAATATTTTAGTCATTGGTATGACAAATCGTATTGATTTGATTGATAGTGCTCTTTTGAGACCTGGAAGATTCGAAGTAAAGGTTGAAATTTCATTACCTGATGAAAATGGTAGAGTACAAATCTTTGAAATTCAAACCAAGACCATGAGAGAAAACAAAGCTTTAGCCAACGATGTTAATTTGCCAGAATTAGCTAAGTTAACAAAGAATTTTTCAGGTGCTGAAATTGAAGGGTTAGTGAAATCTGCAAGTTCTTTTGCCATTAATTCCAAGATCAATATTGGAGGTGGTGGTAAAAACAAATTTAATGCTCAAGACTTTGATTCTCTTCAAGTTACAAGATCTGATTTCTTACATGCTCTTGATGAAGTTGAACCTGCATTTGGTGCTAATGAAGGTGATTTGAAGAACTGTATGGCTGGTGGTCTTTTGAAGTTTAATCCAAGAATCAATGCTATATTATCTAAGGGTCAAAGTTTCTGTGAACAAGTACAAAACAGTGATATTTCAGGTTTATTATCAATTATGATTCATGGTCCAGCAGGTTCTGGTAAGACCGCTTTAGCTGCTTCTATTGCTCTTTCTTCTGGATTCCCATTCATAAGATTAATTTCACCATCGCAAATGACGGGTATGTCAGAAAATGCCAAGATCTCATACATTGATAACGTTTTCAGAGATGCTTATAGATCACCATTGAACGTCATTGTTATTGACTCTATTGAAACCATTTTTGATTGGAATCCTATTGGGCTGAGATTGTCCAATGGTATTGTTCAACTATTGAAGGTCTGTTTAACCAACAAGCCACCAAAGGATCATCGTTTATTAATCTTGACTACAACCAGTTCCCAAGATGTGTTGAAGCAAATGGGATTGATTGATTGTTTTGATGATGAAATTGCTGTTCCTAATGTGACCACAATTGATGATTTGAATAACGTGTTGAATGAGACAGGATATATGGATGATTCTCAAAGAGTGGCAGTTATCAATCAATTGTCCCAAGTTTCCCCAAGACTAGATATTGGTATCAAGCGTGTCATGACCAATATTGTGAATGCCACATATAATGCGGATCCTGTCAATGAGCTTATTGAACTTTTGATACGTAAATCCTTATAGACCGTGATTTTTGGTGATAGATGCCCACAAGTTATATAGTGAACGCAGTTGCTTAGAATTTTCCAGCACAATATATAAAAAACTCAAGTTGACAAAGAGGTATCTGAATAAACGATTATGCATTTGAATACTGCCTCGAGTTATGAATATCCTCGCTGTAGATTTACAAGTGTACAGTCATTTTGGCATTTTGGCGACTATTTGAGTATTACCGCATTGAGACAAAAAAAAAACCACACCAAAAAAAAATCAACAACAAGTACAAACAAACAAGTGCACTCAAGCTAACAGGTCGTCACGATCAACCAATCAATTCAAATCGAATCCTGCTAACCGTCCCTGAGGGACCCCAGTGTGTGAACTCAATATTCAACCCCTACCCAAGTTCTTTAGGCACTCTTTTTTGCATACCCATAACACCACACAGAATCCAATAAAAAGAAAACAAAGTACTCGAAACATAAACAATGAACTGGCTTCAGTTGTCAGAGTCTGATGATTTCCTTACCAGGAACCTTGTGGATAACCTATACTTCTGGATAGAAACGCGGAAATTGAAGAAGGGGTACCAGATGCGCCTCATAAACAGAAGAGAAATCATAATACGAATGTTTAAAACTTACTTGTTTGTTGACAAACCAAATTTGAAGAAATGCTTGAATACGTTTCTTCATTTGCCTCCTACTATGGCATTTTTAGAGAGATATAAAGACGACGCAGTGAGACAGGAGTTTAAGAATCATGCTAAGAGATACATTGAACTATATTTACCAGATTGTGGTTTTGAATTGGGAACTACTGATAGATATGAAGATAAATCTGGCCTAAAAGAAGGTGCCATTCTAGCAAGACAAGAATTCTTTGCAGGTGATTTGATACCCTATTTGACAGGTACATTTGCTGATTTAACTCCAGATGAGGAGAATACCTTAGACAAAAGTGATTTCAGTGTTATCAATCTGTCAACAAGAACAAATCCCCAGCTTATGTTAGGTCCAAGTAGATTTATTAATCATGACTGTGAGGCTAATGCAAGATTTAATGGTACAAGACAAGGTATGTCAATTATTGCTATAAAGCATATACTTCCAGGGGAAGAGATTACGGTGACATACGCTAAGAGTTATTTTGGAAAAGATAATAAGGATTGTTTATGTGCCTCCTGCGAAAGATTGAAAAAAGGATTCTATGATCCTGATAAGTATGTAATCCCAGCAGATGTTGATTTGATTGAAGTTTCATCATCAGATGAGGGAGATGGTAATGAGATTGTTTTGATAGGCCGTGATTGTGACGAAGCAGAACCTTCAAATTATGCTAGTCCGATCGCATCTGATTACGAGGATTCACCAATGGTTATCGATGTTGACAGCGGTGTTTCCACGAGAAGTCCTTCGGTTCCTGCAATTGACGTTGAACAGTATGAAGAAGAGAAGAAGATCAAGAGAGGGCTGAGGTTATTAGGTGGCGATAAAGATGAACTAAAGAGTGAGCAGGTTGGTGGTCGTCGTTTACGTCCCAGAGGTAACCTAGTGAGTAAGAGTGAGGCAGATAATCTTCTGAAACTTTACGAAATAGATTCATCCTTGGATTCTTTGAAATACGAGAGAAGAGACATTTCTCAAGAAACTTTAGATGAAAGGGCTGCTCTGAGAACTCTTGATAGGATCCACAGTAAAAAGATGTATACTCAGGTTGAAAGAAAGATGATCTATGACTGTCGAAATTGTGGAGTATACTTTCAATTGTTATACCCAGATACTCATTTATTTAGAGAATATTGTCCTCGTTGTTCAAGACATAAACTTATTTACAACAAAATATGGCCCTTTACAAAAGCTTGTGATTACCCAAAGACGATAATTCTTGATGATTCTATAGATCGTGCTTCTATAGGAGAGCTAGAGGAACTCAAAAAGCAAAACAAAGCATTCAAACAAACGCCTACTCTTTATAAGAAATTTTTTATGGGTATTGGAATAGCGCTGCCTCTGGGAGGAGATAATGCCCCAATCCCTAATCCTATTAGAGAATCAACCCCATCCACTACCTCTCCATCTCCAATACCCACCCCAGATCAGGACCAACCCAAGATATCAAAAAATAAGTCAAGAGCTTCAACACCCTCGCTTATATCGTCAAAATCGTCGAAAATATCAGACTCTTCCAAACCATCTTCAAAAATCTCATCTGCGCCTACTAGTGCGTCAGCAACACCTGTTTCTAAAATCAAGCAAGCCTCCAAACAAGAACCAATAACTGAGCGTGGAAAACCTTTGCCAGTTACTAAGGCTGAGTCAGCGTTCAAGGACGCTCCATCGTCAGCACAACCAACGCAACCGAAGAACTTTATCAAAATTGATAAACGTAAGGCTAGCTCCTTCCCAGGTTTCAATAGTTCTTCGATAAAGAGGGTAAAACTTACCATGAAAGATGTTAAAACGAGCAAACCAAAACATGAACCTGATGTGATAACCGTGGACTTGTCGTCAGAAGACTCTTCAGATCCAGAATTACTGTCTTTCACCACAACCAAAGCAAATCGCTTCAAAGCCAACACCCCTGCTCCCGCTAGCAGAAAACATATAGAGACTTTGAAAAAAGACTTATCGAGGAAAACTGCTGAGAGGGATATTCCTTCCAAACAGGATGTCATCAATTCAAGTTCAAATATAAACTCTTACCAGTTAAGATCGATCATCTCATTTAAGAAAGAGAACTATGTGCCACCAGTATCCAATTCAGCCAGCCGTACAAAGCTAGATCCACGTACTGGCAAATTTTTATTCAGCAGTACTAACAGCGCTAGCAGCACTACCAGCACCACCAACTATAAAAATCCTAATTACAGTGCCTACAACGCAATCTATAAAAGAAGAGGAAGATGAGTATTTTGTTTGCACATTCAGACATTCAGACATTCAGACATTTGAACAGTAGGACATTCAAACCTTTGTTGAGTAGAGATTTATTGAGCTGCTTATCGTTAAATCAGAATTATTTTAGAACTATAAATTCGAACTTTGTTAATTAATTTTTAATGCATACATGTATTTATGAGTATTATTCTATTGTATTTATTGAATCTTCTGTTCTAATGAAATATATGTTTGTATTAAACTTGGGTTTCGCTATTCTCATGTACGTTTCATAACATGGTGAAAAGGAAGATTTTATCAACATTAGTATCAATATATAATGGACTGGAGGTCCTCATATTCTATTTATCTTTGTTCTATCACAAAGAAATGCAAGGAGAAATAACCAGATATCAAAAAAAAGACAAACCAAGCTCCTAAAATAACAATATCGCGATATAAAGCTCCGACATTGAAACCAAAAGTGCTTAAAATTGTAGCACCTGGAATTTCAATACTTAATCCATATTTCTTCTCTCTTAAGATCAATGGTTTGACTTCATTGACTGTCAATGCTTCATAGCCATAATGGAACATACTGAGATATTGCAAGAATTCAAACTTCAAACTTTCTCTATTTATGAAAAGTCCGGAGAATAACAACGAGAATAATAGAACCAAAACTCCCATCATGGTGGCATTACTGGAATCTTTGATCAAAATACCAATTATCAATATCTCAACCGAAACAGTCAAATTAAATAAGACCATGATGATCATACAAATGAGAAATCCGTTGTCATCAGAGTTCAACCCAATCAAAGGATAAGCAATAGCTGTTAATAGTATTGGAGGAAATACTCTCAAAGGTAGAACATCACAAATGATTTTACTTAGGTAATAACTAACAGGATGATAGTAATTATTCGATCTCTCCTTCATGAATATAATTCTTTCAATGGCAAATGAGTGTAATCCAGTTAATGTGGAAAACCCAAAATATGAAAGAAAGAAGAAAAACAATCCCAATCTATTTTGAAATCCACTGATGTCATTGCTTATATTGTAGTATAGTAATCCACAGAAGACACCCATGAATATTGATAAAATGTATGAAGTCAACAATAGCTTTGGATTTCTATAGAGATTCTTGAAAGTTCTTGAAGACAAGATCAAGAATTGATTCCAAATATTTGCCCGTTGATAATGATTTTTGAATACTAGCTCTTGACCATTTGCCTTGACAGAATCAATTTCTTCTTTCAACATAACAAAATTTTGAGAATCTCTAAACATTTCATAGATGCTAGGAAGATCAGTTTCATTGCCTTCTTCATCAGTGTGCTTCAAAGAATTAGTCAATTCATCTCTGTGAACAGCAAAATGTTCCCACTCTCTTTGTGGATTACTAGATGTGCTTGAGATGCTTGGTCTATGAATGGAGTCATCCTCCGAGAATTGTGCATTTTCTTCATCGGTTCCATTACCTGCAATTCTAAATTGGCTTGGCTTCTTCTGCTTCTCCATAAATGTAATATCAATCAAGTAATCTGCAATGTTGTAACCTTTAGGACACTGGAAACCAAAATTATGGAAGAAATCATTACATTGGATCATTTCACCAGAGTAAATCAATTGTCCATTTGCCAAAAGAATCAATTTATCAAACAATGAGACAATGTTGGAGCGTGGCTGATGAATGGTAAACACTAATGTTCTTTGATAATCACGAGACAAACGAACAAGGCAGTCAATGACATTACTTGCATTATTGGAATCTAATCCTGAAGTTGGTTCATCAAGGAATAAAATCGATGGAGAAGTAACTAACTCACATGCAATTGAAACTCTTCTCTTTTCACCTCCAGAAATACCTCTCTCAAAATCAGATCCAACAAGTCTATCTTTGATTCCTAAGATTCTCAATTCTCTCAAAACCTCATAGACTTTACGTTCTTTTGCTTGGAAGCTCATATGTTTTGGTAATCTCAGCAATGCACTGTTTAGAACGGTTTCATAGACGGTAAGCGTTGGCAATAAATAATCTTCCTGATCAACAAACCCAATGACTTTCTTCAAGTTATGTGCTGAAATCGGATGACCATTTATTTTAATATCACCACTTATAACACCATTTTTATTCTTTTGAGCCAATATATCCAACAGAGTTGTCTTACCGGCACCACTTCCACCCATTATTGCTAAAATCTCAGCTGGTTTAACAACCCCTGAAATATCATCAAGAATCATTTTGCCATTGATCGAGTAAGAAATGTTTTCGAATGATAAAGTGGCTGGAGTGTAGTTCAATAATCCATCTTCATCCTCAAATTCACCATTTGTATTTAAGCTAATCTTTCCAGGATTGAAAAGTGGAGATTTTGAAATGAAAATGATCGAAATTATGATAGATATAATAACACCAATGATGATGATTCCTGTAGCAATCAAACTTTTCATGGTAAATTTTGGTTTTTTTGGGAGCTTATAATCAGGTAATTCACTGTAATGTAAACATTCACCAGATTCACAATGCAATTGAATTTGTGGATCACCAAATACAGATAATATCAAGTCATCCATACTTGGTTCTGAGAATTTGCAATCCTTCTTTGCTAAATCACAACTAAAGTCACCTGGACCAGCAATAGTTTCAGTTAAAAAGTCAGATATATCTATAGAACCAGATTCACCACAAAGCATTCTATCTGGGATACATTTACATTGAACATCTTTACATTTGTAATGTGATGAATTAGTCTTTAAATCAATTTGATAATCACAGGTCGATAAATCACAGTAGAAACTCTCAACTTCACCAATCCAAAATTGGAAATTACAAGTTGATTGTTCTTTATCACAACTAAATGTAACTTGAGGCTTTTTACCATCCAATATCTCAACGATTTTCTTGTTCGTAACATCACACATTTGATGAAATTTCTTGACAAGCATTCCATTCTTATAACAAGTACCTTGTAGTCCCTCAGGTAAAAACTTATCACAGACGGAATCCTGTTCACAAATGTTACAGTTAATACCACTCCATCCATCATCACATTTACAACTCTCTTTTTCATCTCTAATTGGTCTATTGTTGTTGTCCTTATCTAAAGACCCACAAAGAGGTTGAACACAGTCAGGGCCACCATAACCATCAATACATTCACATTGACCATTATACTCATTACAAGTAGAGAATTGTTTGCACTCGAATATTGGTAGCATACAATTGAAGCAAGGTGGGCATTGATCATCATCTTGGAGGTACATGTCGCCACTGAATGGAGATGAAGAACGGGGCAGCAATATTTCATTTATGGGGACAGAAGGGCCTAATATTGGTTTTGATTTGAGTTTTATGGCTTCCACTTCTTTTGTAAGGGTAGGTGATATCCAAAAGGATATCAACGATGCATGTAGCAGTATCTGATTGAGATTTATCATCATTTTACTGAAAGAACGATGTCTTGACTGAGATAAAAGGGGGAAAACGTCTCTTCGAGAATTAGATAAGAAGAAGACTGAAAAGAGCAAGCTTCAAGCCAGCAATTATGATTTTAATGTAAAGGTATTGGATGTAATGAAAATGTATAACTTGAGTGTTTAAGCGTTTAGCAATAATTAGTCTTGTTTTGATTTGTTGATTCAAGTGCGTGTATGGCTGAAGGTCTTTTTGATTATTTTCTTGGACCTTTTTTTTTCTTGAAAATCGCATCCTCTTATCCTCTTTGTTGGAGGAATTGAGCGTTAAACCAATTTATAGCTACTCTGGAACCTTTCAAATGCCACTGTGGTAAATTGAATATTGAGTTGCTGTAATATTCTACTGTCCAGCTGGCTTTTGAAATTTTCATTAAACTTTGAAGCAGCGAATTATCTCGATTCTGGAGCATTCCAGGGCTCAAAATATCTAAACTACTTGAAGATTTCAACTCATTATTTTGAAAATAACTACAATCATGAGATGATATTCATCCTATTCTAAACTGTTTCCTACTAACAATGCCTTTATATTGTTATTTATTCAGTGACCAGTACCATTCTCGACCAAATTTGACAAATCTAACAATCTGGTTTGCCGCTCTATTCTGTCTCGCTTGGCTCTAATGTTCAACACTGTTAACTATGATTGAGCTATCTAAGGACTAGAATAAAAAGCTGACCACTCGGCTCGTTATTGCCAATGCTAAAGGTTTAATTCGGTCTACTCATAGCTGTCGAATCAGTTCACAACTAAGATATTCAAACAGTTCAATTATCAAAGAATGAAAATCCAAAAAAAAATGCAAAAAAATAGAAGATGGCGACAACTGCAGGACTCGAACCTGCGCGGGTAAACCCAAAAGATTTCTAATCTTTCGCCTTAACCACTCGGCCAAGTTGCCTAGAAAATTCTAAATGCGCAAGCCCGGAGTCGAACCGGGGGCTCAAAGATGGCAACTTTGAATTTTACCGCTAAACCACTTGCGCTTTTCGATGTTATAATGTTGTCAACAAAAATAACAGTGCTGCTTATAGCTGGTTACCCGGATTTTGACAAAATTTTATAAAATCACCTTTAGCTACTTTCTAACAGTACTGTAATACTATATGGTATACTGTGTTGATTAGAAAGCTAATAATTATTGTTTAGTTGTTTTCGATTTCTCATAGCTTTCAAATTGGTGATATAACAAACGTGTTTCCATTGTGCTTACCTTCTTTGCACACTATACCGAACATTTACTTCAGCCAACTGACTTTCACAATAACAAGATCGAAGAAAGTATATCGCTATATCAGATACATAGCATTGATAGTAATCGTTCACTTTTCTGTAATCTATTTGTCTATTCTTTTGACGGTGAACCATATCATCAACTTTTTACTAATTCTTTCTCATTAATCATGTTGAATCTAGCGGTAATTTGTAACTTGACTCTCAGAACCCCCAAAATGGCTCAAATTTCAAGAAAAACTTCAAGCTAGTAAACAGATACCTATTCAAATGATTATAAGTCTTCAAAACTAAAGATTCGCTATTTTTATGAATTTTACAATAATTCTTCATTGATTAACAACTATCTAAATTCCACAGTACCTACTAGCTAACAGAAAAATAACAGAAATTGATACAAAATAAATAAGAAACTGCCTCAATAATTGAGATATAGTTATCAAAGTAGTACTACAAAAATGCAGATTTTAACAGCAAACCAATTCTATTATTTAAAAACAAAAGATCATAAATTGAATTGTTTAGGGACAATTAAGTGTCTTCGATTGGCGGCGATAATATTAGATAGTTACAATTTTAGGGCGGTCCGTTTGAAAAAATTGTGAAAGTTGCTCATTCTCAATTGTAGTTAATTGAGTCGAATAAAGTCATAAAAACAATGTTAGCCACCAGAAGAGTCCAGATCACCAGACTGCCTATCTCGAATGTATACTACTCAGCATCAATCCTGAGACAAAATAGCCTCAAAAATGCCAGCAAGTCTGGTGAAGCTTTCAGATCGAAGCGTTCATATTCTACAGAGGTGGATGATGACGAGAGACCTCAACAGTTGCTTCAAAAGATCAACGAACACGCACAAGTGGCACAGGCCTTGAAAGAACTTGCTACTACATTGAAGGAGAAGGGCTATGTTGCAGGTCAAAAGCCAGGCTTTTTCCAGGTGCTCAAGTTGATGTTTAGCAGTGATGTTCGTGCTGCTACTACAAAGTTCCATCAAGAGATGGAGAAGAGTGGAATCACACATGACCCTTCTGAATTGAAGAAGGTGTTGAAAATCTTCAAATGATTTCAACCATTTCTTATGAAGTATATTACCAGTTTAGGAATAATGAGATAAAATAATTGACTTTCACAGAAGAAGAGGTGAAGAGCTAGCTATTCAATTGATTAAATATACTAATGGTTTCAGCTTGCACTTCATTCCACATTACTGTAATTATTACCGATTACTATAATACATCACAACATTATTTGCATTCAGCTATACTAGAAGTCTCTGAAGTTCTTTTATGTTTGTATTTTGTATTTTGTATTTTGTATTTTGTATTTTGTATTTTGTAATTCGCTTGGGATCTGTGATCTGAGATGTCACAAGTTTTAAACATATTTGTTTTTGTTTTGACAGATCACCTTCATCCAAAACAAAACACCAAAACAAAACATACAGAACCACGCAAACTAACATAGTATGGGTGCTTGGAATGATATACTAGACTCTTTCAAGAATTCAAGTCTAACTGCCGAAGATAAAAAGAGAAACATTCTTCTACTGGGCTCTTCTCAACAGACACAGGCTGCGTTTATTGATAAACTAAGAGCAGGATCTCAACAAAGGCAAAAGTCTGATGGAAACTTCAATAACGTGTTTGGAGTAGGTTATACTTACTTATCATATACCGAATCAGACGACTTTGATGAAATATTATCAAAGCTTGATGTTTATACACTGCCCAACAACTATAGACCAGAATATACTGAGATGATTTCAGAATTTTCATTGATGAAACATGAACTATTGATAGTATCAATCCTTGATTTCGCCAATAACCCAAATGACTGGCTGAGAAACTTAAACATTTGGATCTCAAATCTAATTATACCATTATTTGATACCAAAGTGGAACATAGTGACGAGATTGATGCCAATATCAAGATCCATTCTACAAAACAATTCAAATATCTTATCGCTGTGGTAAATACAAATTTAAGACCAAACTGGAATCAAGAAGTATTAGAATATATTCAAGTATGCCTTAGATCATTGTTATTGGAATATTTTCCAATGAATGGGTCTTTGATCTACCTACAGTCGTCGACTACTAATAATCCAAACATGATCATAGACTTGGTTTCCAGTATTTTGAATATCGAAACAAGAAGTTCTAACAACAAATCAAACAAGATAAAACCTAATTTTATACAATTCAATAATGAGACAGATAGTACAGCAGCCAATGATGGTAATAATAACAACAACAGTGGGATAAACAACAAACACAATGGATTACTTATACCTAGTGGGTCTGATTCATGGGGTAAGATCGACATATTACTTGAAGAGGTACACGGTGAGCAATTGATCACGAAATGGGAATTCAACAATCAAGATTGCCAGTTGATAAAAGATTATGAACAGATTGTGCCCTCTGATCCCAGACGAAAGAGAATCGACAAGAATAGCAATGGAACTTCAACAAAAGGTAGTCACAACAACAATGCTGATATGTCTTTTCAAGAATTCCTCTCAAACCAACACATCAAGAGATCCAGAACAGAGGACAAGATCTTGAAACAATTCATCCAGTCTATTCAATCATGAATTTGAATACCCGTATTCCATTGTTTATTTATCATTATTATCACGTGACCAGTCACGTGTCATTTTTTAATTTTTTATCACTCTCAAAAATCTGTAAAATTACTTTGAACTCATCATTCGACTTCAATATCGAAATTCTAGGCCATTTGAGAAGCCTAATAAAGTCTTCTTCAAATATATCAAAAAGAGTTAATATGAGTGAGGAAGTCAAGATTCATCATGAGGTTAGAAGGTTGAGTATCAGTCAGCATCCAATTGATGGAAATGTCAATATCCAAGGCGATGAAAGTAGAAAGGGTAAAGTCTCAAAGAGAAGAAGATCAAGCACCAGTAGTTTCAGCAGTTTTAATGGCGCTAATGGAAATAACAGTAATACTAAGTTTGCTAGAGATCAAGTGAAAAAGTTGAAGCCAAAAGAAAAGAAGAGAAAGAATTTACCAATCTCTTTAGAGTTACAGAAGGACTGTGATCATAGAGTTAAATTCCATCATCTGAGAGACCTTACTCTGTTTTTGAATGATTTGAATAATAATTGCCCTAAGTTTATCAAAGTTAATAATAGAAACAACATTGAAAGAGTGGTTTTACTGATTATACCCGGTTTAGAGTTGAGCTTATTTGGCCTTGAACAGGACAGTGATGAAGGAAATAAAGAATCAGAAGAAGATGATAAAAATGTTGAAAATGTGGTCTCATTGGAGACTATACCAAAAGAGCTCTCATTCTTTCAATCATTTATTGATGATAAATCTCAGAAAGTTCAAATAACTTCTTCACCAGGTGATAAAGATTCTCTATATCCATTAATGAAAACATTTTTAACTAAGAACTACACAAAGAAAGAAAAAGATGCCAAGCTTAAGCAGCTCAGTGAAAAGAAAATCATAATTCCAGATTTAAAAATGAGTTATAATGAATTGAAAACAAACAACTATCCAATTCACCCAGAGACTGCCGCGTTACCAAAAGATTACAAAGACAGTGCTATTGAAACTGATGGGGATCATGATGATGAATGGAAGGATACATTACCATTTGATCATGATGGCTCTCATACATTTGCATTGGATTGTGAAATGTGTGAAACAAAATCAGGTAAAGTTGTTACAAGAGTTTCATTGATTGACTTTGATGAAAATGTTTTGATTGATAAATATGTTAAACCTAAGGAGGAAATTACCAACTATTTGACTGAATATAGTGGGATTACATATGAAATTTTGAAAGATGTCACTACAACATTAAAAGATATTCAACTAGAAATATTGAAGTTGATCAGTAGTAAGTCTGATTACTTGATTGGTCATTCATTAGAGAATGATTTGAAAGTCTTAAAGATTCGTCATTCTAAAATCATTGATACATCAATAGTCTTTGAACATCCAAGAGGGTTACCATTCAAATCATCATTAAAATATCTCACAAAACAATATTTGAATAGAATTATCCAAGATGGTAAATCTGGTCATGATTCAGTTGAGGATTCAAGATCATGTTTAGATCTT
The DNA here is from genome assembly GCA_030582235.1 of Ruyongia ponderosae. Taxonomy (NCBI): domain Eukaryota; kingdom Fungi; phylum Ascomycota; class Saccharomycetes; order Phaffomycetales; family Wickerhamomycetaceae; genus Ruyongia; species Ruyongia ponderosae. Next base: position 121,963 of record JAKTWV010000016.1, on the reverse strand, counting down.
ATTAAATTGAAACTAACAAATCCAAGCTTGGGATTAAACGTTGATGGGGAAAATTTGTTTGAAATTTATAAGAAGAACAATAAGAGAGTTTGTTGTATTGATTATTTCAAAGTTATGGTCAAGCCTGAATATTCGTTCAACTTTATTGATTTTGAAAATGGCAAATCTGTTAACAGGGTGAATAAGGATAATGATGAAGGATATTATCATCAATGTTCAAATGATGATCAAATCACCGATTTGGTCATTAAAAGATTATTGGAAGGTAATGGTATTGATGGACAGAAAGATGATTTGATTATTGGGAATTTTAAAGAGATTGAGTTCAAAGAAGAATGGAGTAAGAAACCATGGGGTTGTGATATTGAAGATGATGAAGCAGATAATGGTGAAGAAGTTGATGAGGATGAGAAGAAGTCTAAATTATATTCTAAATTGAATGAGAGATTAGAGAGGATTCATAAGAGTTTACCATTAAACAGTGTTTTGATGATTAATAGTGCATATAACGATCCAAGAAGGATGAAGGAATTATTGGATAAGAGACGAAACTTTAACAATAACTTCAATAGCAATTCTTCCATAATTGTTGAAGGAGATGAAGAAAAAAGTGACGGTAAGATTGAATGGACTTTAAAGGATGATGAAGAATTGAAGAAGGAAAATAAAAAAGTTAGAAAGGGGATTACATTTATGATGGTTAAAGGGGTTGATAGTGCTTCTAGTACAATTGAAAGTACTGGAAATCCCATTCCCACTATTTCTACTATTAATGACAATGATGATGGTGATAATGACGATGATGACGATATAGCTATCGTTGAAGAATGATTCGCTTTTCTTTCTCCTGTTTTCCTTTTACAAGTTTCTATGACACACACGGAGGTACACACAATTTTTTTGCATTTCAAATTCTAATATTCTATATTTATCTTGTAGGTTCTAAGTTATTGATTCTGTAGTGGAAGCGACAGCATCTCTTATATTATCATCTGTCAATTGAGCATCGTTATCTGTTGTTGAGTCCTTATTTGATAGATCCAGAAGATCATCATCCACGTAATCCTTGAACGTGTCAGCAGGCCCCACTGAGAGGGTCCATGCCATGACTTTGAAAGAATATGTGCTGTCTTCGCCGGAAATGTCTGCTGGCCCAGGAGTGGCGCTCTTTGAGTTGTTGGATGTGGTATTATTGTTGTTGTTTTGGTTTGGTAGGATGTTTATGGCTGATGCTATAGGTTTTGCAGGCGAGTGCCAGGTTCTTTCCCAGTGGAGACGCAATCCTGGCTCTGAAAGCGCGTTGATATCTGTGTGTGAGTAAGAGTGTGCTGATCTGACTAGCGATTGTGCGTACAGCGTGTGTCTCGACATTGTGATGGTTGCAGTGATTCCTTGTTCTTTGGGGACTGAATAACTTCCAGGTTTCTATTATGGCATAACTTTTTTTTTTAAATATTTGAGCCGGGTAATTTTAATTTTTTTTATCGCAGAAATACCCAGATCAAAACAAAAAACAAAAAGAGTGTGCTTTGTTGGAAAGACAGCCTAGTACCCGCCCATACTTGACAGATCAGCAGAGAAATGCCTTCAGGCGAGGAGGACGACTACAACAAGGTCCTCAGTAACGACTGGGACCAGTCGAATCTGAATGCGGTGCTCAACATGCCCTCGACCACCGTCCATGCTGACGACGCCATTGACTTTGAGGACTTTGACGAGCTTGCTGATGACGAGGATGAGCTGATGAGCCTGCCTCCAGCAAAGAACATGGTCCATTTCAGCGATGTGCCAGTGAAGGACGACGACAACGACCAGTTTGATGATCTGTTTGACAATGACAATGACGATGGCTTCGGAGGCGCGCACGATTTTGATGATTTTGGAAGTAATAACAATAATGATAATGATACTAATGATGATAACAAAAGTAATAATGATGAGATTGATGATGATATCAAGCAGAAAATACAGTCACAGAAAGACCAACAAATATTAGACGATATTGAACAGATGAATTTCCAAAACAACTTGTTGAAGTATTATTATCCTGCCTTCAAGAAAGATGCAATTCTTAAAATGAACTCTGTATTTGGTCCAAAGAAATTGAGTTATCAATTCCATAAGCCAAGCTATTTAAAACCTTTGATACCGACAAAAGTCCAATTAGAGTTACAAAAAGATGATAAAAGACTTTTCAAATCCTCTTTGCATCCAGCTGATGAAGCTTCTTCCAAAAATGATTCAACAAATGGGAAAGACTCATATTATCAAAGATATTCAAACAACAATACAAAATCTCAAAACAGTCAAGCAAAGAGAATAATTCAAATTGAAGATTATTTGGTTGAGAATTCAAATGATAAAAAGGCCAAGATAGCAAAGACCTCTTCTAGTTCTAAATCAAATACTTCCAGTCCACCAGACGATGCATCAACAGCCACACCTACCACGACCTTAACAAAAACGACTGATGCTTCAACTATTTTCAAGAAGAATACAAATAATGATTTGATCCTAGCTACCTCAAACTGGGATTATGAATCAATAATTTCTGGTAAATTAATTGATGATTCTAAGCTCAATCATTCAAAATCATTAAAGAAAAAGCATACTTTTGACATCAATCTTAACATTAATTCACAAACTGAAAACTTTGATGACGAGGATGATGAAGACGATGATATATTTGAAGGTAATTTAAATACGACTTTGAGATTAGACTTCAATGACCCTAATCTTTTATTTTTAAACTCTTCCTTGAAGAAAAATTCGTCCATTATCGTATCATCTGAACAAATGCCAACCAATAACAATGCAACCAACAACAACAATAATAATATCATCAACAATATTCAATCAATTCCAACGAATGAAGTTTCACTAATGGCAAAATTCAACATCTCAAATGATAAAAATTATGACTTATTGAAAGAGAATTATAATAGTAAAATTAGATCAACAATTGGTCATTTAAACATCGAACATTCATTACCTGCTTCAAAACTACAATCTCCTTATTATAAAGTAAAATTAACAAAAAACCAATTGAGAAACTTCCATAGACCAAATTTCAAAATTAAAAAACATCAAGTTATTCAATTTTCTAAATTGAAATTAAGGAAGAGAAAGAAGGACAAGGGTAGAGAAATCAAAGAAATCTTCAACAAGACATTTGATCTAACATTGGGTGATACTTGTCAAACAATATTGATGGAACATTCAGATCGATCTCCAATAATAATACCCAATTTTGGTATGGGCTCAAAGATCATCAATTATTATAGAAAGAAAAATGATGATGATAACACAAGACAAAAACTAGCTATTGGTGAAACTAATATCTTGGGTGTTCAAGATAAATCTCCATTCTGGAACTTTGGATTTGTACCCCCTGGTAAAATTGTTTCAACTTATTATAATAAGCTAGTTAGAGCTCCAATATTTGAACATCAACCAAACCAAACAGATTTTTTGTTGATCAAAAGTTCTGGTGCTGGTGTCAATAATAGATTTTTTGTCAAACCAATCGATCATTTATTTGTTGTTGGACAATTATTCCCAGTGGTAGATATCCCTGGCCCTCATTCAAGAAAAGTCACCACTGCTAGTAAAAATAGACTGAAGTTAATTGTTTATAGAATTTTAAAAAGAAATATGGAAAAGAGGCTACTGGTTAAAGATATTTCAGTGCACTTCCCAGATCAAAATGATATGCAAAACAGACAAAGATTGAAGGAATTTATGGAATATCAAAGATCTGGTGTGGATCAAGGGTATTGGAAATTGAAAGATTCTTCATCTTCTTCATCTGCATCTGGCTCAAATAATGCCAATAGCTCGAATGGGTTGATCAATACAAATACAGAAAATCTCATCACACCAGAAGATTTAACTTTACTGGAATCGATGCAAAAATGTCAGCAAACCTTAGATGATGAAGAATTTTATTTGGACAATGAAGATGAAGATGATGATGGCAACACTAATAAGAAGAATTCCAACAGTTCTAACATTGGTGCCAGTAATGAATCAAGTGATCAAGATAACGAAATGTCACTTTGGAATTTAACAAAGAATTTCATCAATGCTACCCAAGGTAAAGCAATGTTACAAATTCATGGTGATTCAGAAGGTAAGCCATTTTCATTTCTAAGAACTTCAATGAAAGGTGGTTTCAAGAGTTTTGAATCTAATGGTCATAGTTATAACGTTGCATTGCAACAAAAAGCTTACGATGAAGAGATTGCTAAGACTTGGGAAAGCCAAAACATCAGATTGAGTGATCCAAATCCTCTCAATGCTGAAAGAAACTATAAAAGATTGATGAACAACAATACAATTGACTATAATACCAAGGAGAAAGAAACTGCCAAGGAGAGTCCCAAAGTTCTTAGAATCACGAGAATGGTTAGAGATAAAAATGGGGTCATTCAAAGAAAGATTGATGTTATAAAGGATGAACGAATCATTAAAGCATATTTGAAGAGAAAGGATAAATTACAAGACGATATTATACCTGATGATATTACCATCACCAATGATGAGATCAAAAATCAAAAGAATAAGAAATTATTAGAGGAACAGCTCGCTAAATTACAAAAGAATCAAGAACGTAGAAATGCTAGAAAGGCCAATAGAGAGTTGAATAATTCATTGAACCCAGATAGTTCAGCATCAAAATCAAAACCTGACAAGGGTGTTGGTAAAGGAAGAAGTACAACCAGAAAATGTGCCACTTGTGGTGCAATTGGTCATATTAGAACAAACAGAGCTTGTCCAATGTATGACGAAGGTAATAACAGTTAACACACGTTTCCGTTCTTTTGTTTAGATTTTTCAATAAACTAGACTGAAAAGTACACTTTTTGTTTTCAGGTGTAGTCAGTAGTCAGTAGTCAGTAGTCAGTAGTCAGTAGTCAGTAGTCAGTAGTCAGTAACACATAGCACAAAAACATGGATTTAAGAAATTGGAAATAAAGATAAAGTTTATATTAAAAGCGGTATTGTACCTATCACATTTGGAAGAAGAATGAAACTATTAATTAGGCTGTGCTGAGAAATTCTTGTTAGAACTCTTTACCAGTATATGACGTTTGAACAATATTGATCTCTCAATAGACCTTCATCTGAAGCTAAAGCACCAAATCCAACAACTTTATCACCATCATCACGTAGGCAAAACAAGACTTTTTCCTCCTCCAAGTTTGGATCTAATTCTCTGGATATCTTCTTGGTGATTGATTTCAATTGACCTCTCTTATCACAGCTTGGACCACCTACAGCAATGACCTGTCTTATCGATGTTCCTTCAACTTCGTGAACCTTTGGTGTACAATGGAACCAGTCATAGTTGATTCTTGTGGAGTATTTGAAGTATTCAACACCTGCAATCAACAGTAGCGACACAACAACAACCTCTAGCAGCTTGAAGACATTACCACCAGCCATGACTATTGTTTTCACTTGGAAGTATATGTATTTACAACTTCAGAAACTGCTTCTGGTTCTCAAAATTGTTCAAAAATCTCACCAAAACAATGACAGAATTTCGTGTAAAAAAAATAAAATAGTAGCAGCTGTTCCAAACAACGCCTTCCTTCTTCAACTCAAAGCATCCAAAGTCCAGACAAGCAATTGAACATGTCACAATCCGAACAAATCACATACAGACAACTAGCTTACTATTCTAGTAGTGATCCTATCAATATCAGAGAAAACACCACTCAAGAGTTGGGTCCAACTGAGATCCTAGTCCAGGTCAAAGCTGCTGCCTTAAATCCAGTTGATCTCATTCTTTACCATACTGCCTATGTTGTTAGTCTATTCAAGAGAAACTACAAGGGTTTTGGTAGAGATTTCTCAGGAATTGTTCATTCAGTTGGTCCTCAAGTCACTGAATATAAAGTTGGAGATAGAATTGCCGGTTTATTCGATGTGACATATACTGAACAAGGTACCGTCAGTGAATACTTGAAGTTGGATACCACGATTACTGTCAATACTTCTAAAATCAGTGAAAATGTTTCCTTTACTGATGCTGCTTCTTTACCATTGGTTTATGGTACTGCTGTCACTTTGTTATCTCATTTCAAAAAGCCAGAATCAACTTCCAAGATTTTGGTTATTGGTGGTGGTACTTCTGTTGCTAATTCATTATTTCAAATATTGAAGCAAGAGTATCATACCACTAACGTTGTCTCAATAAATTCAGAAGCTTCTAATGCTCATGTTAAAGAGATTGGTGCTGATTATGTCATCAACTACAACAAGGAAGATGTTGTTGTCAGAGCCTTGGAAATTATTAAGGATGATTTCGCAGGTGAGAAGTTCGACTTAATCTTAGATACTGTTGGTGATGGTAATTTTTTCCCAATTATTGACCAAGTCTTGAAGCCAAAATCTGACAATGCGGGTTATGTTACAATCGTTGGTGATTCAGTGCCAACCTATAACCAATCATTTCTTAAGATGGTAAGCATTGGTGCCTTCATTTCCAAGAAATTACCATTCTCCAAGATGAGTAACTATAACTACAAGATCAGTGGTATTGCCCCTGGCTTTTTGCCATCTGGTATCAAGCTCCTTGAAGAGAAGAAGTTCAAGCCATATATCGACTCTGTCTACAAGCTTGAGGATTACCAAAAAGCTCTTGACCTTCTAGGAACCCACCAGGCCAAGGGTAAGGTTGTATTTGAGTTCTAGTCTGTCGGAATACTTTATGAACACTTCCTACAGATGTCTATCTACCTATACATTTATTTATTCAAGTATTAATCTCTTTGTAGTGAATTCTGCCAAAACCAGCAAAATTTCCAAAATTCCCAACCCGCATTTTTTTTTTTAATTTTGTGGTCCTTTTTTTTGCCTCCCTTATCTTGTCACCTTCAACCAACCTCTTTTAACAAGCAAAGACCCCTGCTACAATCACCCAATTGATAGTATTCCTCGATGCAATTATCTGCTAAATCTATGCTGATGGCAGCCTTGGCTGTCTCAGACTATGCTAACGCCTTCTCTATCCAACAAAACCTGATGAACGAGAATTTGTTGTCAAGAGCAAGCTCTGCTTTAAACGTTCCATTTGAAAACTTATCCAATGATATCAAGTCATTGTGGTCTGAAATGACCTTGAAATTCCCAACTGCTGTATCCAATCTAGATATTTGGTCATCTCCAAAGCCTCATACCACTAAGAATAACTGGGATTTTCTGGTTCAAAACGTTGAGAATTTCCCATTCCATAAGTTGAGAGTTAAAAACACTCCAAAATCCTTGGGTGTTGACACTGTCAAACAAGTCTCTGGTTACTTAGATGTCGAAGATGAAGACAAACATTTCTTTTATTGGTTCTTTGAATCTAGAAATGACCCAAAGAATGACCCAGTTATCTTGTGGTTGAACGGTGGTCCTGGTTGCTCTTCATTGACTGGTTTATTCTTTGAGTTAGGTCCTTCATCAATTGATGAAAACATCAAACCAGTTTATAACGAATGGTCTTGGAATTCTAATGCCTCTGTTATCTTTTTGGATCAACCTGTCAATGTTGGTTACTCTTATTCATCAGGCTCAATTACTGACACTGTTGCTGCTGGTAAGGATGTCTATGCCTTTTTAGAGTTATTCTTCCAACAATTCCCTCAATACAGCAAGTTAGATTTCCATATTGCTGGTGAATCTTATGCTGGTCATTATATCCCTGTTTTTGCCTCTGAAATTTTATCTCATGATGACCGTCATTTCAATTTAACCTCTGTCTTGATTGGTAATGGTTTGACAGATCCATTAACCCAATACAAATATTATGAACCAATGGCTTGTGGTGAAGGTGGAGAACCATCAGTATTACCTGAAGAAGAATGTGAAGGTATGCTCAGCTCCCAAGAACGTTGTCTTTCATTGATTGAATCCTGTTATGAATCTCAATCTGTTTGGTCTTGTGTCCCTGCCGCCATCTATTGTAACAATGCTCAAATGGGACCATACCAAAGAACTGGTCGTAATGTTTATGATATTAGAGAAATGTGCGAAGGTGGTTCGTTATGCTACACTGGACTAGATTACATTGACAAATATTTGAACTCTCCAGAAGTTATGGAAGCTTTAGGTGCTGAAGTTGACAGCTATGAATCTTGTAACTTTGATGTTAACAGAAACTTCTTATTTGCTGGTGATTGGATGAAACCTTACCACAAGGCTGTTGTTGAATTGTTAGAATCTGATTTACCTGTTTTGATTTATGCTGGTGACAAGGATTTCATCTGTAACTGGTTAGGTAATGAAGCTTGGACTAATGTTTTACCATGGTCTGGTAATGATGACTTCAGTTCAGCCAAGGTCAAGTCTTGGAAGGTCAATGGTGAAGAAGTTGGTAAGGTGAAGAACCACAAGAATTTTACATTCTTGAGAGTTTATGGCGCTGGTCATATGGTTCCATACGATCAACCAGAAAATTCATTGGATTTCTTCAATGCTTGGATTGCTGGTAATCATGCCATCATCAATTAGAATACGGTTACTCACTTATGAAAAAAAGACTTTGTTTGATTTTCTTCTCCCTTTTTTGATACCAACATTTTTATTGTGAAAACATCAGGTCGACAACCACCTGATTCTTTATACTTATTTTTTCTACATTTCGTCTACCAGCATGCTTGGGATTATCGACTATTCCTGTTTTACAGTTGTTGATGCTCTGAGATCTATTGATCATGCTGCAGTTGTTTCTTCTTATATAAATGCCTCTTAATTATATATTAAAACGTTAAAGCCATTATTCAGTCCGAGTTGTAGTGGTGTCTGGATGTGTCAAACCCTAAAAACTAGAACTCCACACAAATGACGCAAATGACTGTGAATAGTTCCAGAATCCAGAGCAAGCACTATAAAAGAAAGATGTTGTTGCTACTAAATCTATTCTTCTTTCCTATGTTTTCAACTACAAATTATTCAGAACAAACGAAATGCCCTCATACATATACAAAGGATTCAGTTTAGGCGATAAGGCGAACACAGTCAATTCAGACAAAGCTCATCTAGACAAGATGGGACAAGACAACAGAATCAGAAGATTGAGCAATAGTTCTGCTACAAATACCACTAAGCCAAAAGCTCCAGCTGGAGAACCAAGTGGGCTAGAGTTAAAGAAGAAGAAGAGTCAAGGTTGAAGTGAACCGTGAAAAGTCAGCGAACCTTCTCCTGAAATTCCTACAGAAGGAAGATCACGCTGGTCCAAGAGTTCATAATAATGCTTATACTCTTTGCAGACTAGTAGAAATGTCAATTGTTTATTTGTTATTAGCTGCAGTACACAATATAAAATGCCTATATTAGTGCTTATATTTGTATGATTGATCAAGCGTACGTCAATGTTGGAGATGTTACCAACAATACTGTACTACTGAGAGCGCTTATGATAAAGAATCTTCAACATATCGAACTAACGTCGTTGAACGCAGTACTATATACAGTTCAAGTTGCAATAGCGAGAGAGAGAATTATACTAACTAAGCTGGTAAAACCTGATATTTTATCATTGCTCAAGTTATCCGCTTCTTCTGAAATATCGACACGTGACTTCACCTTCAAATCTTGTTCGCTTATTAATAGGTTTTACAACTTCTCTCAACTTATTACCAGATCTTTATTGAAGAAACTCAGTTGCTCAATTATGTCTATTATCACTTCTAAACAGTGGTTACTCAACCAGAGACCTCGTGGTGAGGTCAATTTGAACTACTCTTCAGAGGATGCTACTTTTAAATTGACCACAAAGGAATATGACTTGAACAAACTGGATTTGAAAGAAGATCAGATCTTTGTGAAGATTATTTATTTATCCAATGATCCAGCTCAAAAAGGTTGGTTTAATGCTGGTAAGAGCTATGTTGCTGCCACTCAATTGGGTTCCATCAGTCCAGCTAGAGGTATTGCTAAGGTTATTAAGTCCAAGTCCAAAAAATTCGTTGAAGGTGATTATGTCCATACAAAAGTGGGTTGGACTGAGTACACTATTCTTGATGTTGGTGAAAAGAGTGCTGCTCCATTGACATTCAAATGTGATTTAAATCGAGTTGATCATCTGTCGCAATACTTGAGTGTCTACGGTACAACTGCTTTAACTTCATACGATGCAATCTTCAACTATTCAGGTTTAGATCTATCTAAGGATAAGGGTAAAACTTTTATCGTCACCGGTGCAGCTGGTGCTGTTGGTTCACTTATCGTTCAAATATTGTCCAAATACTTTGATGCTAAGGCTGTCTATGCAATTGCAGGTGGTAAGGAGAAATGTCAATTTGTCGAATCTTTAGGTAAGAATGTTGTTGCACTTGATTACAAAGATCCCTCATTTGAAACTGATTTCAATGAAACAGTCACTGATGATGTGAGCTTATTCTTTGATCAAGTTGGTGGAAGATTATTCGACCTTTCTATCAATAAGTTGACTACATTTGCTAAAGTCATCCAGATTGGGGCAATTGCAGGATATAACGACCCTACGAAAGCTGCTGTTCAAAATATATTCCAAGTCGTTACAAAGAGATTGACAATTACAGGTATTATATTGGTTGACCACACTGATTTGGTTGATGATATGCTTTCAGGAATTGATAAGTTGATCAAAGAGAAAGTTATTGACACCAAACTTATCAGAGAAACCATTTTTGATGCAGTTGGAGACGATTTTGACAAAGTCCCTGAATACTGGAATGGTTTATTCTATGGTAAGAACACTGGTAAATCTATTACCAAGATCGCCAATGAGTAATCGACATCATCAATTACTAGCTAGCTAACAAAACAAAAGTTAATAAACTTTATGACAATCTGAAATGGACTAGTAATTACAACCGACTCCAAATTTTACCTAGTTGATATTATTAATATTCCTGAACATTCTGCGCTGCTCATTTCTCTATTTCTCTGCAAGCAATTTATAAACATGTTGCTCTGCAAGCAATTCATAAACATGTGAGTATTTATTTATGAAAGGAGTTAGTCATTTTTATTTCCGGATTAGGCAGTCAACACAATCCCAATTGTTTAACACAAAAATCAGTCACAAAATTCACAATCTCTCTTCCCATTTTATGTGTCTTACGCTACTTGAGCACTGTACAACTTTACAAACTGTTCGTCTTTACTACAAAAAACATGTCTGCCTCTAGTACAAATACTATTCAACAGTCTTCTCCTTCCAAGGTGACCAAGAAGACAAGAAGATCCAGTTCTTCAAGCTCTGATTACTCCAGAAAGCTCTTCTTATCCGAAACCATGTTATCAGCTGAAGATTACTTAGTTTATGATATTTCATCAAGTTATTCCAGCTCCCCAAGATTTTCATTAGTTTTATACAACTCACAAGGGTTCAAATGGAACAAGAGTGCATTCAATCATAACTCATACCACAGGTCTGGGGATGACGATGAAGATCGATACGATCAGTACAATGATAGCGATTTAGACGTTGAAATAATTGAATTGAGCGACGATGAAAAGAGTGGGAAATTTATATGAGGTGCTTAGCGGTTACTGGAATTGGTTATCTATTGATTTGCTAGATAGTTTGTGAATTGTGATGGTAATCTGAGTTGCTGAATCACTTTGGGGGTTGAGTTTTGTGGCTTTTCTCTTTGTTCTTGTGAATAGGAAGTTTTATGGTTTTATGGTTTTTATGGTTTTCATTGAGGTTTATTGCGAGTATGGTCGAGATATGAGGGTGGTATACATACATTAGTTATTGGTTATCGTATTGATGGTTTCTTGGGTTTCTTGGGTTTCTTAGAAATAAACAAAGCACCTTTACGGTATATTTTAAAATTTATCCCAAAGTAGTAATTTCTTGATTCGGTTAATTAATTTTTTTTTTAAAAAAAGACACACCGAAAATGATGCGATTTCAATTTGAGCATTTGCTACACCCATTTTGAAACGTAGCTGAAGGGCGAATAAATCATGTTCAATATCAGTTCTTTGGTCTCTAGAAGATCAATCTTTCCAATTTCAAGAAGACTATATCACTCTATTGATCATCCAGATGTTGTTAAATTCTCAGCCCCTCAAGTGAAGATTTTAACGAACTCTTTAAAATATATTCCAACATATGGTTTCCAACATAAAGCAATCCTTGAGAGTTCAAGAGAATTGGATTATGCTGACTCTATTCAATCTTTATTCAGTAATGGTTCAATGGATTTGATCAAATTCTTTTTATCTCAAAGCAGAACCCAATTGAAGTCTTTCACAGAGGGAACTCACTCTGAAGAATTTCAATCATTAAAGACTGAGAATGACAAATTGAAATATCTATTGAAGAAAAGACTTGAAATGAATCTACCATATGTTGATCATTTGCAGCAATTACAAACATATTTATTATTACCTCCAAATGTCCCAGATGCCTTGGATGAATTGAATCAATTAAGTGATGAATTATGTTTCTTGGCTGGTGATAATTCAAACGATTTTAGATGGTATTCTAAAAGATTAAGCATTGGTATGACTTATCTTGAGTTAGAAACAGTCATGGGTCAAGATTCACAAAGAGCCTTCAAATTGGTTGATGAAAAGATCAATAATTTAGAAAAGGCTGGCAGTTTCTATAATGATTTAGAGGATGTTATTTGGTATGGATTGAAAAGTAGCTCGAATTTACTAAAGAGTCAGTTGACTAGAGGTTGAATCAAACCCCTCTGCTACTTCTTTGTGTTGAATGCTGTATACATACACACGGGTGTGTGTGTGTGTGTGTGTGTGTGATCTTTTGTGATAAAATTACTTACTTACTGGCTGCCAAATGTTTATCTTGAGAAAGATATATTTAATGAAGTGAAATGTACAAAATGAGATTTTGATGATAAAATAATAATTAACGTAGAAGAAAAGGTAATCATAGATACAATCCATCTATATGCTTGTTTTCCCTCAATTTTAATTGAAATTTAGTATTCAGAAATTTGGTTAATTCAATTTGACTATCGTTTAAAATATAATCATTATCAGATCTTAAACAAATAATTTCAACAAGTGATGATTTATTCAAGATTTGAGAGAATGATAATAATGAAGCAGAAATACCAGTAGTATAGAATGGGATTTCCAATTCCTTTATATCTTTCAACAATAAATTGGATGGTAATGAATTTATTTCACAAACGCTTAAGACTTTGATGTCATTGAGTAATAATTCCTTAGCTAGTTGGTTATAGACGATTGGATTCAATGAACCAGGTTGTATTATGATATAATTGATGTTGTTATTATCTGTTGTTGAGCTTGTTGCTTGATGTATTTCCAATTTGATTTCCTTGTTGATATCAATTTGTGATGTTTCATATAGTTGAAGTTGAATATCATCATATTCATCTGAAATTTCATGACTTTTTAATTCTTCTTTTATTATTATGGAATCATTAACAATTGCTTTAGAATGAATGACATCAATTGGTAATATGAGCAATGGTGTTTGTTTGTTATTTATTACTGATTCTGGGATTGTAATTTTTGGGATAGCTGATAGTTCATTTTGAACATTGAATTCATGTCTTGGTTGTTTTAAATTCCACTGTTTGAACTAGATTTTTTTTTTGGAGGGAACAAGATATAGTTAGTAAACATTAAACCATTAAAAACAATTTCAATAACATAGCAACTATTCACTTACCACCATCTTAAAATACTTTCTTTAAAAGTGTTACAATATTCAAATCAGATTCGCCACCTGAATTGTCAAAAAAAAAAAAAAAAGGTCAAATTTACAAATTTAATTTTCAACAACAAATCATCAATACTTTAAACAATACTACAACCAGATCACATACTATATATCACTTGAACGATGTCATTAGAGCAAATATCATTACAGTTATCCACCTCACAACAATCTTTGTCACAACTATACTCCAAGAGACAGCTACTGGAGACGCAATTTCAAGAAAATTCCATCGTTTTGAAAGAATTGACGAATTGTAAAGAAGAAGATAAGGTGTATAAATTGATCAATAATGTGTTATTACCACAAGATTTGGATGAATCTAAGTTGAATTTGGAAAAGAGATTAGAGTTCATTACTAAGGAAATCAGTTCTACAGAGGAGGGTGTTAAGAATAATGAAGTTGAGTTAGAAACTTTGAAGAGACAACTGATTGAATTAAGAAGTAAGATGGGGGCCACTAATTAAAATAGTGTTTGAGGAGACTAACTAGTTTTATTGAATTGATTATTCTTGATTCTTGATATTGATTTTGTAGTGAATCGTTGTGAAGAAGAATAGATTACGAAATAGGGAAGAATGTTTGAAGAAATGAATATATTAAAGCGATTTGCAAGCACATAGAAATGAAATGAAAGTGATAGTATTTGAAATATAAAAGACCTGTCTGTCTGTCTGTTTTGTCTGTTTTGTCTGATTTGAATAAATGATTATGGAGTGTAGTATTTACTTAAAAAAACACAAGAGCTATCTATAGCTTCGACCATAGTTATTCTAAGGAGACAACAGCTCTAATACAAGAACCATGATGCATATCATCAAAGGCAGTATTAATCTTTTCCAAAGGATGTCTATGAGTGATGAATTCATCAACCTTCAAGTCACCCTTTAAATAATCTTCAACAAAGCCAGGTAATTGGGTTCTACCCTTAACACCACCGAAAGCAGAACCTTTCCAAACTCTACCAGTAACCAATTGGAATGGTCTTGTTGAGATTTCTTGACCAGCAGCGGCAACACCAATAATGATTGATTGACCCCAACCTTTATGACAACTTTCTAAAGCTTGTCTCATGACATGAACGTTACCAGTACAATCAAATGTGAATTCTAAACCACCATCTGATAATTCGATTAATTTTGAGACTGTTGTTTCACCTTCCTTTAGTTCAGTTGGATTAACGAAATCAGTAGCACCAAACTTTTCAGCCCATTCCTTCTTACTATTGTTTAAATCAACAACAATGATTTTACCAGCCTTTCTTTGGGCAGCACCTTGAACGACAGAAAGACCCACAGCACCAGCACCAAAGACAGCGACATTGTCACCTTCTTGGACATTGGCAGTGATGGTGGCAGCACCGTAACCTGTAGTGATACCACAACCTAATAGACAAGTTCTGTCCATTGGTGCCTTTGGATTGACAGCAACAACAGAGACATCAGCAACAACAGTGTATTGAGAAAAGGTTGAGCAACCCATGAAATGTAATAATTCTTTACCAGTGGCCTTGTGTCTAAATCTTGAAGTACCATCTGGCATAACACCTTTCCCTTGAGTTTCTCTAACAGCACCACATAGATTGGTCTTACCAGATTTACAAAACTTACACTTCTTACATTCAGCAGTGTATAAGCAAATAACAGAATCACCAACCTTGACAGAATCAACCCCTTCACCAACAGATTCCACAATACCAGCACCTTCGTGTCCCAAAATGACTGGGAAGGCACCCTCTGGATCGACACCAGACAAGGTGTAGGCATCAGTATGACAGACACCAGAATAGGCCACCTTGATTCTGACTTCGTGGGCTCTTGGAGGAAGCACCTCGATCTCTTCAATGGAGAGAGGTTGGTTTGCGTCCCAGGCAATGGCAGCGTTACAGGTGATGATTTGACCTTCAGTAGACATAATTGAATTGTGGATTGTGGATTGTGGATGGAATGTAATTTGTGTTTATCTAGATTTGAATTTAAATCAATGGAATTGAGGAAAGTGATGAATATTTATACTCTTCACTTGTCTGGACTCTGAACACAAGAAATCAAAGATTTAAAATGCTGTAAACGCTTCTTTTAATTCCGCAGCGAAAACTCGACGAATCAGCGAAAAAATGTGAAAATGAGAAAATGTGAAAAATGGCCTTTTTGGGAAGAAATGCTGAAATGCTGAAATGCTGAAATGCTGAGATGCTGAGAAAGGAATTCTACACAAGTTGATTGGTGAGTTATTGTTATTTGTGTATATGATATGTAGTGAAAATAGCACCATTACCCAGTCAGATATTACGATATTACGTATTACGGATGTATAACGTTGCTGATTACATTGTTTTAGGGATGCTCATCGTTCAGGATTTCCGATTGGCTGGAAAATTCATTTCATTGTTGTATGGGGGAACTCTTTAACGTTGAGATTTGAGATTATTAATGGTTAATGGTCTATCGTAAATGGTGATCAACAGTATATAGTGCACGGTGCATTGTAGCAGGTAGGCAGAGTATAGTCTGGTATACTAGCTCAGTAGCTTACATGTTGTTACCAGATCAGCCAATCACAGCTGGAGATTATACTTCCACAAAACAGTTCTAAAGTCTTCTGGCAAATCTACATTAACCACAATTTCCCAAAGAAATAGGTCAAGTCCTTCTTATATATTTCAAGCTTTACATAAAGTAAGGGTCCAAATCAAAATAATAATCAAGTAATAATCTAAAATAAATATGAACAGGATGAATGATTCTTTGATTGATATTTTGTTTCTTTTGAACTATCCCCTTTGGTAATGACTATATGCTTCTCATCTCATCTAATCTTCTTACAAGTCATGTAACTTTCTCAACATTTTAGCCACTCTAACAGCCTTTCTCTTAATCTTTAATTTTTGAATCAATACTTTATCTCTTCTTCTTCTCTTTCTCAATTTATGCTTCTTCATACCTAATCTTCTCTTTCTTAAGACTGATGTCATATGCATTGTGGTTGGTTGATTGTCTGTAGTATTGTTGATAATACTATTGTTATTATTATTGATATCAGTCATTTCTTCTATCAAATTGGCAGATGGAGCATCAAAGTCTCTTATTCTGTTATTCAATATACTGTTATTGAGTTGATATAAAGGTTGTAGTTGTGATTGTAGTTGTGATTGTGATTGTGATTGTAATGGTAATGGTGATTGTGATAGTAATTGTGATTGTAATTGTTCTTGATCAAACATCTTTAATTGTGATCTCATATTCATATTCATATTCATCATCATTATTGGACTGGCTTTGGAAGTGGTATTGAGAGTCGAGTAATACGACACTCTAGGAGCAGTCCTAGATACCAATCTACTAAACATTGCAGCTTATTAAAATTAGTTTGGACTTCAAATAATCTTGTTGTTGGTGATGTTGTTGTCTATTTAAAATGATTTTCGACGACAAAAAAAAAAAAAAAATTTAAAAAAAAAAAAAAAAAAAAAAAAAAAAAAAAAAAAAAAAAAAAAAAGGAAAAGTCAACAAAAAAAAATTCCAACAAAAAAAAAAATATTCTCAAATCTGAAAACTGAAAATTCAGTGAAGTGATAGGCATAGTTTATGGGCGACTAAAAGGGGCTAATCTGAAAGAGGAGAAGATTGTGATTTGCATAGTCCAATCTGTTATATATATCTATTATCCACCCAGAACTCTCTCATTGTTGATCTGCCCAGAAGAGGGATTCGCTCACAGATCCTGATCTATTTGGTGTCTGGATGTTCTGCCCCCCTAATCAAGGGTTCAATCTGACGTACAAACAAATAATTAGTCAAATTAAAGAGGACCCAGTCTTGACTATCAGAAGGTATATATATAGTCTTACTTCAAGTTAGAACCCTCTTTCTTGATACGTATAATACAATACGTAAATAGCTGGCCATCCTAGACACAAGAGGCGATGTGACGTTGATCCCAATCTTAAAGTAAAGGCTTCTTACCCCTGAAAAAGCGCACCAGATTGACCGTATAGAACTTGTCTTTGACTATATTAATATTATCTATGGGATGAGACTCATGGGATTTGGTGATACAATGCACGCGACTACAATCTCTATGTTCTAGACCAGCGTGTGTAGATATGGGAGACATGAGTGTCCTTAAGCACCAGCTTGTTGATTTATCCAATTGGAGGAAATACTCCCTGAGCTCCTAAACTCCTCAATCCTCTCCCATTGAAAAAGATGGAAAGAGCAGCAACGATAGCACGCTCTACTTATTAACATACCTTCTCATAACTAGTAAACGCTGTATGCCATTGCTCGATAAGCCATAGAGGATGCAGTACAACTTTTGGAATTTCTGACACATAACAATTTCACAGAGAGCTAGACCGGATTTCAACTAACAAATAGACGAGCTATTCTTAGTCGATCCAGCACCAATTAAGAATGCACTATAAGCTAGCTTTGCCTCTTTCTATCTCGATATTCAACTAGAATATACATGTCCCCATCACCAACCACAATTCTGGTCTCAATTCCTCCCAGTTCTCTCTCAGATCTCTGGATCTCGCTGCTTCACCAAATTCAAATATATAAAAAACGGTTCCCCCAGAAATTTAAATATTTGCCCCCCAACTTAACCATCAACTCTAGAAACCAACACCAATAACAGGACATTAGAAGCACCAATTGGAAAGGAAGCAATGGCAGAAACATTGAAATCGACAATCAGAAACAAGTTCAAGTTCAAGGCCATCAAGTACTCAGACACACAGCAGCACCAGCTGCCTTCAACAACCTCGTCTGCCGCCACTGAAATCAGCCAGCTAACAGATATTCAATCTTTACAAGAACCATACAGTAATATCATGGACCAGTCCTCGTTTTCCTCCTCAGATTCGTCTACTCTCCCATCATTCGACCAATCCTCTACACCATCCTCAACTTCATTGCTATCTTCTCCCTCGTCTACTTCTACAATTGATCTCAGCAGAACCATCTCAAAGTTCAGAAAGTTCAGTACAAGTTCAACAGTCACGGTTGAGTCTGTCAACACAATATCCACAAACAATAACAACAATAATAACAACACAATACTGGAACCATTGATACTGTTGGATCATGAATGCCCCTTTGATTTACAAACTCATTCACATCATGATCATAACGCTACAGAAAATATAATCAAGGATGAAAAGCAAATTCTTTTAGGAATTGTTCATGAAAATCATACACTAGCTGGTGGCAAGACAATAAGGAAAGAACCATCAAACTCAGCAATAAGTATCAACAATAGTGATCTCATAGCTATGAAAATATTAGAAAAAGTTGTTATCAATGATACTAATGAAGGATGTCAATCTGGTCAAGAAGAATTGGAATGGTCCCTCTAAATCGAGTATGGGTTGGAAATTTTGGGAAGGAATTTTATACAAGGAGAGAAGAAAAGGAATATAAACTAGTGGTATTTGTTGTGTTTTCAGGGTGGTACAGTTGAGTTGTTTCAATCATAATATATAAAAGTAATGAATCTTTGATTTCTTCAATGTATGTTTTACAATCAATCATAAAAATAGTAATAGAACATATATGTATTTTGTTGTTGTGGAGTGAAGTTGCTTCATTGAATAAGAAAGTCAATAAGATAATCTATCGTTAAGAATTGAGTTAATGTATGATTGTATCAGTATGTTGGTTATGATGGAAGAGAATGTAAGTTTCTAAAACATTCATATTCTTGTATTGTATTTGAAAGAATAGTAGATCCTCATGATATTGAGTTTGATAATGAATATTCTTTTTAATAATTTATATTGATTTTTAGTTGTTTTCTAGTGTTTTTCTAGTGTTTTTGATAGTGAGTTCATCCAAAAGAAGACCTCAAGCCTTGATGATTCTTTCACCAGCTGATGATCTGAAAATGGCATCACCTTCACTGTAACCTCTACCTAAACCGAAACCAACACCTAACCAGACTGGGAAGGCTCTTCTTTTGAAGAAAATAACAGAGGTTATGACACCAACACCAAAACCTAATGAGGTCTTAACTATTGTGTTTGATAGAACAACGTCCCATTTTGAATTTAGGAGGTTTTGGGAAGGGGTTAAACTAGTGGCTTCGGTGGACATCTTTCTGCAAGAATTGGGTGTGTGTTAGTAAAATTTCTATGCAAAAGGGCTTCAATAACCAAAGGCAATTGGACATAGATGGCAACTTACTATATGATAGGGCAAGAGTTATGAGTCTTTACTTTGAAGGGAAGCTGGTGGAATCTGATTTGTTCGACCAGTCTGTTTTGGCGTTGAACTTTTTTTTGAATGCATAACCGTCACGGCAGATTTTTGGATCTTTGAATTGGTGCGACAGTTATGCCAAAAGAGCATTTTGTGGGATTTTTTATAGGATCAGCTTTACAACTATGAGAAACACGACAACCTAACACTCCACAAATAACAATGGCCTCGACTATCACTACTGTGCAGACGGATGCTGTCATATCACTATACAATAATGACAAGCTAAGGATAATGCCTCAAGAGCCTGCCCTTCCACTAAAGAGAAGGATCGAAAATCACGATGATCACAATACCAACGAGGGCACCAACACGACAACAACAACAACATTCAATAACAGTATACGTGACAATCAATCGATGGTACGATCAATTCTATATGTTGGCCAACTCATAAATCATAAGAAACCTTCTTCATCAGCCACAGGGATTGTGGATTCCCTTGATCAACTTGTATCAGTTTTTGATAACATATATCTAGTATCAAGATTAATAAAGAGAGAATCAAAGGCAATGGATTGGACAAGCAATTTGATCTCAAAAGTATGGTTGTTTACACTAGTCTTCAAACTAAAGGATAATATACTGTTTATTGTGAAAAACAATAGACTTAGGAAGATATTAACTGATGAAATCAATAGAATTCAATTTGATATGGTGATAAATGATACGACCGCTGAGAATAACAACAACAACCACGAAATCATTATCAATAACAATGTTACCACTGTCAATAATGGGTTGAATCTAATAGTAGTGAAGAACTACGAAAAGAAATTGAGTGAATTGAAAAATGCCTTCAATTTAGAGCTTTTGGAAATGATGGGGAATTTAAACGATTTGATTATGCTTCTATTGGAAACTTTTAAGATCAGACTACCTAGCGCTATTGAAAAACTGATATTGTTCATCAGTGCAATAACTAATGCCTGGAGAATGTCTAGATAATAAATGGAAAGCGTGTGTAATGACATGATGTGGGAAACAAGGAATCAATGTGGAGTAAAGTGATGATTTTCAAGCAACTGTATTAAGGCCATCAAATTGGCTTCAATCTTTAATATGACACTCATCAGCAGCTAATAACAAGAAATTTGTAAAAACATCATCGAATAACCTTATAGTTCCTCCTTTGGTTTGATCTTTTCGTTATGATAATTCAAAGCTTTTGAATCATCTGGAGGTAACCAAAAACTTGCCTCTTCAATCTTATCCGTCCACAACGATGGATCCTCAAATTTGGCCCAATGAAACCCATCACAATCCTTATTTTGATAACTGGATGTACATAACCATATATATCTACCTCTCTTTCTAAAATCTTTATAACTTCTTCTTAAATCCATTTGATTACCACATTTTTGACACATTGGTAATTTGTTTTTGAATGAATCGAGATAATTTCTAAATGTGAGGTTAATTCTAAGATCTCCACTCAGTTTATGGCTTATCAATTCTGTGGTTGATGAGATGCAATGCTTATAAACTTCTTGAAAGCCACCATGCATGATCAATAAAGTGTTATGTGGTAATGGTATTGAATATACCGTTGTTCCTCCCTTTTCTTCCTGTCCTTCGTCGCCATTATAGTATTGTTCACGAACTCTAAATTCTCTTGTAGCACCCAGTGACATTGATGCTACCAATGAATGAGGTCCAATATAAGTTAATCTATCACTATGCCAATCTAGATTATTTTGTTTCTTATCAAACTTATTAACAAGAACTAAATCACATTTCCATTCATCTGAATTTTGAAATGGCAACCTAGGCCTTTCAGGATCATCAATTTCTTCATTAACTTTATCACCAACTAATAAACTAGCAATGGTCATTGAATCAAAGAAAGCCTCATTAGTTTTAGTTTCTCTTCCATTATAAAATGTTTTCAATTGTGGGTTTGCAGAATATAACTTGGTCTCATGCTTTGATTGACATAACTTGTTAAATAAATAGAATTTATTTGGTTCAAACCCATCTGATTTCATTGTCTGTAATAAGACTTCATTTGATAATTCTTCTGGAAGGAAATTATAATGGATTGAACAATATCTTAAATTTGCTGTTACTTCTTCTTTATTGTATAGATAAATGGGCTTTTTGTTTACTCCATGAGCTGGCTTATGCTTCTTGTCATCTTTTATATTTAGTAGTTTGCTCAAAGTAGCTTGCCTTACAATCCCATTATCTGTATTGATTCTTTTCCTCTTCTTATTTGGAAACTGTTCACATAAGATTGATTCAGTTTGAGCTATTGACCCATCACAACTGACCAGCAACTCCAACAACGAAGCTTCTTCTACTTCTGGATAGTTCAGTTTCAATAAATCCAATTTCTTGTCCGTCATACCATAGACTTTCTTTTATATATCCCTTAAAAGATCATGAATTTAGTCGTTAAATATGATAATTAGTGATACGCGTAGATCAAAAGTAGTAATATTTACTATAGGTGGTGTCAGGATGTCTTTAGGTTCGAGATGTTACGTTCTTTTGAATATTACAGGTTTATTAATCATATATCACGTTCAGATTCCATCTAGAGGCATGGTTATCATGATTATGTTTCTATTTGTATGTATCTCAATTGTATAAATGAGTGGTACTGTCTGTAGGGCTTCAAGGAAATGAAAACGTATAAATGATAATTCTGGAGATAATTAATTCAATGATGCTTATTCGGTAGGATGATGAACTGAAAGTGACGTTATTTTCTTATGAATCTCAATAGATGCATAACATCAGAAGAATTCACCTCAATCCCAGCTTTCTCCATTTCTTCTGAGAATTTGGCAGTAGCTTGACGGACTTCAGGATTGAACATCAATTTTATGGTCTTGAATATCTCAGGTTTTTCGCCAGGTACATAACCATTCTTCTCCATTAACTCTCCTACTTCACTGAGAGCCTCTATGACTGATGGGTTGGCGTTCATTTTGTGTAATACTTCAGCAAACCTCTTTTGAGCTTCCTGGTCTTCCTGATCACCAGAGGAGAAACGGCGTCTGTGTTGCCATTGTGCTGGAGAGATCAGTGTCTTTTTGGATGAGTAACTAGTAGTGATTAGCTGTCTGGTTGAGATCCTAGATCCAGAAGTGATTATTCTTCTAACAGTGAACATTATTTGATTGTGGAGGTGATGAGCATTGCTAAATATTGATCAACTCATGAAGTTTTCGTTTTTTTTTTTTTTGATGTCAATTTTGGTAAAAAGGCGTCCTTTTAGTTGAACAAGATCCACCAACTTTCTGGGAAGGTAACGTCAATTAAGTAGCTATTTGTCCGTAGATTTTACTGTATGCTGTATCTGACATTGATATAATTTGATTCAAAGTCAATTTCAATCAAAGTATACTCTTTATTCTGACCATTCAAAACTTTTTTGTTGAAAATTCTAAGATTTGAAGCTTGCAACAGTACCCACTGTGGAATTTTGAGGTTTTCTAGCCCATGAGGAATTATCAAAAAAATCTAAACTCAGATTTTGAGCTATTTAAAACCTTCAAAAAGCAAATGAATTGAATATTTGATACTAATATAGTGCCTAATATATCAATTATAGAACTTGTTATCAATATTCAATCACTAGCTTTGACACTTTTTTGTTTTCTAGCCTGTGTACCGGGCCATCAGTAGTTTAGCGAGAATATCTAACAGGAAACTAGTTATAATAACTAGCACATCCATGAATTCGATGATTGGTTAAGGTACTTACTATAATGAGTTCTTGTATGGGAAACAAATGTTCACACTACGTTCAGGGAATCTACTGTACAATATTCTTATAATTGATTTACGTTTGGCAAGGCCGGCTATTCAAATCAAAGTCATATATCGCATCAAGCTGTGACTGACCTCATCTCTTTAGATATATATCTGTTATTAAGCACATTATACAAAATCTCTTATTATTCAAAAGTTTGAAATGGTGACCAATTTGGAGAAATGAATCTCTTTACACCTTGTACCTTTACCAAATCGTTGATCTTTTCGAAATCTTCAGTTTTGAATTCAAAAGTTTTCAAATTTGCATCAATTCTTTCAGTATTGATTGATTTTGGCAAGACGATATAACCTCTTGTCAATGCCCAGTTGATTAATACTTGAGCCACTGAAACACCATAAGATTCAGCAATTGAGATCAATGCCTTATCAGTCAATAAGGTTGAAGAGGATGAACCCAATGGGGAATAAGCTTCAGTATAAATTGATTTGGAGTTACCGAATGCAATCAATTCATCTTGTGGTAATAAAGGATGAACTTCAATTTGATTGACAACTGGAATTTCTGTTGTTGTTGGAGCATTCAATAAATCAGTGATGTTTTTGATTGAAAAGTTGGAGATACCAATATTTTTAGTCTTTGACTTGTCTAATTTTTGAAACAATTCCCAAGTCTTGATGAAGGACCATTCTGTATCCACATCACGAAGACCAGATCCATCTGGCTTTAATGGAACAGAAAGTAAATCTCCATCAACAACGTTATCTGGCTTCAAGGCAGCTGGCCAATGAATCAGGTACAAATCAACGTAATCTAATCCTAATCTCTTCAAGGAAGCATCAAGAGCAACGTCTGGTGTTCTCTGACTGGTACCCCAGCATTTAGTAGTCACCCAGACTTCCGATCTTGGAATACCTGAATCTCTAATAGCCTTACCAACAGATTCTTCATTTTTGTAGATGGCAGCAGTATCAATATGTCTGTAACCAGCTTTCAATGCCTCCAAAGTTGATCTGTAGGCGTCCTCTGGAGCAGCCAAAAAGGTCCCAAATCCCAATTGAGGGATCTTAGCACCGTTGGATAAAGTGATGATAGCAGTGGAGTTCTTAAGGGCAACCATTGTAGCTGAATATGAAGATATTATGTTTGCTTGTTGAAATGTTTGAAAGTGGTTTGCTGATTAATAGATTCATTTTTGTCCGCAATTTCGAAATTTCTCTTCAGTCGCAAAAGCTCAAAAGTTCAGAAGTTGAAAAGTTATGAAATGTGGCTTGAGATTGTGAATAAGTGGAGGTGTTATAAGGTCAATTGTTTACTGATTGTTGTAGTTATTACGGTATTACGGGTGTAGTCAATGGCGATTGAAATCTATGTCAATATCAGTCTTCTTGTTTCGACATGGGCAGAAAACTCGAGAAATGCTGGCAAAATTACGAATTCAAAGTAGATGTTTCTTGAGCATATAGTCAGTTTTAACACATTGTAATTCATGAACAGTAAACAATGCCCACAGAGTACTTTACAACCCCCAAACAGCCACCAGATATGATTTAACAAAGTCACTAAAGATTCATAAAAAGGTGTCAAATTTTGGCTGTAAAAAAGATGAACAGCCCAACCAAAAAAAAAAAAAAGATTTCACCCCCCAAAAAATTGATCTTTTGACCATTATTCATTATTCAATTCCTTGTCTTCTTAACAAGTCAAACTAATACTAAAGTCAAGGGTCTCTTTAATATTCTATACTATACATTAAGCCTATCTACCTATCCAAAAAGAAACAATGGGATTCATCAAGAAAACACTCTTTTTATCCACTCTGGCCTCCAGTGGTGTCGTTGGTTACTATCTCTACAAGAACGTCTACAATGGCCCATTCATCAATGACAAGTCTCCTTTCAACTACAAGAATCTTCCAATCAGGGAAAGGGTATCTTACTACTTCAATGGAGGCTCCGATCCTGAATCTTCAAAAGCTGTCAAGTTATTAAACCCTCATGGCAATAAACCATTATATGATTATTATGAAGTTACTTTATCTCCTGAACTTACTTCAAAGATTTTAAGAAGATTCAGACAACCTGATGAATTCTTGAAGGTTCTACAAGATGGATTCTTCAAAGGTCCAACTTTAATTCCTCATAGATATGTCATCTCACCATATTTTAAGGATTTGCCAGATCATAATAGAATTGCTGGATTTTCAGGTTTGGAACGTTCATTATCGAAATTGAAAGTTGATGAATTACCAAAGACTAAATGGTTTGATATCCCAAGATTACCAACAAATCCAAAGTTGAACTATATTTGGTCAAGTGATGATATCAAAACTTTATTACCAAAAAATTCAGTCGTCTTTGGACTCTTTGACGTTTTAGATTATTCAGCAACTTCAAGTAAAGGTTATTACGATGTTTCATTTGGTTCTGATTTGATTGATTTGAACAGTTTACATAGATTTGAGTATGAAATCAATCACATTGATGGTAATGATCAATTAACAATTAGAATGGTTAACTTGACAATGTTTACTAAACCAAAGTCAAGAAAGGTTGAAATTGATGACACTGGTGCAATTTACAACAACTTACACGAGTTTATGACCAGAACAATTGTTTGGGATATTGTCAGAGAGTTTGAAAGTAACGTCTAAGTAGATATTAGATAATGGTTATCATAAGTTTCTGCTACTATATAGCTATTCTACTGCTGCCTTTTTTATCTTTCTTTTTGTTGCCTTTCCTAGATTGATTCTTCAATAGAAAAGTTCTTATACTTCTCTACTACACGTTTGACACTAACCAATACACGATATAATATGACTTCTAACTCTGCTTCCATTGTGTAGAATACTTGAAAATGTGAAAATGTTAGAAGCGCTTGTCTTTTCAGATTTTCGGTCGGAGCACGCAAAAAATCGCTCCAAAAATTTTTTCGTCGAAAAAGTGTCTTTTTAAAGTGAAAATGAATATTTTGATATTGAATTGCACTTTGATTCTCAGCGTTTCTGACTTGATTTCCATTTCTTGAACTATAGATATCCCATTATTTCACATCAATAATGAGTGCCTCTAATACTGTCAAGGCTGTTGCCAAGAAAGTGGTCAATTTTGCCCATGAAGAAGCTAAGGTTATTGGTTCCACAAAGAATTGGGCTAAATCTCCAACCACCAGCAAATCTTTTAAACTTCCTGATGGTCCATTAAGAGATACTCTATTGAAAGGTGTCAGTGTTAGTGGTCCAGCATCAATGGATCCTGCAGTTTCCGCAGGTTATCACCAAATACCGGGCATGAAAGATGCCTTTGATGAAGCTTATAGTCTACTGAAAAGACAAGCTGTGAGAGATCTAAAGAAGTTACAACATTTACAAAAAGTCTCAAAAAAACTTCCAGAAAAAGACTCAATCAAAAAAGATTTAGTTAAATTAGCATTGAATGTCGAAAAGTATAACCCTGAAGTTTTATTCAACTTTGAGAATAATGAAAAGATTCTAAATGACCCAGAAGTCATTGATTATGATGAACAAATCTATAGATTGTTGTACAAAGAGGAATGGGAAAATCACGATAGAATGCTACTGATGGAAAGATTAGAGACCATGCACGTCATTCCAGATACATTACCTACATTGGAGCCACTAGCTGACGTCAAGCTTCAATTTTTTAGAGAAGATGGTGAACACTTATGGGTTGTTCCAGGTACAAAACTATATTCAGATGTTACCAAATTTGCTCCATCAATCAAGATCCAAGAAGTTGAAAACATTGATACTTCTAAACAATTATATACAATCCTAATAGTCAATCCAGATGTTCCAGACGTCCTAAATGATAGTTTTACCTCTCAAATTCAATGGGGTTTAAGTAACATTAAACTATCATACAATGATAACTTCATCACACCACAAAGATTAGCAGAAGACTCATCCATTAATGAAATAATTGATTATCTACCACCAGTTCCAGAAAAGAACTTGAAGCCACAAAGATTTAGTGTTTGGGTTTTCAGACAAGTTGAAGGCCAATCATTAGATGTTAAATTAAATGAAAGATCATTTGATATCAGAGCATTTGTTGAAGAAAATAAATTACAAGCAATTGGTGCTCATCTATGGAGAAGTTCATGGGATACCAACGTTGATAACGTTAGAGAATTATATGGATTAGAAGCTGGTGAAGTTTACACTAGAGCTCCTCAATTCTTATATCCTGCTGAATACAAGGAGGCCTTAATCAACCGTAAGGTAGTTTCAAACAACTTACTTGAAAGAGCTCTTGATTACCAAGAGGAACTTGATTCAGAAGTTGAAAATTTTGAAACATTTGTAGTTGAAGAAATGAAGGTTGAAGAACAAAAACAATAATCATGGCCCTGATTGATATGGTTGACAATTCATGTATGTATATAGAAAAAAGCATCCTATATAATTTGGTTTGATAAATTAGACTTGTAGGAAAACGAGACTTTAGAGTTTTGATGATGAAAGTACGGGACTCAAAGATTCAAGAGAAATACGAAATACGGATAATTTATTTTCGAAAATATTTGTTTCCAGTACATATACAAGAAGGACAAAAAAAGGTAATAAGTAATAATATATTGTTGTAACGTTACAAAATCTATTTGTTTTGTCATAATGATCATGCGCCTTTATGATTCTAATTTCCCCCTTCAAGAAAGAAAACAAGATTCACAAGATATATTTGGTGTTTTGAATAATAATAGTAATAGTATCAATAATAGCGTAATAACAAAGAATAGTTACTAGTATTGATTTTTTTTTAGGGAATACTCTCTATTTTATAAGAACAATTGAGGATTGAAGTACTTTGATAATTGTAGTTTTTGAATGTTTAGATTAAAAGTGAAATAGTAATGATATGAGAAATTCTAGGATTTACTTTATTCCTTTAATGAATCAACAGCATTGATGATGATTTGAGCCAAGTCCAATTTTGGGTCATCTAAATTGATGTTTGAGAATGATGTTGATGAAGCAGCAACGACTGGAGCAGCTGGTTTGTCCTTGTTCTTGAAAGCTTCCTTAGCTTCGTTGATCAAGGCGACTCTGTCATGTAAATCCTTTTCTTCTTGGGCCAATTCACCGGCCTTCTTTAAGTTGTAAGTGTGGTAAGCACCGAAACCAATACCAGCAGATAAAGCGGAGTATCTCAAGACGTTTAGGGTAGACATTGTGTATGGATATGGATATTGTAGATTCTGAGTTGGTGGATCCCCTATGATTTTTCATCCAAAAAAACACTTTTTTTTTAATTTCGAAAATTTTGATTGCACAGAAAAGAAAAAAAAAAAAAAAAAGGAAAAATTACGTAATCAACCTCGGAACTAAATTTTGAATTCCGACCACAATAACCCGGTTTTGAAATAATTTCCTATTAGAGTGATTTCCCAATCTGGCCTGAAACTACCTTTTTCTTTTGATTTCAATATACCCTTGCACCTTCAATTCTTTAACTCCAATAATCCTTAGATTTGGCTCTACATGGCCACAATGTCAAACCAGTTGATCATGTTTTTCAACCCTTTGAAAAGAAGTATGTATCTCACCATCTGACCTGAATCATCCATTGGTTTGAATCATACTAACAGAAAGCCAACTAAATATCTAGCTGCAACAAGACACAATTATCGTACCTTCTTTGGTAATCATAAGTCCACGAGATCATTCTTCTCATCTACATCAAATCCTTATTCAAATTCGCATGGTGGTTCAAGTGGCTCGGGTAGCTCATCTTACTCGAATCTCCCCTTGAAGTATAATACTGCTGTGGCATATCAACCTTCAGATAGACATGAGAACAAATTGATAGCTGCATATTTAACATCTGCTCTGAATAGCCCAACAGGAGAGGACAGTTACCTTATAGCACAATCACCATATAATAACAACTTTATCGCTGTTGGTGTTGCAGATGGGACTGGTGGCTGGGCTGAGCTAGGTTACGATTCAACTGCCCTTGCAAGAGAGATTTCCAATACTTACAAAGAGTTATTCATCAACTTAACAGACCCAAACTCAGAATCACCTCTCAACTTATTAGATAAAGCATTCCAAAAGGTCAAGGCAGATAAGGTTGCCCAAGTTGGTGGTACCACTGCATGTGTTGGTATACTGACTGATAAGAATGTATTAAAGCTAGCTAACTTGGGAGATTCATGGTGCGGGATATTCAGAGAGTCAAAACTAATATATGCCACTAAACCCCAAAATCATTCTTTCAATACCAGTTACCAATTATCAATAATACCAGCAGAGGTTGCCAATCAAAATAGAGGCTTTATAGTGAATCAACCATCAGAGGCTGATGAATATGAATTCCAATTGAAAAAAGATGACATAGTATTATTGACCACAGATGGTGTTGTTGATAATATTGTCATGGAGGACATTGAACTATTTTTGAAAGATAATATTGATAACATTCCATTGGATGAAGTGGCAAAATCATTTGTTTCAAAAGTAGCAAAACTGAGCCGTGATGAAGATTTCCCAAGTGTTTTCAGTCAAGAATTATCAAAACTTACTGGTCAAGAGTACACAGGTGGTAAAAAAGATGATATAACTTGCATTTTCGTCCAAGTCAACAACTAGTTACAAACAAACACACATAATATTGAATATTGCATTATAATTTTTTTGTCTTAGAATTAATAAATACATACAACAAGACAAAATCTATACGAAAGAATCAAAATCGGTTTTATTGAGGACCTTCATCTTCAAACTTAGCTTGTAGAATAAACTTATTGATTTGATCTTTCTGGCTTCTTCTAATATTATCTTCCTCAACAACTTTACTTGCAAACTTCACATCCTTAGATAGCTCAACACTCTTGTGATTGATATTCTTACCCTTCTTAGTAACTAAAGTGAATGCAATTTTTCCACTTGAATTGAATTTTGGTGCGCTGTTTTCAGATAAGGACTCAATACCTTTAATAGTTTGTGAAAGATCAGATTTGGCTTTCAATTTTTGAGAGTTCATGCTATCAAAAACCATTTTCTGGAACTCCTTATCAAGCTCTTCTTCAATCTTTCTTTCCTGCTCTTCCCTAAATTTACGCTCATAAGCCTCATAAGTTGATTTAGTCAGAGTCTCATCATCATCTTCGTCATCTTCAGTTATGACAACATTATTAGAAATTCCATTTTGCAAAGTCCCACGCTGTTTCAAGTCGTTGTAATCAACCTCAAGGTCTTCTTCATCATCGTCATAATCATCATCACTATTGTCACTATCATCACTATCACTAGCGCTATCACTATCACTATCACTATCACTATCATCACTCTCACTATCGCCACTTTCATTATCATCATCACTGTCATCATCCTCACCATCATCCTCTTCTTCGCCATTATTTGGACTTTGCAGTGAGCCACCATTATTCTTGATGACTTCTTTCAATCTTTCAACAGCCTGTTGAAGATCTTTAGCTCTTTCATAATTGTATAATGAAAACGTATTCTTGATTTTGAATTCGAAGTTCATCGGTATTGGCTGTTCTTTAATGTGAATGTAATAGTCAAAGAAGTTCAAGAATACTTGCATCTTAGGTTTAAAGGCATCCCTTCTAAGTGTGATCGAGCATAATATGATGGTGATCATTTGAATTCTGAAATAATCATCGGGGAAATCAATTTCACAAATGTTGTTGATGGATGGGTTATTATAAGGGTGTCCAAATATTAGTATTTTGTAGAGCAAATCGTGAAGCAATGCCACTCCAATAATTTTAGCTTCGTAAATCTCAGCAATGTATTTACATTGTGCCACTCTAATTCTGTTGTATTGATAATCATTGATCTCTAAATGACGAACCATGCTTTCAATTAAAGTATCAACCACCATAACCTTGAAGTTATAATCCAGGATTTTAAAAACTTGAGCCAAGGCCGGAATATTTTCATAATTCAATTTACCAGGCTTTGTAAATACTGATAACATTGTTTTGAGTATCTTAGGGTCAGTCAAATCAATGGTTCTAACAATATCTTTAACAGGGTTCAAAGTTTTATCATTCAATTCATTTCTAAATGTGTGCTTAATGAATGCTTGTTCAGGAGTCAATTCCTTGGCTTTACTCTTTTGTAAAGATTTGACACTTGGTGGTTTCAATGTCAGGAATAGATTTGCAATCGCCAGCCTATTATTGATAGATAATTTATCATTTTTTCTCTTCTCCTCCAATAGAGTCAACATTTCCTCCATTAATTTCGTATGCTGGTTTAACAAAAACTTACCGCTGATTTCAAAGAAGATGCTCAAGATTTCGATATTGTTTGGGGTGGTCATTGTTAAGATCAATGTTCTAATTTTATGGAAAACGACGTATTCTGGAATCAAACTGAATTTGATCATTTCACAGAAGAAAATAATGTTTCTAAAATTCAGACCATTGTGATGAATTTGAGATCTAAAACCTTGATCAAGATACTGAATCAACTCTTCTTTGACATCATCAAGATATGGTTCATTGCACTTCAAGAATCTAGCATAAATTTTAGCCCTTCCTATATCTTTACTATTGCTAAAATGCTTGAAAAGTCTTTTCTTTGAAGCTTTGTTATTCAAGCCTTGTTCCCAGAATTTCATAACCACATCATCCGTCTCATTTATGCTATTGGCAAGATCAAGCTCCACAATAAAGTCACTCATAATCTGACCCAGATTATCCTTGTCTTCCAACTCAACTTTGGTATCAATCAAAGATTGAGGAATCTCAGGAAATATAGTATAGAATTTACGGTCCTCATCTGTTGCCCATACACTGGTATCTTTAGAGACAATAACTGATTCAGAGGCCAAAACTTTTTCTTCCTCTCCATCAAATGAAGGGATCTCTAATTCAAAAAAAGGACCAAGCACATCTACCGCCGACTTAAAGCTATCAAATGAGGACACCAAACTCTCAAATTCTTCTTCCAGTTCATCAAGAACTCGACCTGTCCTTATTTGAGCTTTATATTTTCTTGCTTTCAGTGATATAACTTGTTTATGAAGTTCTTCAGTTCTTTGTAAAATTGCAGTAGAGTAAACTCTCAACAAACTCAAAACCTCTCTATTTTCCTCTAAAAACTGAGGAAATCTCTTAACAAATGATGTGGCAACAGATAATGCATTCCCTGACTTTAATTTATAGCTTAAAACCTCTTTCAAGATCATCAATACAAGCGGTTCATTCTTTTGAAGCTTTTTCAAGACGTAAGTTGGCAACGATTCCAGATCTTTATAATCTTCAAAAATTCCAACCTCACAAAACTCTACCAATATGCGTAATAAAATTTTGACTTTGGTTATACGATCTTTCTCATCCTTCTCGTTCAATTCAGATTTTGGATTTTCAAAGTTGTATAGGAACCATGACAATAACTCAGTGGTGAATTGGGAGTCAAATCTTTGATGTAATGCACTGATGATTTCTGTAGCAGCTATAACATCAGTAGATTTGGTGCATTTGATCAAACCTTCCTCAGAAGCTGTAACGATTTCTGCAATATACTTGGTTAAAGTAAGACTGTTGATCTCCTTGATTATTGAGTCTTGCAAATCCTTATTGATTGATATCTTTAATTTTTTGACGAATGCTGTATTCTTTTTTAAACTGGAGTCTAACTTAGGAGGCTCTGGTAACTCACCTTGCCAAGCGCTAATGTTTAAGTCATAAAGAATACTTTTTCTGACCTGTAGATAATATGTTAGTATTCAATCAATCCATTTCGAAGAAGAGCGTCATGCTAGACATACTGGATCCATTGCAGTGTAGATTGGATGATTGGCTCTTGAGATTATATGATAATCTATTGCTCAGCTAAATGACCAATGTGCAAGTAACAACAAGTTCACCTCTTTCAATAATGGGGCTCTGAAGTACAGAACAAGTGCTGCTTTCCTTGTTGTTCTCTTTTGTTTAAACATTTTTGTATTTTTGTACATTTTTGTAAGGTCAAAATTTAAAAAAAAATTGATCTTTTGAGATCGGGCAACAGTGAAGAGTTGGAGGTCGAGAAGTCTTTGGTATTTGGTATTTGGTATAGAACTATGTAATATATAAAGTGGATTATATGGCGTTATAAGACTACTGTGAAACTGGCGTTGAATACATGATTCATTAATGTAAAGTTATATACAAGTTTTTCATCTATACTTGGTGTTGGTGTGAATTATCATGCTCGGCTTGAAGCCTCTGAGGGTTGATTGGGTAAAAATATTGAGGACCTAGACAACAGCATACAAGTGCTTTGTGGCTTCAAAGTAATCTGGGGAAACTAGACGCTTGATCTCTGATCTTGTGGCCCATCTATAATCTTCAAATTGTCCTTCTTTAGGAACGAACTTACCAGCCAATACATGGGACTTGATAACATACTCTCTCTGGCTAACATCATTTTCCTCCTTGCTTGGTATTATCTTTCCCTCTTGGTTATATTTAATGACGGAGATTGGTTTTCTGGAAACGTTCCACAAGTGTAGCTTTTTAGTACTTGATGTTTGTAATCCATTCTCTGATTTTATATGTAATGGAGTATTAAGGTTGTTCAAAGCAAAAGTTGGCATTTTCCATCCAGACTGAGCATTCTTAACTAACAAGTGTAGTGTGTATGGAAGTTTACGTTCTAAGCTTTTCAAATCATTAGTCTCATCAGCTTTAGTGATTCTAGAGTTTGGCACAATTGGCTTTAAAAACTCATCTTCTTCACCACCACCAAGATTCAAGGCTTCATGTTTTGGAATCACTAAATGTTGCTTTAATGCTCTTTCTCTGTTATTGACAATGTATGGCAATGCACCTGGATATTCAACATCTGGTCTCTGAATAACTGGATACTCTTGGTTGGATACAAAACGTTGAGCAGCTAAAGAGCCAGTTTTGTGATAAAACCATAATGGAAATGTCCACATAATACGACGCTCTAATTCAGATTGATAATGTAGATATTTGGCTTCAAAAGTACCGACTTCTCTTGTGACTAATGGTGGACGTGTCACTAGTGCAGCTACACTAACACTATCCACTTTTGCTGCTGTTGTGTAACATCTCTTTAAAGCTAAAGACATTGTAAATTTGTTAGTACATGATCATGCAATCTGTTTGACCAAAAAAACTTCAAACTCACAAGTTCTATTTTGAGCAAACATGATCTATTTCTGCAGGCTCCAATGAATGAAGAGTCTATCAAGCTAGAGTGTATCTCAATCAAGTCAGTCGAACTGCTTTTTGAATCGATTTTTCACATTTTGATTTTTTTTCAGTTGATCGAAGTTTTTTTTTTTTTCTACAAAGGAGGGTAAATCTACAATTTTGGACAGAGGTTACTGTAGTACGTAGATCAGGCAAGTTAATTCGCATAAAGTTATTAAACATGTTAAACTTTTTGAGTTCATGAACTCAGTAATATAGCAATATATTGAGGCTTTTTCACTCAATATTATTTTTCGTTAATTCTGGTGCAACCGTTTTTATTGGTTTTGTTGTTGCTTTTGCAAGAAAGCCATCAAGTTTGAAAGTTGAGCGTTATCGACACCTGGAGCTGGAGCTGGAGTTGATGCTTGTTGTTGGAATGGTAAAGGAATTGGCTGCTGTTGCTGTTGAGGTGGCTGTGATCCAAATAAGTTTGCCAATGGGTTAGCTTTATTATTGTTGGCTTGCAAGAAAGATGGAATGGTAACATTGTTTAATGGATCGGTGTAAATGTCATCTGGTTCACCAGGTTTAGTAGATCTTGGACCATTTCTTGAACCATCAGTTGGCATTTTCTTTGAAATAGCCTTTGATGAAACACCTTCACCAATTTCAATGTCTGGTTCTTCCATCACCAAACCTGGAATCAGCTCTTGGTCAAGACCAATCCCACCCCATTCGGCAGCATTGACCCAGCGCTTATCAGCATCTGTTAATCTAGCAAGGGGGATAATACTAACACCATGTTGATAATCACAACAATCACGTGGGCCAAAACCAACACCCCATCTAGTTCTTAATGGTAATTGGCCATTCTTGTTAAATGAAGAAATAATGCTTTCAGCTTCAGATCTTGAATAGACCTTAACAAAAGCATGCTTACGCTCACTATTCAAAATAACACTTTGAACTTCAGCATGTGGTCTCAAGACGTTACGCAATTCTTGTTCATTCATATAAGTTGGAACACCACCAATAAATAAAGTACGACTCGATACTTTGATAGTACCACCTGGAAGACTTGGATCAAATGAAGAGATTCTTGGTCTATAATGTGGTGTACCTGGTAAGTTGGCCTCACCAATAACATGTCCTTGTGGTGGTGGGGCAAATCCACCTGATTGATTTCTGTTTGGCGATCTTGAACGATTACGTTCTCTTCTTGAGTAACCAGTGTCTCTATCTCTTCCGCCATCTCTTCCACCATCTCTTCCGCCATGGCCACTTCTAAAACTTCTGAAGGCTTCCTCTTGTGACATTGATGTTGATACAGGATTTGAGGACCCATTTGAGACTCTGTTAATTCCTGAAGGGAATGAGTCTTGGGGAGTAGAAGTTGGAGCTGGAATTTGACCTTGCGCTTGTAGCTGTTGCAACATTTGTAGCAAAGCAGCTTGCTCATTGGTTCCCAATTGAGGAACAGCAGCGGCAGGAGGAAGGGCTGGAGCTGGTGATTGTTCTTGCTTAGGAGCTGGAATAATGGAAGCCAAGTTCTTCAAAATATCTGAAGTAGCGTTGGCAGTAGCATTGAAGCTTGTATCAGTGCTAATATTAGCTGCCTGTTGCTGTGGTTGAGCTGAGCCAAAGTATTTAGCCTTGATTGGATCCAAAACAGATGAGGCAAATGTTCCCTTGACTTTCCAAATGTCAACTAATTTATCTAACTTTTCCTTCTGTTCGTTATCAATGACTTTAAGAGATCTGTCAAGAGCTTCTTGGATGAAAGTCTCCATAGTGTAAAGGGCATGTGAGTATGAACCAACTGGGGATGAAGCATTGACAGATTGGTTGGCTTTGGTAGCCAGGTCCTTGTAAGCTCTAGCTATAGAATCGACAACGTATAATGAACCAAGTTGATGCTGAGCATCGACATACTCCAAACGCAATTTCATCTTCTCGACAAAGGCAGCTTCCAACTATTATATAAATTTTATTAGTACATAGATCTCAACGATGTGTTAAGAACAGATAGAAATTTCAATTTCACCAATTTTGATCAACCTATGGATATTCAATGCACCCGTTTCAGCTTTTATATGGATACAATCCAATTTATCAAATTTGGTTTACTGAATTTTATGTTTTCTACTTCTGCATGTTACAAATACTTACTTGAACATTTTCAATTGCAATTTGAGTCAATTTCTTGATACGAGTACCAGATATACCAGTTCTTAATTTATCCAATGAGTTTAATACATCTACAAACTCTTCAAGGGCAGACATTTTTTCTCTTTCTTCTTATTGTGGTTTAGCTTTATTATTCTGCTTTTCTTGTTGTTGAGTTACTCTTTGGTTACAAATATAACTTCAAGTCAAAAAAATGTCTGTATTGAGATCCGCAGACAAAACTGATGATGTGGCTTGACTAAACTAGGATGTGATAAGCAGTAATACTAAGCTTTTGATCTTTGTTGTATTGCAAGCTGACGCCTCCTTGTTGATTTGCTTGTGCGTCGAAAAAGAGAAGGAACGTATTTGCTGAAAATTTCGAAGAAAAATACAAAAACTACATCCGCACACCAAATTTGGGTCGGGTAATCTATTTTATTGAGGAAATTACAGTAGTAATCCTATTCAAACATAACTATCCAATAGGTCTATAGGTTTAAAGATTTTAAATATTCATCATTCAACTTCTTCTGCTGGTCGTACTGTTTCTGCAGTTTCTTTTTAGCACTCTTTGTTATCTCAACTCCTTCTTTATCCTTTGTTGGCAGGCCTTCAGCATCCCATTCGGAGTATTCTTCAGTCTTAAACATGTCTAACGGAGAGATTTTAGATTTTTCTAGCCTTTCTCTTTCTTGTTGTTCTTTCAGTTTCTGTTGTGCAAGCTTCTTAGCATGCTTTTCCTGTTCTTTCTTTTCCTTTTCTTCTTGAAATTTGATCAATTCAATCTTTTCATTCTCGCTCAAAAACTTTATGAGAGCTGTTTGACCATCAGCTCTATCATCAAGAGCTACACCTAACTTTAACAACTCATTATCACGGATAGAGTCTGTAGCTTTCAAGAATACACCATATGGTTCCTTAGCAATTGCAGCAGAACGAATTTGATCTCTGAAAATGGACAATGTCTTGACAAATGGCATAGCAATCTCTTCAGTTGAAGATCCAGAGCTTTCAGATCCGGAATCAACGTCCAACCACCCAATCTTATCAGAACGTGATGGAAATCCAATAGTGTTTAAGATGGTGGTAATCCAATAAACAACTTGTAGAAGAGATCCGATTTTAAGTTCAGCACCAGTGCTTGTGATATAGGAGTTAGTTTTGGTAACCAATTCTGTAATGGATCTCAATGCTTGAGGAGTAGACAAATTGTCACAAAAAGCTGCGTGTACGCTGTTTTTAGCCTCATCTAGTTCTTCTAATAGCTTTTTTTCAGCAGGGCCGAATTTTTTGGAAACTATAACGTTATTCTCTAACTTATGAAGATAGTCACTGTTTAGCGCTCTTGTAGTTTGGAAAAACTTTGATAATGTACTTTCAAAAGCTCTCACTTCAGCAAGTAAGCTCTCCTTGAAATCTAATTGGTTGTTCCATTGAGAGAATGCAAACGCCAATCTCAATTGACGTGCTGAATATTTAGCTAAAGCTTCTTGAATAGTAATAAAGTTCTTTAAACTCTTACTCATTTTTTGGCCTTCAATGTGTAAATGACCAGTGTGCAAGAAATAGTTCACCCATTGATGATTGTCAAAACAAGCTTCGGATTGAGCAATTTCATTATCATGATGAGGGAACGCTAAATCAATACCACCAGAGTGAATATCCATATGTTCACCCAAGACATCAGTAGCCATGACTGAACATTCAATATGCCAACCTGGACGACCTTTACCCCATGGTGATTCCCATTCTGGTTCACCTGGCTTTGAAGTCTTCCACAATGCAAAATCGTTTGGTGATTTCTTACCTGAAGGATTTGAGGAGGATAAAGATCCTTCACCATCCGCTATCAAGTCCAATTGACCCTTATTCCATGGTTGTAATTTAGCGTAGTCATGATCTTTTGAACTGTCAAATGATGTAGTGTTGAAGTATACTGAACCGTCAGATGTAGCATAAGCATAACCGTTACTGATAATCTTCTCAACAAATGCGATGATCTCTGGGACATACTCAGAGACTCTGGTAACAACGTCAGGAGCTAAAACATTCAAGGCTGCCATATCTTCATCAAATTTCTTTTCCCAAAAGTTTGGCAAGTTTCTGAAGATTTCAGGGTCGCTGATTGTAGAGCCCAACTCTTGATCTAAAACTGGCACTAAAACATCTTTAACAGCATCCAAGAACTCAGGTTTGCTGATTGTTTTGAATGTGTTGATTGCAGCTAATGCTGAGTTAGATGATTTAAAATACATAGGGAATTTTGGGTTGTTGATCTGCTTCTCTTGAACATTGACTGATTGTGACCATTTTTGGTAATCTTCTTTATCAACTGGAGCTTCTGGCAAATTTTTGGCGATGAATGATACCCAGGCTGATTCAGACTTCGCTAGTACCTCAGCAGAGATCTCTTCAGATGTTTCCAATTGTGCGACAAATTGATCAAATAAGTAAGTTTGACGAGCTCTGATGATGATTTTATCATCGATATCAGTGACGTTCTGAACAAATGTCAAATCGTAACCAAAGTAATCTTGTAATAGTCTTCTGTTTATGTCGATTGAAACATAATTTCTGGCATGGCCCATATGACTTGAGTCATAGACAGTTGGCCCACAAGAGTACCACTTGATTTTCTTATCTTGAATTGGTTTAAACTCATTTTTGGATCTGGTCAAGGTGTTGTATAATCTCAAAACAGGCTTTTCTTGATGTACTTCAGTCGTGACAGGTTCGTACCATTTTGGCTGAACTACCTTCTGTTTGATGGTGCTAGAGGACATTGTTGCTTTGAGATTAGTTTGACTCCAGAATCTCTTCAACATAAACCAACTGCAGTTCGTCGTGATGCCTTTTGGTATAGGTTTCGATGTGTCGATGACACTTTTCTGATTTTTTTTCTTCGAAATATATTTGCGCAAAAATACTACCGTTTAGAGAAATTACCGGTTTGGGGATATTTGGCGCAAAAAGATTTCAAACTTTTTTTGGTGGCAAAATACAACAGAGATCAGATCAACTTGGTTCATTGAAGAAAGTACAATCTGGAGGGTTTAAACACAGGAGTCCATCATGTAAGTTTACCATATATTCAACCTCTTTGATCTCCAAAATCAAAATTGCTAACGTTTGACGAAACTAGGTCTGCTATATTCAAAGTATGTCTTATTCCCTTATGTATTCAATGAATTCACAGAACTGATACTAACGCGCCCATTTCTTCAAAAAGCTCTCAATACAAGGTGTAAGATCATTTGATCCTAGCTCTGCGGAGACAATTGAGTTTGGGAAGCCTTTGACTTTGATCGTGGGCCAGAATGGTACTGGTAAAACAGTAAGTATATGATAAAACTCAACTTTTTAAATATCTCAAGCTAACGGTTAGAAAGACAATCATCGAGTGTCTAAAGTACTCTACTACTGGTGATCTACCACCAAACAGTAAGGGAGGTGCTTTTTTACATGATGCCAAG
Source organism: Ruyongia ponderosae (assembly GCA_030582235.1). Classification (NCBI taxonomy): domain Eukaryota; kingdom Fungi; phylum Ascomycota; class Saccharomycetes; order Phaffomycetales; family Wickerhamomycetaceae; genus Ruyongia; species Ruyongia ponderosae. The sequence goes on along the minus strand of JAKTWV010000016.1, from coordinate 81,471 downwards.
ATGCTAAATGAAAAAGAGGTGAAGGCTCAAGTCAAACTAGCATTCAACAGCGCCTCAGGTTCTTCAATGATTTGTACAAGAGCGATGCAAACTATAGTCAAAGGTTCAACAATGACATTCAAAACATTGGAAGGTCAATTGCTTGCTATGAACAGCGGAGAAAGACATACAATAAGTACCAAATGTGCTGAATTGGATACCCTTGTGCCACAATACCTTGGTGTTCCAAAAGCAATCTTGGAATATGTTATCTTTTGTCATCAAGATGAAAGTTTATGGCCATTATCTGAACCTTCAATTCTTAAAAAGAGGTTTGACGAAATATTCGAGGCTTTGAAGTTTACAAAAGCACTAGATAATATCAAAACTATAAGGAAAGATCTTGCTGTTGAAATTAAGCTACTGGATCAATCTGTGAACCATCTAAAACAAGACAAGGAGAGAGCTGATAGAATCAAAGAAAAATTATCAGAGAGCAGCAGAACTATAGACAAGTACAGAGAAGAAACCAAATTGTTGGAGGAAGATTTGGAAGATGTTACACAAAAGAGTGATAAGTTGTTTAAATCCAATCAAGAGTTTCAACAAGTGTTATCAGCCTTGAGTAACCTCAAAAATTCTCACAGATCATTGAATGACCAGATATCAAGACTTCATGATTCAACAGATATCGTTCCATACACTGATGAAGAGCTAAGTTATAAATTGGCCAATTTCGAGAGTTTAGTTGAAGAATCGACAAGCAACGTTCAAACTCTTCGTGCTGATCTTACCGATAAGCATGACAATCTTAAATCGCTGAGAGAGCATTCTAATGCTATAATCAGAGAAGAAGGTAAACTAAAAGCACAAGAAGCTGAATACGAGAACAACAAGTCAGTTAGAGGCGAGTTGATAATATCAACTGCTGCTGTATTTGGATTAGAGGATCTCATAGACGACAGCAATAGTGAGCGTGATCCTATCGAAATCTTTTCAGCAAGAATGAATGAGTCACTAGTACGTGATGGTAAAGCACTATCCCAGCTAAAGAAGACAATTGAAGCTCAAGAATCCACATTGACCAAGAAGTTGCAAGTTTTAGAGAACACTAAACAAAGAGAGATTCAACATAAAGAGTATACTTTAAAAGATATTAGATCTCTTGAACATGAGAACATAGATATCACGAAAAAAATTAATGGGCTAACTGTCAATGAGGGGGATCTCGAGTATGAACGTTCTTCACTAGAGGATTTAGAAAGAAAGTTGGACACGTTCAGAGATCAGAAAAATATTGAAAAGATCATGAACGATATCAAAACCGAGAATAACCAGATTTCCAATTTCGAATCTGAGATAGATTCATTGAATGACGAAATATCTAGGTGCCATAAACAAGCTGACTCTCATGCCAAAATATCTATATTGAAAGACGAAAAATCCTTCAAGGAAGCAGCATTAGAAAAGCTAATCGAGGCCAACAAGGTTACTATTATTTCGCATGATATTGACTTAGATAACCTTAAGGAGGGGTTAGACTCCAAGATATTGAACGTCTCAAAAGAATTGAAAGATTCAGAGCTTGAAACAAATCAATCAAAAGATAAATACTCTCAGGTGAAGTCCAATATCGAATTTAAGCAGTCTGAGATAACAAAACTGGAAAAAGTTAACGATGAGGCAGTCAAGAGATACGACGAGGAAACTGAAGGTGAAGACGTAAGAGATTACTTGTCAAATCTAGCGAATTCAGAAAAGCAATATACTATTGCTTTAAATAATTTGAAGATGAGCAGTACAACTTTGGAGTTTAATAAGAGGGCTTTACAATTTGCAGAGGAGAATAATTGCTGCTATTTATGTAATAGAGACTTTGAATCGAAATCACCGATTTTGCACACTTTCCTAGTTGAATTGAAGAAGAAAGTTTCAGGTTCTGGTGAAGCAAATTGTAAGTCTGATCTAGAGCAAGCAGAGGAGGAACTTAATTTATATAAATCATTGGGAGCAACTGTTCAGACTATAACAACCACGAGAGCTGAAATTGATGTTATTGAGGGACAAACAAAGACTTTGAAAGAACAACTGGAGTCCTTGAAGGATAATCTTGCTCTGTGTACATCAGATAATGACGTCCTCAAGAGCAAAATGATGGACCTTGAAGGATTGAAGAATCAAGTTAATGAAATTGAAAGGTTAAGATCATCATTATCTGATATTGAGAAGCAGTTATCTCAGAAGGAGAGAGAATTGAATGATTTTGGATTGTCTTCCAAATCTGTTGATGAGTTACAAGTGGAATTGAGTGATAAAAATTCTGACTTGAAGAAATCTAGAAAGAGGATCACAGTTTTATTGGAAAATAAGGAACATAATCAGAGAGAGTTTTCGAAGCTTGAAGGTGGTATCAAGGATAAGAGACTTATAATCAGTAACTCCGAGCGTGCTTTGTTTGAAAGGGAGAACTTTGTTAAAAGTATTGACTCTAATATTGAAAAGATTTCTACATTAACCCAGACACTGAATAAGGCTGATGAGATTATTGAAGGATTAAGCGAGGAGATCAACAAATTATCTACAGAGTTGAGCGAAGTTTCAAAGGATAATAAGTTGAAATTAGCAACTGCTTCTCATAAAGTAGAAGAGATACAAAAGACTCATGACAAGTTTAGTTCGTTAACTGCTGCAATTGAGAATTTTGAAAAGTCTGGAGCTAATGAGTTGATAGAATTTGAAAACCAATCCATTAAATTATCAAATCAAATTGCTGAAGCAGAGAAACAGATTGATTTAATCAACAGTAAAATCAATGAAGAAGAGAAGAGATTGGCCAATTCTAATAGTGAACGTTTGAATTTAAGAAATAATTTAGAAATAAGAAACCTTGGATTGGAGAGTATCAAATTAGAGGAAGAAATGGACGAGATGAATATTTCTAACGCTGAAGCTGAAAGAGATAGATATCAACAAGAATCTACCAAATTGCGTGACGAGTACACTTCATTGAAGGCTACTTTAGCTGGTAAGATGGGTGAGATCAAGCAAATGGAGGATCAAATTCGTCAATTGAAGAAGGAATTGAATACTGAATTCCATGATGTTTATAGTTCATATAAAAAGGAATGGGTCAATCTACAAACCAAGAGTTTTGTGACGAATGATTTGAATACTTATTCCAAGGCTTTAGATTCAGCAATTATGAAGTTCCATAGTATGAAGATGGAGGAGATTAACAAGATTATTGATGAGTTATGGAAGGCTACATATAGTGGTACAGATGTTGATACTATTATGATTAAGAGTGATCAAAATTCAGGAGCCAAAGCAGGAAATAGAACATATAACTATCGTGTTGTTATGGTTAAACAAGAGGCTGAATTGGATATGAGAGGTCGTTGTTCTGCTGGACAAAAAGTTTTGGCATCTATTATTATTAGATTGGCATTAGCTGAATGTTTTGGGGTTAATTGTGGTGTTATTGCATTAGATGAACCTACTACTAATTTGGATGCAGATAATATTGAATCATTAGCCAAATCACTAGCCAATATTATTGAGTTAAGACAAAGTCAAAAGAATTTCCAATTGATTGTGATTACTCATGATGAAAAGTTTTTGAGTTATATGAATGCAGTCAAATACACTGATCATTTCTATAAGGTAAGAAGAGACTCGAGACAACTATCCAAGATTGATTGGGTTAATATCAACCGTGTTTCTGAGTGATTTAAATACTAATTACACGTTACCTAGGATTTTTACGATCAAATGATCACTCGTACAATCTGTGCAAATCAAACGAGTAAGCCCCAGAATATTGTAGTAGTGGTTGTTAAACATAATAAGGTGATATATATAAATAGCTGGATAATCAGGAACATTGTTGCTCTGAAATGCTCCAGAAATGTTTTCGATTTATTATTATTGTCAGTCGCAATACAAAATTGTGGCACCAGTTCTCCACGTAAAAAACATACGCCTATATAAAGAGCTGAAATATTTCACAATTGATACTCAGAGAATAATTCAAGCAACAGGTTCAATACCATTTCATAACTCAAATTGAACACTATCATAATATAATACAATAGACCACAAACATCATGTCCCCAATTGACACATCTACACTCAAGAAAGACTCCAAATACAAATTGAACAATGGTAAAGAGATCCCAATCACAGGCTTTGGACTTTACAAAACTCCCCAAGAAGATGCCACCAAGATTGTTTATGAAGCACTCGAGATTGGCTACAGACACGTTGACTCTGCCCAGTTGTATCTCAACGAGAAGGAGGGAGCTGAAGGGATTGCCAATTTCTTGAAGGACCATCCAGAAGTCAAGAGAGAAGACGTCTTCTTCACAACAAAGTTGTGGAACACTTCGCATGGCTATGAAGCTGCCAAGAAGGCCATTGACGAGTCGTACCAGCTGGTTCATCCATATATTGGATACATTGACCTGTTCTTGATCCATTCACCAATGTCCAACAAGGAGAAGAGATTAGGTGCTTGGAAGGCATTACAAGAAGCTGTTGAAGAGGGAAAGATCAGATCCATTGGTGTTTCCAACTATGGAGAAAGACATTTGAACGAATTGTTTGCCTGGGAAGGATTGAAGATCAAACCTGTTGTCAATCAATTGGAATTGCATCCATGGTTACCAAGAAAGGACTTGCAAATATATGCTGAAGAACATGACCTAAAATTGGAGGCATACACCCCTTTGACGAGAGGAAAGAAGTTCAACGACCCAACACTAGTGACCATTGCTAAGAAACATGGCTACACTCCAGCACAAGTGTTATTGGCATGGTCGTATGCCCAAGGATTCATCCCATTGGCCAAATCAGTCACTCCAAAGAGAATCAAAGAGAACTACGAGGTGCTGGACCACGTCAAGCTGGACGACGACGACCTCGAGGCCCTGGACTGGCCAGAGAGCTATGATATCAACACCAACTGGGATCCAACGAAACACGAAGATATTGAATAAAAAATGGATCAAGATGAATAAACTGGAAATATTGAAGAATCGGTATCAACTTCTCCAGATTCAGTTCAACAAACAAATTTCCTTCAAATCCACAACCAGTAGTAACCCTTGTTATTAGTGATAAACAGCTCGAAATAAACATCATCTCAGTCCTCAATTCTGTAACATCTCTTAAGTAGATCTTGGGTAATTCTGTAATTCTGTAATTCTCTTCTTCCTCAATAAAATGCCAAAAAAAATAACCAAAATTTTTCCATTTTATCATCAATTCAAATTTATTCAGTTTTAAGTCAATTTTATCCAGTTCTTTGAGTTTAAAGAGAGAAAGAAAGAAGAACTCCTACACCACCTTCATTCTCCTGAAAGAGTCCCATCCTGTTTTACAATACTCTGAGAAAGTCGGCCAAGTTCCCGACCATAAAGCATCTCTATAAGTAAGTCCTCAAATATCTTCAAATATCAACAAATATCAAATAATCAACTAACTCAAAATCTCAAAATTAAAAGATCATATTCATCAATGAAGGTCCCCAATGAAGACATCGTGCTCATCAACAAATTGCAGATAAACGCAATCACTGGTAAAGATTTCTGGAACAGACCCTTCCCACAACCAGTCGACGTCTCTGTTGAGTTAAGAACTGATTTCAAAATGTCAAGTATATCTGATGATTTGAAATACTCTTTGAACTATGCTGTCATTTCAAGAAATATAACTGAACATTTCGATTCAAACAAGACTAAAAACTTTAAATCTTTGGAAAATATTGCTGATGAAGTATCTCAAATCGTTTTAAATGAAAAGAAGGGAGGTGGTTCAAATGCTAAAATCACAGTTTCTGGTAAAAAGACAGAAATCAGAGCTGATGATATCGAAGTTGTTATTGAAAGATATAAAGAAGCTTCAATCATTCGCAAATTCACCAATAATAATAATAAGCATGATATTATAAAGATTTCTTCATTGAAATTATTGACTTTGATTGGTGTTTTCACTTTTGAAAGATTACAAAGACAATTTGTTGATATTGATATTGAAATCAAATATGATTCTCCAGTGGATTATTATTCTATAATTCATGATGTCGTTAAATATATTGAAAGTTCTAATTTTAAGACTGTCGAAGCATTGATTGAATCTGTGGCACATATAACTGCTCAATATGAAAATGTTATTGAAGTTACAGCCAAAGTGGAAAAGCCAAATGCAATCACATATGCTAATGGTGTTGGTGTTCAAGTCACTAGAACTCCAAAGGATTTTGCTAATGTTGAAAAGATTGATATCTCCAAAATTGATAACTTATCAAATGAAGATTTGAATTCAAACTTCAACTTACCAACTGGTGAAAACTCAACAATTATCATTAATAAAGAACATATAGCTTATATTGCATTTGGATCTAATACTGGTAATCAATTATCCAACATATTGGCCTCAATAGAGGAACTAAATATCAGTTCTTCAACTAAAGTGTTATCAACATCTTCATTATACGAAAGTGAACCAATGTATTATTTAGATCAACCAAAATTTGTTAATGGTGTTATGAAGGTTTCAACAACTTTATCACCACAAGAATTATTGAAATTATTGAAGCAAATTGAATATGGTTTATTGAAGAGAATCAAATTAATAGAAAATGGACCACGTTCTATTGATTTAGATATATTGTTATATGATGACCTAGTATTGAATGAACCTGATTTAATCATCCCTCATGTTAGAATGATTGAAAGAACTTTTGTTCTTCAACCATTATGTGAATTAATATCACCTCAAGCCATCCATCCAGTCACTGCTGAACCATATCATAATCATCTGGATCAACTTTATAAATCACAAGTGGATCAATCAAAGCAAAGATCTAAATTATTAACTACTTTGGTACCATTATACAATAAATACTATACTTTTAAAGATAGAGAAATTGATAGTCTAAAGTTTGATTTACTTGGTAATAGTCACAAGACTTTGATTATGGGTATATTGAACACAACACCTGATTCATTCAGTGATGGTGGTAAGAACGCCTCAATTGATATTGCCCTCAAGAATGCATTGGCTATGGTCAAGGATGGTGTTGATATCATTGATATTGGTGGTGTCTCCACAAGACCTGGATCAATAGCACCACCTGAGGAGGAAGAATGGAATAGAATTGTTCCAATAGTGAAGGCTATAAGATCCCATGATGATATTATTTTGAGAAATATCGTTATTAGTATTGACACTTATAGATCTGGTGTAGCCCTGGCTGCCATCAAAGAAGGTGCTGACATCATCAATGATATCAGTGGTGGGTTATATGATGATCAAATGTTTTCAGTTGTTGCTGACACAGGTGTACCATATATTTTGAATCATACAAGAGGTACACCTGATACAATGGCACAATTAAATCAATATGAACCAAACAATGATGCTTCTATTACTGAATATGTTCGTAATAAGAATGTTGATTATCATAACAGCGATGAAGTTTTATTGAATGCTGTATCTAGAGAATTAATTACACAAGTTGAAAAGGCAATCGATGCTGGTGTCAAGAGATGGCAAATCATAACAGATCCTGGTATTGGATTTGCCAAAAATCTAAGACAGAATCTAGCTATTATCAGAGGCACACCAGCTATAAAGACATACTCTAACTATAACGAAGAGACCAAATCATATAACAGTTTGGATATGCTACCCATTTTATTGGGACCATCAAGAAAAAAATTCATTGGTGTATTGACCCATGAGACCATCCCTGCTGATAGAGTCTTAAGTACAGCTGCTGTTATAATGTCTTGTATTGGCTATCAATCTGATATTGTCAGAGTTCATGATGTTGCTGAGGTTAAAAAAGTCGTGGCTATTGGTGATGCATTATATAGAGATTTACTATAATCAAATGATTTGCAACAATGAGATGTATATTGAAAACTTGTAGATACTATTTATTCTTGTCCTAGCTTGCTACATCATCAACCATTTTTCTAAACCTTATCTGTGAATCTGCAATCTCTCTTGTTATGGTATATTTTACATCCAATAAGGCTTTCACCTCTTTGGATAATGGATTCTCCACTTGGTATGAAATATTTTCCTTATTCAATGTTTTGATTACTTCAAGTAATGCAATTTCTTTATAACTTGATACTGCAAGATAAGCAGCTCCAATTGCACCCGATGACTCTGGGTTGGCTCCACTTATTTCAACAATTAAACCAGTAACTGTTGACAATAGACTCACAAAACGCCTATTAGAAGCTTGACTTCCAGAGATGATGATCTTTTTAATGAACTTTCGATCTCTTTGTATGATTGATAATATAAGTTTTGTTTGAAAGGCAAGAAACTCCAAGATACAGATGTATTTCAGTACAAGATCTTTGATTGATGTATCTGTTGATTCTCCATAGAAAACACCTCTCATATTACTATCACCATATGGAGTTCTATTACCAGCTAGATCCCCATAGAAAAACATATGTTTGGCTTGATGATGGATGGAATCTGAAGACTCAAGCTCATATTCAAGAATTTGTTTTTCTAATGCATCGAATGGGGTTGTAGTTGAAGAAATCATATCTTTATATGCTGGATGAGTATCAAAAAGATGCTCGAATAGTTTACCTGTTGTAGACATACCTCCTTCAAAGACGAATAAGTCTTTGATTAATGTATTAAATGGACCCCAAATTCCAGGAACTGTGAATGTTTCTTTAGATGCTAAAAGAAAACAAGTTGATGTACCTGCCACCATAGTTAATGATTCTGTCAAATCTGTACCACAAGATCCAAACCAACTTGAATAACAATCTATTGTACCTTGTGCTATTGATACGTAATGATTGTACTTTGTTTTCTTCTTTGCCAATAATGTACCTGCATATGGCATAGGAGAGTAATCTAGGTTCAATGATTGATATGTTGAAGATTCTAGGGATCCAATTGACTGGAAGTTATTCTTTGCTAGTATTTCTAAACCAGGAATACTTGTAAGATTTTTCCTTGACCAACCTTTGATTTGTCCATCAATTCCAATTCTAGAATTGAATGGAGATCCACCATAATCAATCAATTCATACTCAGAAAATGGAGAATCATGTACCAGTTGATATGATATGAAATCATGGAGATCAAAAAATACAAGATCAGCTTTATCATCAATTGGAGCATTATCCAGGACATATTTCAGTTTTGGTATAGCCATTTCATTCAAAAAAGAACCACCATAATAGCTGAGCATTGGATGAGAAGCATCAGTACCACTGCCAAGATGGCTATTGATTTCACATTGCTGCACTTCAGCTCTTGTGTCCATCCAGAATATGATATTCTGGCTGTTGTCATTGAACCCATAATCAACATGATATGGAACCAGCTCTTTGTTCTCTGTTCTTCTCATGACAACCATTGAACAAGTAGCACCGCAGCCAATACCTCTAATGATATAATCACTGCCTAACCTGCTTTCAATATTCGCCAATAAACCTCTGCAAACACCCCAGATTTCTGCTGAGCTCTGTGTGATGAATCTGATATCTTCCTGGCTCTGCTTGTAAACTATGGAACCAGTCTCCACAGCCAAAATCTCTCCCTTCTTGTCAATGGCTGCCACTCTGACTGACAGAGAGCCTACGTCAATTCCTACAAAGGCATCCTCCATCTTTTCCAGCTCCAATCAGCCTTGTTAATTCTGATAATTCTGATAATTTAATAGTAGTAAACCTTTTCAGAGTAAATTCATCAGCCAAAATTGTCAAAAAAAATTCAAAACAAACATCAACACATTCAACACCTTTTTGAAGCTTCAACAAGAACAGCAAACAGGACACTTTAAGTCTATTCAATACACTGTATCTTACCAAAGGCATTTCTATAATACAGAGAACAATGTCCAACAACTCTCCCCGCAATTCCCAGCCCTTCAAGTTGCTGAAGAATACCGTTCTGATTGACTCAAAAATCTCTCCAAGAGGTTCCAACAACACCAATGAGATCATCAGCATGGCATGGAATGCTTGTGCCACGAGGCTGTCATACAGCAGAACTGATGGATGTATTGTAACACACAAGTTGATAGGATCAGAACCAATAAAGAACCGTGTTTTCATCATTGAAAAGGCCCATTCCAAACCAGTTGAATGCGTTTCATATAGAACAGTACAAGAAGATACTTTGGCCACTGTTGCTGGTGATAAATACATCAAAATATGGAATACATTGACATCAAAACTATTGTTCGAGATAAATACAGAGGTTTCAGGAAATATCTTGGTGAGGTACTCCAATGATAGTAAATATTTGGTATCTATAACCAAATCAAACCATGTTGTAATAGTGGATGCTGTAACTTATGAAATACTGGACACTGTTGATATCGATCAAAACATTTTTTCAGTTTGTTGGAACAATGGCTCTGAGTTCTTGTTTTTGGGGTTGGGAAATGGAACTATTCAGATGTACGCCTTTGGTGAAGATCATAAATTGGTTTTGAAGCATACAATGACTGGCCATATATCGAAAATAAACTCTATGGCATTTGATCACAGAGGGAAATACTTGTGTGTTGGATCTAATGAAGGTGTTGTATCTATCTGGTCATTGAAGACTATGGCTGTTGTCTTTATGATTTCAGATTCTGATATTCCAATTTCCACTGTTGATATCTCTTTGGATGGAATGTACATTGCAGTGACATACCAGGATAAAGACTGTGCCAAGATATATGAGATCAGCAGTCAGGAGTGTGTACATAAGGTAGAAAGTTGCACATCTGGTTACAGAACTTATCCTACTCTTCAATTCTGTCCAACTACAAAGACACAACACGCATATGTCTATGCCTACTCTACAATAAACGGTGAATTGATCGCTGCAGCAAAGCCACAGACTGAACGTTCAGGTCCAGCTTCACATCCTAGAGGGAGAAACTAAACAACAGCTATATAGATCAATATCAAGCTTAAACATTCCAGTTTGTTGAAAACTTTTCAATGCTGTAAGACTGTAAAACACCAAAATTTCGAAAAATACGTACGCGTAAAAATAAAAACAAAATATCGAAAATGTTTCTTCACTTTAAAAAAGTTTTACAGCAAACCAATTGACTTGAAGATCAGAGCTGTGACAAATGAGTAGTTTTGGAGCCAATAACAATGCAGGCTACAAGAGAAGACCACGACAAGGAGGTACGTTTGATCCCAATTCGAAGAATTTGGGGTCTCTGAACGTTCAAAGTGGAAAACAACAGACTTTACCTGGAGGTAAAGTCATCAGAAAGCCAACTGACTTTACAAGTTTCCAGATCCCACGAAGTACAAACATGACCAATTCAGTCATCTCAAAGAAGAAGACAATCCAAAGGCCTGATAGCAAAAAGAGAGCTTACGGTGACGAGGAAAATGGGGATCTGTCTGATAAAAGAGTACCATCAAATCCTAGAATTGTTCTTTCAATTGATGATGATGAGGATGATGACTTGGAGACAAAGGCTAAGAATACACTGAAGGATGTTGAAATTGTGGAGTCTGATTCTGATAGTGAAATGAAGTTGCCTACATATAACAGAAAGAAGAAGGACAAGAAACAATTGATTGAAATTCTAGATGATGTTGAGCCAAGAAAAAAGCCAAAAGTAATTGAAGACTCCAAGTCTTTGATTGAACAAATCGGTGAGAAGAACTTCAGTAAAAAGGAGCTAGAACTTTTAAAGAGTGAGAATGCCAACTATGAACTATTGAAGGAAGATTCTGACGATGAAGGTATAGTGCCTGATATTCTCCTTAATATTGAAGAAAATACAAAGAGATATGAAAAGATTGAAGGTATTGCTGATGAAGATGATGACATTGATTTTGAGAAAGAAATCACCATTGATAGAAGAAAGAGTACACATATCTTTGATGAAGCAAGTAATAATGAAAAGCAAAAGAAAATAACGAAGGCAAAATATAAAGATACAACATACAATGCATTATTATCCAAGGCTGAATTAGAGAAAAGAGTTGCTTCAATCATCACTATTATTCCAAAGATTTTGAATGATGAAGTAGATTGCAGTTATTATAACATTGCTAGAAAATATGCTAAGAGAAGTAAGAGTCGTATCTTGACTAGAGATGAGATGACCAAGATTAAAATGGAGAGATTCAAGGCCGGTTATTTTGGTATGAAGAGACAAACATCTGTTGCATCAATGATCAAGTTGAAGTATCCTAGGGAATTAAATAGATTGTTGGTAAAGAGTGATACCATGAGGTTTTGGTCACTTGATTCATTTACATTGTATGTCTTAAGCACTGAGATATTGATGAGAATAGCATGCAAAGACTTGAAAATCAGCCAGGAGAAGTGCATTGATTTGATGATAGATACCATTGACTATGGCAGATACATCACTGACGATGTTCCTGTCCGTTAGCATAGCATATAGCACCATTATAAGTACATACCCCTAGCATAATCACTTTTACTTGGAAACAGGGTAACTTCCGAATTGGGCCATTTCCCATTTTCAACGAAAAAAAAAAAAAAAACTAAAAAATTTGCCTGAAAATCTTCAAATCTTGGAAATCTCTTTCTTTATCTGTTGACTTTGAAAAGTACTAATCAATCTCATTTGCTGCGAATCGTCGTTGGTGTACCATTGAATTTACAGAAGAGAAGAAAGAAAGAACGAAAGATGGCTGCTGTTTACCCAAGAACCTGTTACAAGTGTGGTGAAGTTGGACACTTTGCTGAAGTTTGCACCCAGCAAGAACGTTTATGTTACAACTGTCGTTTACCAGGCCACGAATCAAGTGAATGTCCTGAACCACGTCAAAACACCCAAAAGCAATGTTACATTTGCGGTGGTGTCGGTCATGTCCAATCAGACTGTACTGAACAAGCCAAGGGTACCCGTTGTTACAATTGTTCTCAATTTGGTCACATTTCAAAGAATTGTACCGAACCTGCTTCCACTCCAGCTACTGCTTCCACTCCAGCCTCATCTGCTCCAACTTCTGCTGTCGGTAGATCCCCAAGACCTTTCACTGGTGCTAGAAAGCCAACCACCTGTTACAAGTGTGGTGGTCCAAACCATTTTGCCCGTGATTGTCAAGCTCCATTGATCAAATGTTACGCTTGTGGTAAGACTGGTCATATTTCAAAGGAATGTACCTCTGCCTCTGGTGGAGTTTCCAATGTCAGCAGTAAGACTTGTTACAGATGTGGTGATGTCGGACATATCTCCCGTGATTGTCCAAAGCCAACCACTGAATAAGATTTTCCTGATTTGAGAACATGAACGTTTGATGTTGATGTTGTTGTTTGTTGAAGATACGATAAAAGCTGTGTGATGTGACTGGACCCCGATTATGGGGGTTGCCTTCAATTCTTTTAGACTTGGTTCTATTATTCTTGTTTGTTTGTTTATTCAAGTTTCTATCTACCCTTGTTTGATTTTACTTTTACCTTTTAACTGCTTCTTATTTTACTTTACTTTTTACTTTATTTTACTTGACAAACAATTTTTCTAATCTTTAACTTGTGCGTGTATGTGTACTATATATATCTATGTGTGTGTGTCTCTTTTTCTATTTACTTGGACTGCCTTCTTTTTGAACAATAGGTGTATGTTTTACTCCTTTCCATTATCAATCATTTACTTTTTGATGGTTTTGAAGTTGTCTTAATACTTTGCAGGTACCAATGATTTATGGATGTCTTCTGAGTGATGATATTCAGTGTATATAAGTTGAATTCTGTGTGAATGAAAGAAGAAAAGTTCACCTATGAGTGTTATCTTGTCTGTAGAATCACAGTAATCTCTTCTTAAAATAGTCGTTAAACCGTCAAGTCTGAATATTTTGAATACCTTTGAATATTTCCAAATTTTCAGATGTAAAAAATTCAAAGCCTAAATCAAAAATCAAATTTGGAGTCAAACAAACACCTTCAAACAAACCATTTAAACGCCAAATTTGCTGCTGTTACTGCCCATAAAACTCTTCTGTGCTATTCGGTTGGTGATAAATGACACCTTCTCGGCCTTCGTTAGACACAGGCGATCGTTTGAGGCTTTTCCAGGACCTCTCTGTGACTTCCAGCACAGATCAATTTAACCGGGACGACAATGACAACAATGATTCGCCTCTTTCTCCTTCAATAACCTCTTTCACTCAAGATGCTGCTGATTCTTTCATTGGTGGGTCCAACGTGGTCTCCAGATTTTCATCAAAACACAGCTCAGTTCATTATGACAACGACACACAGAAGTTGGAGGACGACGAATTAACCAAGAATGACTTGGAAAGGTCCACAAGCGTCCAAACAAATCACAAGGTATTCTCATTCACACTGCCATTTGGTGGCCACTCCCTGTCAATATTACCTAATCTAAATCTGAAACAGTTAACAAATAACCTCCCTATTATTGGAATCGAACATGAAAATGCAGCAGAGGAGCAACGCCACCAAATAAGACAAAAATTGAAGAGACAAGAGTCAATAACAACTGTTGAAGAGGGAATACTGTTCAAAGCTTACAAAGGTGGCGATGAATCAAGATTCAGAGCTTTCAAGAGAGCTATGACACCAAGCATTGTAGAAGATGCTTTGCAATTAATGAAAAGTGATGAACAAAAACAAATTGATAATGAATTGAATGGTATTTGGGAGAAATTAGATGGTGACATTGTCCTTTTAGGTGGTTATAGAGGTAGTGTTTTGAAGGATAAACAGACACATAAACGTATATGGGTTCCTATCAAGGCTGGACTCACAAATGCCAAAGTTGATCTCAGAATTGGTCCTAATGATGAAGATGAGATAGAAACTCAAAAGAAGATATACGCAAGTAAGATGTTAACTCATGTTGGTCCAGTTGATATAGCAAGAAAGTTGAAAGCTAAATTATCTATGAATGGTAAAGCTAATGTTCAAGAATTCCCTTATGATTGGAGACTTTCTTGTGATATTATATCCGATGATTTACTTGAATTCTTGAAAGATTTGAAATCAAAATCAAACAATGGCAAAGGTGCACTAGTTATTGCTCATTCAATGGGTGGGATAATTGCTCATCATGTGATGCAAAGAGATCCTTCATTATTCAGAGGGATGGTTTATGTTGGTGTACCATCTGAATGTCCAAACATTTTGGGTCCATTAAGATATAATGATCCTGTATTATTCAACACCAAGATCTTAACAGCAGAAGTTAATCTGTTTATGAGATCAAGTTTTGTTTTCTTACCAGAGAATGGTAGATGTTTTATTGATGTGAATTCACAAAAGAAGTATGATTTAGATTTCTTTGATGCTGAAGTTTGGAGTCAATATGGATTATCACCTTTGGTTGACAAGCAAAGAAAGAGAAATAGTAGCAATAACAGCTTAGATGAAAAAAGATCCAAACCTGCAGGAATATTGAATTTGGATATGACAAGATCTAAATCCCTGAAGGGGAAACCTGAAAAAGAAGAATTTCATGTTGACTATGATGATACAATGGATTATCTTAGAAGAACATTGATCAGAACGAAGAAGTTCAAAGATGAGTTAGTTTTTGATCCATCCAAGAAATATCCACCATTAGCAGTAGTTTATGGTAATGAAGTACCAACAGTCAGGGGTGCTAGAGTTGATGGTCTCAAAGATATTGTGGAAGGACATTATGATGATTTCTATTATGGTTCAGGTGATGGGGTTGTTCATCATAAATGGTTATTGCCTGAGAGAAAAGGATTTCCTGTGGTTTCTAAGATTTCCAGTCCTGAAGGCCATATATCTTTATTGACTGATTTGGCTTGTATGGGTGATGCCATCGATTCAATATTAACAGCTGAAATCAATCAATGATACTAAAAGTAAAAGGCACAAGTCAAACAAGGCAAGACGATTATAACGAAAAATGCAAGAAAATACGAATATAGATGAAATTTATGACTTTTAATGATGTTAAGTTGTTACGAAATAATATGCTGCTTCATTGTCAAGTATGGTTAATGAAGAAATAATGAGTTAATGTGGAAAATGAGAGATGAAAAAATTAGGTTTGTTTATTTATTACTGAGATTCATTCAATGGATCCATTGTAAAGTGACTTTAGATTTGAATAGGCTTGTATATATGTATTATAATATTTAATCTTTTTATAAACTTTCCATTATTGTAGACAGGTATTCAGCCACTCTATATTTTCATTAACGTCTCATCACTCATTATTAATCATCATTATTCTTCATGTTCTGGGGCATCATAATATTTTACCTTTAACCACAAGCTACAGGCGCTGCACTGTGCTATAATCTCATACCCACCCATCCCATCAGAGGTTCCATTTTCCTCTAGACTATCCTCTCCTATCACAAATCCATCATGAAATGTACATCTGGGGCAGTCTTTTTTAAATATAACTTGTATATCATCACCATTGTTCTCGTTCTCAATTTCTTCACATTCGAAATCATCCAAAGTGAAAACATCCAAACCTTCTCCCGTACTAATCAGTCCACTCTTTTTAAAGAGCTGCTGTAGTTCCTCATCGTATTCCTTCCTTAGTGTGTCATTACTCAATACTTTGTATGCTTGTTTGATCTTTGTTATTATGTCTCCTACAATGGTTTGGTTTGTCTTGTCTGGATGTGTGCTCAGCAGCTTCTCTCTGTACGCTGTTTTGATCTCCAGAGTTGTGGATTCCCTCTCCACCTCCAGAATCTCGTAGTATGTCTTCCTTGCCAGATCAGCCATGTCCATTCAACAGCTATCAGAATAACTTATACCTTCATCATTGGTCAAAGTGAAAAATCGCAGCTCTCTAAATCGAATTCCGGGGGCAGCGATGAGCAAATCCAATTCCGACCCATTTTAAAAATTTTTCATGAAATCGATAAGTCTTTTTAGAAGCACTTCTCCTAATTTTACGTGTTTTTGAGGGATTCTATAAGTCACTAGGATGGGTGCTGATCACAAGAGAAAGAGAGAAGAGACTGCTGACATTCGTATCTCGTCATACTCGGAAGATCCATCTTTGGTGGTGGGTAACTTCTTTAACGGGTTGACTGTTCCTGAAGAAACTGAGTTCCAGGTCTTTAAGAATAAAAAGAATGGTGAAGTTTTATTTCATGGTGAAGGTAAACAACTAGATTATGATTCTCAATTACCAGAAGATGATGGTAGTGAATATACTTTGGCTGTTTATGATCCAGTCAACAAATCTGTTGATCTTTTCAAAGTGCCTGTCTTGCTAGGTACCGTTACCTCAAAATCTCATAGAAAGTTGAAGGGTCCTTCCATCAAACAACATGGTATTCGTGCCAATATACAACGTAATGCCTTAGGTGAAGCCTTTGGTACAAAGAGAGCCAAAAAGGCTATTGCTGATTTGGAAAGAAATAGAATTGATTCAGGTAAATTAGAAGCTCTTGAAGATGACATTGTTACTGCAGTCAAATCCACCACAATTTCATTACCATCAAGAGAAGAATTAACTGAGAATGTTCTTAATGATAGACCAACTCCAGAATGTTATCCAGATGCTACCAATGTGGAGGATATCTATCCAATCAGTGCTATAATACCGAAGAAAGAGTTATCATTTATTCGTGTTGCATCTATATTGAGTGAAAGTGAAATTGAACAAAAGATTGAACAATTACCATATAAGGAATCACCATATATCAAATCCAAGATTGGTTCTTTCACTACTGAAGCACAAACCACCAAATTACAACTATTATATTATGCTTCATTATTGATGGGTGTTTATCATAACAGACGTATTTCCAATAAGAATGCCTTAACAACGGAATTGGATACACCACCAGAATTATTGATTGATGGTATAATAAGTCGATTCACTATTTCCAAGGCTGGTCAAGTCGGTCGTTCCAAGGATCGTGGTTATAAGATTGATCCTCATGGAGAAGATAAGATTTTATGTTTCTTATTAGCTACAATATTACATATTAATGGATTTACAGTTGAGATTGCACCATTAGCACAAGAATTATCATTGAAATCTTCAAGATTAGTTAATTTATTCAAAGCTTTAGGTTGCGTTGTTAAATCTGCCACTGTTGCTGAAGCTGAAGCATTTGGTATTCCAAGAGCTGCTGCTGCATCATATAAGATTGCTTCATTGAAGGTTCCATTCAAGATGCCACAAATGACAAGAAGAGGAAGAAAGGCTTAATTAATCATGATTTGATATATTATAAGTGAAGAAAGAGAGAAGAAGTTAGTGATGAAATATAGAGGAATCAGAGGTAGGAGTGCATTAGAATTGAAGAACAAAACAAATAAAAAAAAGCTTGTATATTATTAAATGTTGACTTTCAAAATTCATTGAAAATTAATAATTTTGTATTTGACTTGTTCATTCCGTAATTAGTGTTTTTATCATATCATTTCATTAGCTTGTTTGTCGTTATTATTATTATCATCATTGCATCATCATTGTAATTTCTAATCATTTGTAAAGATCCAATCACCATATTCCTTCATCATTAGTAAGATTCCCAATAGTTGGATCCTTTTCAGTTTCTAAACCACCCACTATTTTAGCCAAATCATCTAGTATAGTAAATGAAAGTGACTTCCTTGTAACAAGCAAGTTTACCAGCACTCTCAGCTTATTTCTGATCTTTGTTAATAACTTTTCAGTCTCTATAACATTTCCATAATCATTATCCACGTTAATACTACCGATGAAATCCTTGAGTTGCTTCAACTGAGTGACAGCCTGAGACGACAGCTCTGCTTGTCCATGATCTACCTCTAATATCTCAATAAGACCCTCCACTTCACCAACAAACAGGTATTTCTGGTAACCAAATTGCAAGCCATATTCCTTTCCTTCAACAAGCGATCTTTTGGTGGATTCCAGCTGGCCTTCTTTGTATCCTTCGTTGTAGAATCTTTTACTAATGTTAGTCTTGCCATATTCAAGCAATAATATCCACAAAATACTCACTCTTCTTCCAAGTTTAAAACCTCGTCAAAGTCCATTTTTTTGTGGTTTTGAATTGAATTGAGAAAGGTGAAAATGTTCAAATTAATTTTGACATTTTTTGTAAAGACATAAAGCACATTTTATTCTTGATATTTCTGACATATTTCTGACAATATTTCTGACTATTTAAAATATCACAAGTTCAGGCTATTTGAAGGATCCAAAAGATGGACATTGACACGTTTCTCTCGCTGAGTGGTCAATATGGAATCAATGATGAAGTTTTGAATAACGAGGAAGACATTAAGATGTTTTTGCAGAATGTTCCCAACAAGACTGTGATCAATTCTGAGAATTATGAGACTGGGAATGATTTGCTGGTGTTTGGCTATGAGCTGCTTTTGGAGGGTAAATGGGAACAGGGAGATGTTATGGCGATTGCAAAGTATTTGAAGAAGTCGAAGCTGATTGAAAATCTGGTTGAAAGACGTGATTTGGACGATGCTGAAAGATTAGTTGATATAACTAGGTATATGGTTGATAATGATGAATATTTGGTGAATGGCAAATATGTCGATATTCAAGGACTTTTATGGCAGAGAAAAGAAGACAGAGATTACTTGTTGAAGATGAGAGAATTGCTACATGATTCATTCACAAATATCGTATTCTCAAAGGATATGGCAAAACATGATATTAATGTGATATTAGAGAATAATAGAATTAAACATGATTGGACCTTCAAATCTTATTTCAGAAAGCCTAAACCCAACATGGCTCATTTCCAATTAAGAAACAATTTGATACTTTGTTCAAATATAAGAAAGGATGAAGTATATTATAATGAAGTTGAAATGACTAAATCACAAGATTATGAAAGATATTTAGATAATTATGCTGATAGATTTGCTACATTCCCCTCCATCAAAAAGTTGAACCATTCAACTAATAAGATCACTACAGTATTTGAATTAAGAGATGAATTATATGATATCTTTTCAACAGCAGAATTGATGAATGATGATTCATTAATAATTCTTGGAACATTATCAGGTTCAGTTTATTTTAAAAGTTTACCAACTACTGATGATGACGACGATCAAGAAGAATATAGAGATAATCATTCAAATATAACGAATAGATTGAGACTTACTAATAACGTTAATGGAATTGTTAATCTTGTCAAAGGTTTAAAATATTCAAATGAAGCTATATTCACTACAAATGATGGATTACTAGTTGAAGCAAATATTAACACAAATAAGATAACAAGTTCAATAAATTTCCCATGGGCAATCAACTCAATTTCTCCAAATCCAACAAATGAAAAGTTAAGATTGATTGTTGGTGATAATGTTAATTCATTCATAATTGATGAAAGAGTAAATCATGGAATACCAGTGAATATCTTGAAGGGCCATAAAGATTTTCATTCAGTTGTGATTGGTCACATAATGGAAGAGAAATAGTTACAGGAAATCAAGATGGGACAGTTAGATTATATGATGTAAGGAATTTAAGTCATAATTTATATTGTATGGAAGGTGAAATTGAAAGTTCAATTAGAAATGTTAAATTTAATAGTGATGATACAAGGTTGGCATTTAGTGAAAGTATTGATTATGTTAATATTGTTGATTTGAAATCACTTGATCATAATCAACAACAACAACAACAACAACTCAATGACAGTTATTGTTACAGTTTACAAGACTCAGCTGAAACGTCAATGTATTCTCAATCATCAAGAACTTTAAATGATGATTGTTTAGGAGATAAACAAGTAATTTCAGTATTTGGTAAGATAATAGGATTAGAATTCATGGAATATAAGGATGAGAATGTTGAAACATTGACAATAGGTGTTAGTGATAATTTCAATGGTGGTATATTACAATATGAATTAGAAAGTGATTTAAAATGTTTAGCATTTAATTTCATATAATTGTGGTCATTTGAGGGTTAATATTCATGTTCATGGTATATAAGTATAATTTGTAATACTAAATTAGTTGTTTTTAGGCATAATGGGGAAATAGAATATAATACAATAAAATAAATGGGAGTAATCAATCAGACAATCTGTGATATAAGTAATTATTCATTAATCATTTGTAATATACTTGAATAAGATATTCAGTAATAAAACTGTAGCTTTAGTAATCAGATTCAACTATGATACAATCTTCCCAGAAATGACTTCTTTACCAGTCTTCTTGATGGAGGTCAAAACATCGTCGTATTCCAACGGAGTGACAACATCAACTGTCTGATTCTCCAAAGACACATTGAATGATTTGATTCCCTCCTTCTTTGTTAAAACTCTGTTTATGGCACCTGAACATCCTTTTTGAGATAAATTGATCAATATTTGTTAGTTTGAATTGCTTGAAAGGGCCAGTGTGTTCAATTGGACTTACCTGAGCAGGTCATCTTGACTTCGAAGTGGTATTGGTGGTCGGCAGACATATTGTGTGAGATTTGTAGATAGTAATGATACAAAGAATTAGAAATAGAAGAAGAAGAAGAAGTTCAACGAGACCGAATTTGAGCAAATAAATTATCTTAAAAATCAGTGAATAAATTTATTCAAACTTTTCAAACTTTTCAGGAATTCAATTCAAATCTGAAATGTCAGACAGGAGAGTCTATTTCACATTCAGCAAGGATGGTCAGAGTGCCAATGTTGTTGTCCAGCTGGCCAGTGATGCCAATGTGGCCCAGTCTGTCCACAAGTTCTACGATTTGGTGACTTCTTCAAGGTATTTAAACACGTCTTTAACGAGAGTGATATCCCCAGAATTCATCATACAAGGTGGGAAGATTGCTGAGTTTGAAGATGATGAATTGCTTGTTCCTGAAGAGGTTTGCAAAGAGACCACCCAGTTGAACAGGATAGGTCAATTGGTGTTGGCATCTTCCAAAGAGGATAATTATGGCTCAAGTGAATTCTTTATAACATTGAAGGATCTTTCACAATATGAATATTTACAAGGTAGATTCTTGGTTATTGGAGAGGTCAAGAAGGGATTGAAAGACCTTGTCAAGTTGGTTGCAGATGTTCATGTATATATTGAAGATGATTTCAAACCCAGTCGAAGCATATTGATTACAAGAACTGGAGAGTTGTTAAAGAAGAAGAAGGATAATGAAGACTCTACACAGCATAACGACAACAACAAAGAGACAACAACTAGAGATATTGATATCAAAGGTGAAATACCCAGAAGAGATTCAAATTTGAGAAACCATTCAAGAGATAGGTCGAGAGATAGATCAAACAGATCAAGCCATGATCATCATCACCATCGCCATAGAAGAGAAAGATCACCCAACAGAACACGAGATGATGAGGAAAGAAGACACAGGTCTAGCAGATCAGGTCACCATGAAAGTTCCCAGAGATATGAGAATGATGATCATCATCGTGATGGACATGGGAAAGAAGATAGACATGAATATAGAAGTCGAAGAGAGAGAGAAAGTGAAGGTGGCAATGGTAGTAGAAGTCGACATGAAAGCCATAGAAACAGAAACGAATCTCATTATTCAAAGGATGCAGTGAATAGAAGAGAATATGATTACATGGATAGGGATCCATCTAGGTTAAAAAATAAAGATCATCACCATTTAGCATCAGCATCAGAGCATCTTTATCAAAATCAAGACAAAGACCAAGACAAAGACGAAGACCAAGTGATCAAGAAGGGCAGAGGTTTCAGGTAAGCTCTTCTTGTAATCTCAATACATATTTATTCTACGCTAGTGATGATATATAAGTCTACGATTTATAAATTTGTAATTGAAATAGTCAATAATTCTTTGTATTGATTGATATATAAAGACAACTGAATACAATGATTTCACTGATTGTTAGTATTTCATGAAACTATTAGAGTAGAGCACGATAGAGTAGCTTGTAATAGAAACAAAAGAGTATTTCAATAAGTTAAAGTCAGATTTGATGAATGTTGGATTAGGAAAAGTTATCAGCACCGCCTATAAGACTCTGAGTGAGCTGAGAAAAAGGTTTTCATCATTAACAAAGAGAAATACATCTTCACACAATTGGATCAAGCCACTACCATCTTGCTTAAAGCACTCAAAACATACCTTTTTTGAGTTATTCCCAAGTTGTTGAGTTATATACAAACTTGTTCTACCAATGAAATATGTGAAAAATTTTCCCCTTTTATACTCGCCGCACTCCAGCCGCACTCCAGCCACAAACCAGCCGCACGAATTTTAACTAGGGCAGACTCGTTCAGTTTATCTCCCTTAACACTCCACAACAAATGCACACCCAAACCGCTTATTAATCACAGCATTAAAGCCTATATTCATCATACTACGTACTACTACGTTGCAATCCTTAATAGCTGAGTTATCGCCCTTATTCCCACAGTCTCTACTATAAAAGAAAGGCCAAAGACCTCCAAAAACACAGAAGAACAGAGAGCATGAAGACATAAATATCAACTAATCAAAAACATGTCAGACGCTCTGCACAAATTAGCTAAAGACTCAAAGTACACCCTGAACAATGGCTTAACCATCCCTGTTTCAGGGTTTGGTGTCTACCTAACTCCTGCAGAGGTAACAAAGAACATTGTTTACACTGCTTTGAAAACAGGTTACAGACATATTGATTCTGCTGAAAACTATAAGAATGAAGCTGAATCAGCTGAAGGCATTGCCAATTTCTTGAAAGACCATCCAGAAGTGAAGAGAGAAGATGTCTTCTTCACTACCAAAGTGTTCAACACTGATCATGGTTATGAATTGACAAAGAAAGCTATTGCCAAATCTTTGGAAAAGGTCAAACCATTCATTGGATATATCGATTTGTTCCTAATTCATTCACCAATGTCCAACAAGGAGAAGAGATTAGGTACTTGGAAGGCATTACAAGAAGCTGTTGAAGAAGGTAATGTTAAATCCATTGGTTTATCCAACTATGGTACTCGTCATTTAGATGAATTATTTGCGTGGGAAGGATTGAAAATCAAACCTGTTGTAAATCAATTGGAATTACATCCATGGTTACCAAGAAAGAATTTACAAGAATATGCAAAGAAATATGATCATTACTTACAAGCTTATTTACCATTAACTCATGGTGTTAGATTGCAAGATCCAGAATTGGTTGAAATTGCTGAAAAGCATGGTTATACCACTGCTCAAGTCTTATTAGCTTGGTCATATGCTCAAGGATTCATCCCAATTGCTAAGAGTGTCACTCCAAAGAGAATTGAAGAGAATTATAATGTTTTAGATACAGTTGAATTAACTGAAGATGATTTGAAGCAATTGGACCATCCTGAAGCATATGAAGTTTTGGCTTGGGATCCAACAATCTATGATGATGCTGATGAGGACAAACCTCTTGATTGAATATTTATATCGTCATACTTAAGCAGGTGGCAGCAACATCATCATGTGTCACTCTTTCTTTAGTATTTCCCTTTGAAATTTTGCTGTGGATAGTGTTCCTATACTTACAATCTAGTTATCGACGTGATCAAACAAAACAACATCATTATTGGGTTCATTTTTTATTGCTTTGATTATGAAATTATATGTACATTTATCTTTTGATCTGGGTTATTAATTCGTAACATCGTATGCATGTAGTTTTAGGTGGTTCACTTTTTTCATTTTATTTACCAGAAACTTGTTTGATCATCATATCTTTCAAAAAGCCTAATTGATTAACAGCATTCAAACCAATGGATCTCAAGACAACTATTGGAGCAAAGTTTGTTGAATACAATTTATGAAGTTTATCAACAACTCCCAATAACATATTATTCACTGGATATCTTTCAGCCCAATATGGTTCCAATACTAATGGATTCCCAATATCTAATCCTCTTTGCATTCCCTTCTCAATGGCACCAACTAATGATTGGACATCACCTTGACCCATATTTAAACCTTGTCCAGCTAAGGGATGTGTTGTATGAGCTGCATCACCAACCAATGCTACTCTTTCAGAGACATATGATTCAGCATGAGATAATCTGAATGGGAATCTAGCTCTTGAATTAACATCAACAGAGATTACTTTTAATGGGAATTTTTCTTCATATTGTTCCTCTGAATATTTTTGAGTAGCATGTTCAATTCTCCAATTTATATCTTCAATCAAACCAGATGTCTTGTCTTCTCTTATGGCTTGATAATAATATTCCATATCAACATCTTCTAATATAAATGCAGCATTAACAAGACTTACAAATAATTCATCATCCACTTTGAGTAATAATTCAGACATTTCAATACTTTGTGACCAAACCATTGTAGCATGATCATTTGGCATTGGTAATAAAGCAATTGGACCATTTGGTAAGAATCTTTGATATGCAGCTGATACAAATGGAGGATACTCTAATTTTAAAGTTCCAACAACACCAAATCTTTTATAAAACCAACCATCAGATTGAATATCAGCAAATTTTCTAACTGGAGAATTAAAACCATCAGCACCTACTAATAATCTTGTCTTTATTTGTTCACCATTTGATAAATGAACTATAGGCCATTGATTTTCTTCATCTTTTGTTATATTCACGACTCTTGTCTTATCCTGTAAATCCAATGGTGATACTGATGGATGTTCCAATTCCAATTCTTTTATTCTTTGATATAACGAAGATTGTAAGTTAAGATTTTCCACCATTGTGGCGATTTCAGGAGCATTGAAGTCTAATCTAGCATCTGTTAAACCTTCTGTAATGACCATTTGATCATATGGTTGGATTCTTTCCTCCTTTATAAACTTCCAACTGCCAATTTTCTGTAGATACTCAATTGTTTGAGGGGTCATTGATACCACTCTATTACTAAAGTTTTCAGGAGTGTCTTCGTAGAACTTTTTGACAGGTTCCAAGTCGAATCCTTCAATCAAAGATATCTTGAGATCTTTGGCCACAGACGAGCTCTTCAGGGCAGCTGAGATGGTAAGCCCAGCGGGACCACCGCCCACAATCAACACATCCACCACCTTAGGCACCACTGTATTCGCACTAGACAATGCTCTCTTCCATATCAGCGACATTCTGTTCTGGTTAAACGCCCTCGCAACATCAAATGATTCTTGTTATAAAATCCAAAATCCAAAATTCAACAAAATAAAAAAGTAAACATCCAGACACCACCAGAAATCCCGTTGCTTTGAAGTTTCTAGTTTATCATCTTTCTAAGGAACCAACAAACACAGAACAGCGCTGAACAAGAAGGACAGTAAAATCTGCCAAACACATCAATTACCATGCCCAAATTGAACACAGCCAAGCTTGAAGTGAAGCCCAGTCTCCAGGCAGTCACTAACGACACTGTGCAGTCCCCTGGTTCTCAGCGACTCATCAAGTTGATATCCGTTTTGTTGAAGGAAGCTGCTCTGGATTCACCTAGTTTCAGGGCCACTCTGAACTACTACAACTCTCAATTCGACTACACTGAACAATGGATTGATGGGCTCATAAAGTCGTTGAGAAAATACCCACAGCAATTCGGCGATTTTAAGGAGGCAAACAACGTATTGCTAAACCAACTGATACCCAACTTCCTTAAAGACGGTGTCATTGACCAGTCTTCCATCCTGTCCATCCTTGATACTTCAAAGACAAACTTGGATAGCTCTTGGCAAGAATGTATGAGACTCTTGGATGTCAAAGAAAAGGAACTCATTGACTTGTTGAATGACCTGATAAGGACCCATATCAAGAACTTCAAAGAGATTAGTAAAAACTTTGAATTCTTTCAAAACAAATATGATTCTTTCCTAGCAAAATATCTTGCTCAGGCTAAAGGGAAAGAACCTAGTGCATTGAGAGAAGATGCATTTCAACTGTTCGAAGTGAAAAAATCATATCTAAGTGCTTCTCTGGATATTTGTGTTGAGGTGGCTAAATTACATCATATGTTGGACAAAAGTCTTATAAAAATACCAGAAGTATTATTTGCAGATAAATCAATATTCGATGATACTTATTTCCAAAGAGTACAGGCTTACTCAAAGGCAATATCTGATTCCGTTCAAACTTTATTGAATGATATGATATATGCAAGACATCAAATCGAAGACGCTACTGTTCAACAAATCACACCAACAAGAGATTTGGATCAACATAACGTCAAACTAATAAATCCAACAACATTATCTGTCTTTAATCCACAGATTGATGATGATAGAGATGAAGTGGCATATGAAAAGCATGGTTGGCTTTATCTAAAGACATCTGTTGGTAAACCAGCAAGACAAATATGGGTAAGAAGATGGGTTTTTATAAAAAATGGTATAATTGGTTTGTTTTCATTATCACCTTCCAAAAATTATGTTCAGGAAACAGA
This sequence comes from Ruyongia ponderosae, assembly GCA_030582235.1. Classification (NCBI taxonomy): domain Eukaryota; kingdom Fungi; phylum Ascomycota; class Saccharomycetes; order Phaffomycetales; family Wickerhamomycetaceae; genus Ruyongia; species Ruyongia ponderosae. The sequence goes on along the minus strand of JAKTWV010000016.1, from coordinate 54,206 downwards.
CAAGATTGGATTATTATTAGGAAATATTAGATATGATCCTGATCAGGATCGTAGATTTTGCTTTGAATTAAAGACAAGAGATGTTACATTGGTATTCCAAGCTGAAACTCTAAAGGAATTAAGATCTTGGATAAGAGTCTATACAACTGAAAAGGCTCGTGCTATTGAAAATTCTGATACTTCACTTGGTGAATATGCTTTCAGTCGTTATCCTCCCTTGTTATACGAGTTTGCCTCAACTTCATTAACTTCAACTGATCTTGAATTAACAAGCTCAAGCGCGGAGAACACACAACATTCTAAATCAAGCACATCAACCCATTTATCAAATCTGATTAGTAAAGATAACTTTGGTACAAGAGTAATAGATAATAATGATCCTCACTCCTTTGGTGAGTTCTTGGAACCTGATTTAAACACTCCTATGTGTACCAGAATGTCCAAGGCTGCTATCCTTTCTCATGCCTTTATCTCTCCAACAATCATCCCAACTGCTGTTACAGCTAACCTCTGGGGAAGTGTTAACTGGGGATTATACTATATGGATGATATGAACCCTGAAACTGAGACAAATCATAGAGCCCTCTTGGAATCCAAGGGTGATTTATCAACTTTAACAATTGTCTCCAAGGAACAAAAATATCCAGATTATTACCCTAGTCATTTGAAAAGTTATGATATCCAGTTCAGATCATTGTTTGATACAGCAGTCGAACAAGATGAACTGGTAGTGATGCATTTCTCATGTTTATTCACGTTGAATCCAAAGCAAGAGTTGCCAGGACGTGCCTTTGTTACTTCTACCAACGTTTACTTCTTTCTGAACAGTACAGGATTTGTGTCTTTAATCAAGAAACCTTTGAAGGACATTGTTGCTGTTGATTTAACTTCTGATAGATTATGGGATGTTTTAAAGGTATATGATATCAATGGTATCAATATGAAGGGTAGAATTTTCCTTGGTGATGCCAAATTAGTACAAATGAAGTTTGATCATCTTATCAACAATAATTCACTAGATCATCCAAAATCTTTACGTGAAGTTATTCTTGTTCTTGAAGCAATGAAGACAGACACGATGAATACTGCCAAAATCAACAGAAATAGCACTATATCAACTAAGAACCATTTAAGCGGTATGCCTGATAACTTCAATGCTCAATTACAATCATTTCAGCCATTTTCAGGTGTTGTTGCCGAAAACAAAAGTATGAAAACAAATTATACTGATCAGTTTGAACTGGAGGCAAATGTAATGATTGAGGCACCTACAAAGGCTATATTCCATATCTTATTTGGAGATCATTCACCTGTTTTGAAAGATTCTATCAATCTATTGGATTCCGACGAGTTTTTCATCTCACCTTGGTATAGTGCTGATGATCAATTGAAAAGATACATTGACTTCAAATTGAAAATTCAAGCTATTTTGGTCAATTTGAAATCAACCAATACCATTGATAGTAGAATTGAGCAAACCATTGAAGAAATTGTGGATGCAAGATATTATAGAATACAAGAAACAAGAAAGAGGATCAAAACTCCATTAGGTGATGAAACTTCATTGATAAGAAAAGTGATCATTCATGAAAATGATACCAAGTCATGCAAACTATTGGTTTACTCTAGAGTGGAATATCCCCATGGTGATACATATATTCTTCCAAATAAGATATACAGAAAATCTTTCAGAAGTATTGAGCGTGAAGAAATTAAAGTAATGGTTGATGCTGCAAACAAACTGGCTGGAAAATTAGGAGTTCATGGTAAAACCTTGAAAGCCATCAGAGTTTATGGAAACTTGAGTAAAACAGATGATCCATATCCAATTCATGAGGATCAGGTGACTGTCTTGACGTTTTATATGCTAGTAAGATTTTACATAAAGTTGATTTTGCTTGTTTTTGTCAGAACAATGATGAAGGTTTCCACTGTTGGGAAAGAAGTCATGGTTACTATTTATACTGCTATATCTATGAACAAGCTAATATTATTTTTATTGATAATTTCGGTTTTCATGAATATGTTTTTAACTGGAAGATCTACTGTATCCTATTGGAGTGCCAAAAGAGCTGAAAGCTTGGTCAAAGGTTTTGCTCAAGAGGTTTCAACAAATAAAATGGAAAGATCAATCACGTTGAGTGACCTAGATGTTTTGTCACAAACTAATTTCAATTCGAGCTCAATATGTTTTGACAAGTATATGAGTACCACATTTTCACAACCAGCTTCAGATTCATTCAACTCAGAAACTGATTCTAAATTTAGAGCTTCAAGATATCAAATAGCAGTCAAGCGTAATGAGCTTTTGGTCGAGCTGAAGATCTTAGAGAGAATGGAGACTGAACTTATCTCAGGTAGCTGGAAAAACTTCTTGCTGGGCGAGCTGAATTTATGCAAAGTTGCATTGGACGATATGAAAGTAGGTGATAGTGGAATCCAACTATATTGTGATAGTTGTATCGATGAATTCAAGAAAACTACATTGAATACTGACAGATTGACCTAATATCATACACAAGTAACAATCGCAACCATATGAAAACATTAAAATTATACACCTTTATGACTATTTATCTAACAGCTGTTTTGAATTTCCTTGTAGTTCTATTCCCATGTACGCAGGTAAATTACCTATCTCTATAATCCTCTCTTTGCCAAATTGTCAGCAATATCCAAATAAAGAGCTACTGTATCAATTTTTGGGCCATGTTCACCAGGTGTGATTCTACCAGCCACCCTTTTCAACGAATTAGTCCAATTTATCAAATCCAAATGATCAACATTCACAAGGGTCCCCAAATATATGCCCCATTTTGCTGATTTAACACTTACCATTCCGTCATTTGGACCACCATTCTTTTCTATAATCTTCCAACTTGTGTAAAACACATTATACCATCTTGGAACAAATTCTGCTCCATAACTCATGTAAAGCACTTTAGGGTCATCCTTCACTTCTTCATTGAACTTCTTCAAGTAGTCTGTAGTAAGTTGATAAATACTAGGAGGAAGGATCAAAGTTGCTGGAAGCTTATCAGCTGTTTCCACGACATAGTCTGCCATTTCAGACCCATGATGTGGAGTTGTAACAGTAGTGAGACTCACAACTTCAAAGTTCTTATTCTCAATTTTAGATATGAGATACCTTGCATCTAATCCTCCCATAGAATGGGCAATCAAGTTGACTTTTACTTTTTCGTTTTCCTTTTTGAAGGATTTCTTTGTATCATCTTTATCATTTGTTTTAGAATCAATATTGTAAACATCAGCCTTTGATTCATTTCTCAGATACCCTGTAGCATGGGAAATAAATTCATTGAGTGCATTTGCTCTTTCTTCAATGCCACCAAACCCTGGAACCTTTGCCACAATGACAGTAGAGCCCTTTTGTTGTAGCGCATCTCTAATACCAAACCAATAATCAATAGAAATACCTCCTTTATCTTCCATAATTCTATGTGGCCTGTTCTTATCATCTGCATTAGTTAAGAGACTCACCGAGGGTATAAGTATCAATCTGTCAAACCCGGATAGACCATGACATAGCACTATGGGATATTTGGGCACCTCGTATTGATCTCTTCTCTTTAATTCGTTGATCACTCTGACATCTTTTGCCTTCTCTTGATGATTACCAAAATTCAACAGATCTGAAATCTGGGGAAATGTTAAATACTCCTTGAAGTTATCTATAGAATCTTCTATCTTCTTGACCAAATGCTCATTAAACCCATCATCAGGAGCAGCAGAAGTGTTGCCTATGGCTTGATCTGTTGGATTTGGATTTGGAGTTGGTATTACGTCGTCATCCCGCTTGATGGCATAATTGATTGCCACTCCAGAGCTGACAGCAGCAACACCAGACACCCTCAGAAGCCGTAGATAGTTCATAGTGCAATGTTATTCAAAACCGTACAGAGGTATAGAGCCTGAAAGATGTCTGTGGAAGTTCAGATCTTGAAAACTGTGCGATTTTGCTCTTCAATAAACGAATAAACGGAGGTCAAAAGACTTTCTCATCAAACTTCTCGAGAAACTGGAAATTGCTACCTACACGACGTAACCGGTACGGCCACCACAAGATATCAGAGGCAAGCAATATCAAACTTTTATCATATTCTAGTCATTATATACACATCTGTACATGGGAAATATTGTTCACTTAGTCAAACCCTTCATTTCCTAGAGTTGACTGCAAAGATTCAATCATATTGGTTATTTCTTTTAGATTATCTTCCAATGGTGGAATTTCATCAAACTTTCTTTGTTTCTTACAATTCTCAATCATTTCCTCCACAAGAAACTTCTGCTCATTCATGACCATTAACTCATCTCTATCATGCTTTATTGATTTGACATCACCGACGCTCAACTCCTTTGGCTGTTCTCTTTGTTGTTGCTTCTCTCTCTCTTTCAAAATCTTGGGCAATTGTTTCAAGGGTAACATGTTCTTCTGTATAAATGCAACGGATTCAATCTGTATAGACTGTTGAATTTTGGTGTCACTCTCAGTTTCACAATTAATACCCAAGATTTCCTTTGTAAGTTTATCGAACAAGGAAAATGAGTCTGCCAATCTCTTTCGCAGTCTTGATGCTTCGACCAGGATAGAATTTGATTTGAGATCTTTATCATTCTGTAGTTTTGAAAGCATCGATTGGAATCTTGGTAAGAGTACTAATATTGCTTTCTTGATATTTTGTTGAATTTCAAACTTTTCTAAGAGCTTTGGTAATGGCTTTCTAGTATCATTGATGAAATTTCTTTTCAAAAACAAGATATCTTTACAATTTCTGCATATTCTAATCATAGAATCAGTATTAACACTTGGTAAATCAGTCAATAAATCAGTCAAGAGCTTCACAGGTATTTCTCTTGAACATCCAGTAGTTTCTGTCCCACAAATAACATGTCCACATAGACGACAATGATGTTTTCTTGTAGTAAAACTGAAATTCCTAAAACAGATTGGACAATTAATTATAGCTTTTTCATCTTCCCATTGTACTAATTGTTGCTCAACTTCTTTCTTTCTTGTATTAATTCTAAAATTGAGAAAGTTTGTATTTAGTTCATTTGAATTGAATTCTCTATCGATTTTATTCAACATTATTGAAAGATTCATGATTCTCTTTTCTAATTTATTTTCATATAATTGTTTTTCATCCAATATCTCCTGTCTTTTTAATTTGAATTGAGATGTTAGATCCAAATGATTACCATAATCATTATATCCCGGCTTATTTGTGAAGCAGCTATAACAACAACGACTCCAAATTCCTTGTTCTGCATCATAAAATGCCTTTGAATTCAATTTAACTCTATAAGCAGTATGCTCAGAACAAAATAATTGACCACATTTTCTGCAATTTACCACACCATTTTTGATATTCAAATATTTAGTACATGTCTTTTCATTACAATGATCATTACCACTTGGTCTTTTCCAATGTTTTCTTGTGACCAAAATTTCAGGCGTTATTGTACTGATAGAAGAGTTCGAACTTGTTCTAGATGAATCACTGATACTGAATGAATTATTGCTATCGAAGAGATCCAATTTAGCTAACTTCTTTGGTAGTACAGCTTGAACTCTTGATTTGACTTCGTTAGTTTTCTTCAACCATGACATTGTTAAATCATCTCTATTATTCTTGGGAGGAGATGTAGTTCTTGTCGCTTTTGATGGCGCATCTGAGGAATGTTCATCATCCAAATGTCTGTTCAATTGTAGTAATGAAATCATCTTTTCATCACAGATGGGGCAAGTTATCAAGCCTTCAGAGACTGAATCATCTTTTTGGTCTGGTGTAGAGTTTATAAGAGAAGAGTTTCTCAGCTCAACAGCATCTATTACTTCAGCATCTGACGATATTATATCTGGGGAAGCTAGTAGGCTCTCTGGCAAAATATTGTTCTCGCTGCTGTTATTCCTGCTATGATTATTCTTGTTGATACTATTGATATTATTGTTGATATTATTATTGCTCTTGTTCTCGCTGCCTTCGTTATTTCTCAGAGGTGATTTCACACTGGGTACGACTGTGCTTGTGTTGCGCAATGGAGATGGCGATCTGACCTGGCCTATAGTTCTTCTTGAGGCACCCAGGACCCTCTTAGCTGGAGCGGTGGCAACGCCATTCCCATTCATATCAAGAATATTCAAAGTTGGGCAGATTCCTCAATTGACAGTGCAAATTCAGAATATTCGTTGATGATTGGTTGAGTATGCTTTTTCCAGTTGATTTGCCAGTATCAAGAGAGTTGGTGAGTTGTTAGTCCAGGCCTTTCTGTTTTGGTGCTTTTATTATGGAGGAATGTTTTTATTTTCATCTTTTTCGAGTTTACAAATCATTTCGAATATTCAGATACCTACGTACTAAAACACTAAAACACTAAAACCACAACAACTGAGAGCCGCCAATGAGTGTTGTGCTGCAGACTAATCTAGGGAACTTGGTGATAGATCTGTTTACCAAGGAGGCGCCTTTGGAATCCTTGAATTTCCTCAAACTGTGCAAGGCAAAATACTACAATTTTGCTCCATTTTACAACATCCAGAAAGACTTCATAGCAGAAATAGGAGACCCCCTATATCCAATAAGTAAAGAAGGATCATCTGCATGGGGTCTTGTTGAATCAAGTGGTAAAAGTGTTGCCTTCAAAGCCTCAAAAAATCGTTTGCATGCTGATAAAATTGGTGCAGTATCGCTAGTTACAAGGCCAGCTACAAATAATAAAGATGAACTATTGGCAACATCAATATTTACAATCACATTACAGGATAACAGTTCTGCAAGAACAATATTGAAGAATAATGTGGTATTTGGTCAAATAGTGGAAGGTTTGGATGTCTTGGAAGCCATAAATAATTCTTATTTGGATGAAAATGAGAGACCTTTACATGATATTAGGATTCATCATACTTACATATTAGATGATCCATTTGATGATATACCAGGTCTAAGAATACCCACCAACAGTCCATTGCCATCTGAAGAACAAATATCAACCATACGACTTGATGATATTGATGAATTGAAGCTCGAAGGAACAAGTACCTTAACTGAAGATCAAGTCAAAGAACAAAACCAAAGAGAAGCAGAATCAAAGGCATTAACATTAGAGATATTGGGTGATTTACCATCATCAGAAATCAAACCAATGGAAAACGTGTTGTTTGTTTGTAAATTGAACCCAATTACCAATGATGATGACTTGAGAATCATATTTGCAAGATTTGGTAAGATAATTTCCTGTGAGATAATTAGAGATTCTCAAACTAACGAATCTTTACAATATGCATTTATCGAATTTGAAGAAAAGAATAGTTGTGAAGCTGCTTATTTTAAGATGGAGAATGTGTTGATTGATGATAAAAGAATTCATGTTGACTTTAGTCAAAGTGTTTCAAGGTTGGCTGATGTTTGGAGAAAGTCAGCAAACCAAAACAGAGCAAAAGGGATTAGATCCATTGATAACAAATCACAGGGAAATAGAAGAGATGATCGTCATCCTAAGGAAAGGAGAGATCACCACCCCAATGGAAGAAGGGACCGTGATGATAGATATCGATCAAGTAACCCTGATAGAAGGGACAGAGATCGGGACAGTCATAGAGATCGAGACAGCTACAGAAGAAATGATAAATACAGATCAGAGAATGAATCTCGACATGGAGCTTCAAGTTCCAGAGCATATGAAGATGATGATAAAGAAAGATCAAAGGGTAGGCACCATGATTCACACAGAAGTCGCTCGTCCCATTCGCATTCGCATTCTCATTCTCGACGTCATGAAGACAGACATAGAAGTTCGGGGTCATCGAGACATTAATGAATCGACACTGAATTATAATAGACAGACTGTTTATAAACATCACCCCCTTCAATGAATATATCTTGTAGTACCTTCAATGATTTGTAAATGTTGAAATATTGAAATATTGAAATTCTCATAGTAACCAAGAATGAAAAAAAAAAGATTCGAACAGATCAACATAATATCAACAAACAAAGTGTCACCCAACCAACTCCTTCTATTGGACTCATACAACAGTCGTTTTAGCATACATTATGATAGTCAGTGGTAGAGATGAGCAACTGGAACTGCTGTCCTGCTTTTTAGGGAGAGAAACAGTCTTTTCCAGCAGATTGTTGTTGGCCTATGGTAACAAGTCAACAGGAAAATCACACACAATAAGGAAGTATCTTGAGCACCTTGGCAACAAGTTCACATGGGTTCAATGCGATGAATGTATCACATATAAGATTGTACTGAAGAGAGTATTGATAGCAATACAGTTGGATTCTGGACTAGTCTCCAAAAACGGCGTTATCTTTGACGGCTTCGCCATGGAGTCTTTTGACAACTTCTTGACCTCATTACGACAATTCTTCAAAGAACAGAACTACACAAAGCATCACTACATTGTACTGGATAGAGTTGACCAGACAAGTGAAGGAAATGACGAGTTAATCACAAGCTTCCTTAAGATGTATGAAGCATCTTCAATTCCAAACTTATCCATCATTTTTGTGACAACTACGGTTCCAAGGAAGCTTGTATCTAGTGCTATAGCCAAGGTATACTTTGAGAATTACTCAAAGGATTCCATAATAGAGATAATAAGTCAAATCCCATTGTGCCACTTTAAAAGTGAATTAGCAGTTTCCAAGGAAGAACACATGTCATTTTGGAAGAATTATGTCAAGTTGATCATTGATTCTTACTATCCATATTCAACAGATATACATGTATTAAGTGGGATACTCAAAAATCTTTGGCCAAGATTTACAAGCTGCATAGATGATGGAAGTATGAACCCCTCACAGTTTATTGCAATTTATAGAAAAAACTTGGACTTGTTACAATCAGAATATGCTTTAACAACTACACAGATCTATGATGGTGATAATGATGATCTTCAAATCATGGACGTTGATGAAAATGAAGCATCAAGTTCTTTAATCCCAGTTAATTCCAAGTTTATCATAATATCAGGTTATTTAGCTTCATATACAGATCCAAAATATGATTGGTTATTATTTTCAAAGTTGAAAGACGTTCATAAAAGAGTTAGAAGAAATAGATCTGAACTTAATAGATTAAATTCTAAGTTCTTGGAACCAAATACATTTGATCTAGAAAGGTTGTTTGCCATATTACATGCAATTTATAGCTTGGAGAGAGACCAAGTACTACCTTCAAGTGTTGATCTAGCTACACAAATTGCCAATCTAACTTCTTTGAAGATTTTATTGAAGAATTTCAATGTTGATTATATCAATGCAAAGGCAAGATGGAAAATCAATGTAAACTATGATTTTGTTAAAGATATTGCAGATGACTTGAATTTCCCTCTTGAAAACTACTTGACAGAACAGTAAAGTAAAGTCTTATATTTGTATAGAGAACTGAAGACTATATACTCAAAAATGCTGACCTTGTTTTGGCTCCATCTTTAAAACTTTGTAACCTTTGATATATGTACAAAATCACCACCCAAGCCAGTTCTTCTCACCTCTGCCTTGTCTTGGAAATAATTGTCTTTCCAATATTGCATTTCATGAGCTGTATGTGGTCCATGTATAACTGTATCTCCCACCCAGCGAAACTCATACTTCGATTCTTCAGTGGATTCAGAATCCTGAGATTCACTCACAATAGTTGGCTTAACATATTGATTTCCTGTTTCCTGCCTATATAGGACCATAAACTCTTCTTTCACTTTATCATAAACATCATCAATACCTTGCTCAATCAGGGACTCGCACTGCTTTGACAACAGCGTTACTTGATTTGACAGTTCCTTCAAAGCTGTTTGTTCTTCATCAGTGGGTATTGACTTTTTTTTAGATTTTTTCTTTGGTTTCAATCGATTCAACCTCTGTAGCGCTTCCATGGGCGATTCAACAGGATTCAACATGCCAATTATATTATATAGAACGTTTTCCAATTTGAACTCTTCATTGTTCATTTTGGCTCTTCTAAGGTCTCTTTCTCGCTGTAGTCTTTCATCTTCAACTTTTTTGGCTAGTAATATATCCTTCTTCTTGATACCCTTTATCCAAGCATCCTTCTCAGACTCATCATCAGAATTTTCAGCCCGTATGAAGTTACCATCCTCGTCATAGGCACCTTCTGCTTTTTCCTGCTCCAAATTGAATGCCTCTATTTTAACATCTCTCAGTTTTGCTTCGTCCTCGTCTAAAACCTCTTCCTCATCCTCATCCTGATCTTCTTCTTCATCTTCAACATACCCATTTTTGGGCATTTCTTCTTCATCTTCCTCCTGCAGTTCTCTTTCAAACTTATTCATATCAAGCTGTCCTATAGTATTCTTCTTCTGTTCCTTGGGTTTGACTTCATTGGCAGCCTTTTCTTCATCCTTTTCGTTATCAGATGCAAACATGTCACTATCACTATCATCATCTGCTACAGCAACAGATTCACTCTTTTTGTTTATTTCACCATTTTCAATCTTATCAGCATCGTCATCAAAATCATCATCAGACGTGTCTTCGTCATACTGAGCAGTATCAATCTTGAAAGTTCTCCTCTTCTTATTTCCTTCGATATCCTGTTCTAAAAGGTCTTCCTCTATGGTTCTTTTCGCACTTCCTTCCACATCATCAGCAACCACTTTCTTCAGTCTCAAGGGATTTGATGGATCAAACACAAATTCTGATGACATCTTGAGAGTATTCAATATCAATTTCTTCCTTTGACTCGACTCCTAAAGCGAATTTGGATAGTTTTATAGTCTGATACATGTTGACATTTTGCACTTTGGAGCTTTGTTTACTTTTGATAATTTTTTTAGGTGGAAGAATTTCCAAGAAGCATCAACAGGTCAAAAATCAAAAATCATAAAATCATCAAGAACTCAGGAACATCAAAATCACGACAATTAATGAGTGAAGAACTGGATTTGTAGGTATGTTTAAGCAAGTAAACTATTTGGAAAATTGACTAACCACATTATTGGATAGAAAACAGGTCGAGAATGCCCTTGTTGGGTTGGCTGGCATTGAAGAAGAAATGGAAAAAGCAGAAAGAGCTGCTGGTAAGTATAGAGATGGCAGCAATGAATTCATGAGATCCATACTAACAGCAGTGTATCCATAGAAATAACCCGTCTTAGAAGCGTACAAAAGATTTATCTCAAGAGAAGCGAATTTACACTCTCGATTGATGGATTCTGGAGCATTGTTATCACTCAACATCCAGAGTTTTCAGAATATGTAAGATCTGAGGATTTCAGATACCTGGAGCTTATTAAAGATATATACGTCTCTTGGGAAGTTGCTGAATCAGATGATGATAATATAAACCCAGGAAACTTCTCAATAACTTTCAAGTTCAATGGAGTTGAGGGTGATTTCCCAGAACAAACAGTCACCAAGAAGTTCCACGTTGAAACTTTAAGTAGCGAGGAATTGGAGCAGAAAAGAAACAATAAGAAATCCTCATCTTTAAGTGATGATGAGGAAGAAGGTGATCTAGATGATAATGAAAGATTAGTATCAGAAGCTGTTGACATTATTTGGCCAAAATCCTATGACTCCATCAACCCATCCAAAATAAAAGACAAGAAATCTACAGAAGGTAAGAAGAATTATAGATCTGGTATGAAAAGTTTCTTTGGTTGGTTCAAATGGACTGGGTTGAAACCAAAGAAAGAATTTCCAAACGGTGATGAATTTGCTAGACTTATTGCTGAAGAAATCTTTCAATACGCTGTAAAGTATTACACTGAAGCTCAGAGAGATGGCATAGAAGAGGAGTATGATTCAGACGCTAGCGAACCTCTTGATCTCAGTGACAATGAAGATACCCCAAAGGGAACAAAGAGAAAACATGAAGATGAATAAATAGCAGTATGCTGTCCCGAATGAATAGACGCTTTGTGCTATGGTGATTACCATTGATTACGTATACAACTTAGGATTATAAATATTACTATTTATTGTAGATATAATTACTGATATAATTACTGATATAAGAATAGAACAGCAACTGAATAGAACATCGCTACAGCTGTTTGATTATATATGATTATAATCTATCATCTTCTGCTTCAGTCAAGTCCCCATCGCTCAATAAGTTATCTTCAACATCTGTTGTGTCTTGAACATGATCATCAGACACTATTGGAATACTGGTATAATCCCCTGCTCTGTCCAATGACACTGACCTTCTGAAGGTAATTGACCATATATGATTAACTCCTTCAACTATTACATCAATACCCATCACAACATAATATCCAAATATTGAGGCAATTCTGCTAAATATGTTGCTGTTGTCAAACTCATAACCGTCTTCTCCCAACTTGATTTGTCCATACTTGCCAACGTAGTGGCGGTATACCAGGTAAAGAGCTAAAATGGTAATCATAATTGGTGAAATGACAACCAAAGTCAATTTCCAAACTCTTAAGCCTTTATGGCGTTCGAGGAACACTTCTTCTTTTCCAGGACATGGTAGACTAGCTTCACCTTTATCAAATTCGTGACCTCCTTCACATGTTGTCAACGGTATCTTTCTATAACCTGTAGGCAACCAGTATTCCTCAATGTCAAATTTGGCACACATTTCAGAATGATCAGGTGGTGAATATCCTTTACCCAATCTGCATTCACCATTATTATCCCTTTCATAGTTGATATCACATTCATAATCTTGCTTTGTACATGGACAATTACGAATGACTTCATAAGGATCAGACAGTTTTTCTCCAATATAACACTCTTTTCCTGGAATCTTTCTGTAATATTTGGCTTCATGTCCAAATAGACAGTTATCTGCTTGGTGGGGATGTTTTGGACTCCACAGATCAAAATCATCAGTATCAGGATGAACCAAATCCAAGCTACATTTTCTTTTCAGTAACTGAGAGAAGTCAAGTTGAAAGACTGTTGACTTATCACCCTTGTTAGCTGGCAACTTAGTAAATAATAAAAACTTTCTGGAGTCATCTGAAGGGACAGTGGCAATATCTTCAACGTTACATAAGTAATCAGCAAACTGGTAGTCATTCCAACTGGCACCCTCATCCAACGAGTAGCTGATTGTATTTGTTGAGTCTTCGCCATTGACTAAAACAATGATGGACCCTTGGTCACCAAACTCCCACTGGTAAACACCTTTCTTTACTTCTTTCCATGTAATCCCAGCATCTCTAGTTATGAATGTATGACCATTCACATACGAGTCTAAGCTACTGCCAACATTTCCGACAGCAACCATCATACCAATGGCAGATCCAGATGATAATGAATCCCTTGGGTCTGCTCTTTCGGTTACACCATGTAAATTCAAGGAGCATTCTTCAATTGATTTACCGTAGCACTCATACTTCTTGCCCTCGGAATCGACAGAAGGTGGTTGAAGATAATCCCAGTGTGCACCGTCATTATGTGTTATCTTGGTCTTTAAAACCTTTCTGGCTCCTCTTTGTGCATCTTCATTATTCACGACAACATTAGCAATGGCAACACCTTCCAATAGTGACATTTGCTCAAAATCAACTGAGCCAGCAGAGTTACTATTCACATCTTGCAAAGTGATAGCATAAGAAGTACCATTTGAATTTGATTTCAGGATAGTTCCAAACTCAGTACCGCTTCTGTCATTGGTGGTTACATGTAAAAATATTGACTTAGACGAGCTTGATAAAAGATTATAGCCTTGAAACTTACTTATCTCAAAATTATGTGGAAAATGAGCCTTTGCCCAGTTTTTCCCATCGAGAGAAATATGTGCCTTCAATGACCCATCACTTTCAGCAGAAGAAGCAAATAGATAGCCATCAGTTTGATGGAAGTCAATAACATTGTTCAATGGCTCTTCATGAACACCATTCTTGAAGTAAGATTCAGTAACCAATAATTGGGATGTATGTATGGTATATTCATTATCTTCTCTTTGGCATATCACCAAATTCTGATCGGTTGATTCCAGTAAGTGACCAATATAATCACATCTCTTGACATGTTCTTGTAACTTCGCAAATCTTCTTCCAGATGATACAGAATAGTAGACTGCTGTTCTGCAGCCACCCAAATGGGCTAAGTCATCACAACCAGCTTGGCCGGTATACATTAACCAATTTGTGTGCTTTGGATGAAAATGTAAAGGTGTGACACCAGGGATATGAGGGACAGGTGTTCTGAAAAAATGCCAGTTATCAGCTCTATCTGTAGAATAAATGATTCTTTGATTTGTTGACAACAAGTATACATGATTAGTATCATATGGAATGACAATGATCTCAAGAATTTCATTATCTGGTGCAACTTGTTCCCAAGTAGAGCCTTGATCATGGGTGACATATGCTTTGTGTTCAGAAGTTAACAAAACTAAAGTTTCATCCTTTAAGTTGGATCCCTTGACCCTATCCATATAAGCATAATCAACAATTTTACCACCGAAGGCAAAAGAAGAAATCTTGACTCTACCATCATTCTTAGTTTCATGGGAGTACTCTTTTTCACCCTCTCTTTCCTCTGGATTCAAATCTGGCTCAGTTTCATCTGGATTGGTATCTTTGTAATCAATTTTTTTATGGTCAACATCGATATTTTCTTCTTTGAAGTTAGGACATGTCTTTTTAACAGAGATCGCCAAGTTCATACCTTTTTGCACTGAACACTTAGAACCTGCTCTTAAGCTGTAAGCTTGAGGTTCATTATAGTATTGAGCATTATCAATACATTCCCTTTCTTGGACGATTTGAGAGCTCAGGCCTATAATTCCTGGAACACATTTTCCATCCGAATCTCTAATGAAATTATAAGAACAAACAAAATCAATCTCAGCACATGGACATGACTCCTCAAGTGCGATTGGTTCCCTGTAAGAATTATCAACTTTACAATTGGACTCAGGTAATCTTCTTTTGAACATTTGTTTATGACCTAAAACACACAGCGGCGATCCGTCTTGAGCCCTAACATACCAATCCTCAAAGTCTTGATTTCCACACTTTCTATCATACAACTTCTTAAAATTCAAAGACCAGGCCTTATATTTACCATTAGTCAGTCTTCCTGCAACTATAAACTTGAAAGTTGTTGAGTCTGGGGTGGTAGTAAGCAGTGTTGCACGAATAGTTTCATCTAACGCAATTTGATTCCAAGATCTACCTTGGTTAGCAGAATATTTGACGGTACTTGTGTCAGAATCATCTTCAATAGCAATGATAATGGAGCCTTGATCACCAAACTCGAACAAATGGGCACCATTCAAAGTTTTTGCCCAGTTCCGTCCAGCATCTAAGGAAATAAATGTATCACACTCTTCATAAGGCATCAAGGAAGCACCAATGTTTCCAACACCTAATAAGATCCCAGGAACAGGAGATGAGTAATACTTTCCTGGAGAGTTTGGGTTTCTAATGGCTCTTTCAACAACTGAATGCAAGTTTAAGGAACAATCACGATCACCATTACAAGCTGAATCAGAAACTTTCAGATAGCTCCAACTTATACCTTGATCAAATGATATCTTTGATCTCAATTTCAATTTGGACTCATCAGTATTGGAAAGAACACTTTTGCCATTCTCCACCGCATTAGCTAAAATAACACCGTCTATAGAGGCAACTGTTTCATAGTCAACGTTACCAGCAGTATCTCTGTGTGTATAATCTAATGCCTTTGTGAAATAAGACCCATTAAGTGATGAAGAAAATAACTGACCGATGCTATCTGAATTTGGGTATCTGATATCAACAAAGAATTCTGATTCTGTACTTTCCACTATGGAAAAGTCGTTTGTAAGCTCAACACCAGATGGGAATTTGACGGTATCCCATTGATATCCATCATATGAAACGTATACTCTATTTTGATCTCTATCGCTAAGATGGGAACCAATAGCTAATAAATAGTGAGAGCCGGCGCCTAATGATGAAACATCAGTAATCAAACCTGGTCCAGCTGTAGCATAACTTGTTGAGCGGAACCAATCAGAGGATCTAGCTAATACTGTACCTTGAATATCTGATTCGACAATGCATGAAATCAAACTATCTTCATTTGTAGTGATTTCAGGGGTTGCATCTGAGAAAATACAAGCATGAGCTTTGGTCAAAACTTCAGTAGTATCAAAATTATCCTTTGTGACGTAATAGGTTCGTTCACATGTGTCAGCATTATCAGAGTATGAATCACAAGATCCTGCAAATAAGATATAGTCTGATCTCTTACCGTGGAAAACAAAAGGAGAAGAGTTTATGGTTATTGAAGCCAACTTATCAGAAGATGGACTCACAGCGGTGGTGAATTTCTTCCATGCAATACCTGATGATGTTGTTTTATAATGGACATTATCTTCTGAGATGGCAAAAGCATGGGCAGGTTTATATGGATGATCCACAAGTGATTTGATTCTAGTTCCCCCGAAGTCTAATTGAGCAAATGATTCACCACCATTCTTGGAAAAGTAAACGTTACCAGTACCTTGATCCAAAAAGACAATATTGGAGGTATCATCAAAGTAAATTAATTCTGGGGATCCTTCAAAAGATATAGATGTGATTTTTGGTGAGAAGATGGCTTGTGAGTAAGTGACCAGAGCTATTAAAGATAAAATTACTCTGTTCAGCTGCATGATCTGATATTATATGACCAGTAATATTATAGGAATTTTTTCAGCGAACCTGTTAATATGTACAACTGATACTTATTACTCAGGTCTTCAATTTTGAGCTGTAAGATTGAATCAAATTTGGGTGTAAGTACTGATTCAGCCAATGAATACAACAACCAGCAGCAATTTGTGGAGCAAAAAATCTCAATGAAAATGTCAATGTCTCCAAGACAACGCTGTGATCTGGATACTTTATATGATGAAAAGAAAATAGAAGTAGATGAAGCCATTAAAATTTTCAGTTGAAAGAAACGAATAAATGCATTGACACCTTTACTGTGTAGATGAGATCGATAACATCACCGATTTCTCCGCTCGGCCTTCTGGGAGTTAGGCGGGCGCTCTGCCTAGCCGGAAAATTCTGTAGGCTGGGGATTTCGGTGATGGCTGGGCCTACGTACAGACTGGTAGGCTGGTAGCTGGGACTTGATGGCTAATGGTTAATGCTGAGTGTTAGTCTTTCCTTTATTATGTGATGGTGTTGATAGTTGCCATTATATGCTATATTCCCTTGTGAGAGCTGGGGTTTTGTGATGTTTGTGATACTGGTTATGCTTGCTTCTTGAAGGAAGGACTGGATCAGTACTTATGCTCCCTATACTTGTCGTCAGCAGTCTTTGTTGATCTCGAGTCTTCTCTATTTCTGTACTTCTTATCTGTATCTTCTCTTTCAGAATACCTGTCTCTTTCGTCTCTTCTATCTATGCTATGCCTGTGTCTATGACTGAAGCTTCTACTGCTGCCATCTGAGCTTCTGGAGCTTGAATGCTCCTTGTGCCTTTCACTTCTGCTACCATCAGTATGGTGTCGACTGCTCGTGCTACCGCTATATGAGTGTCTATGAGAATCGGAGTGTGAACGTGATCTGTCATCTCTTGATGAACTTTTGTACCTATGTCTGTCACTATCCTCTCTTGTCTTCTTTTCTACTCTCATCTCCTGTAATTTCTTCATTTGTTGCAATTTTATTTTTGCTAATGGGTCTTCTTTAGACATCATCAAAAGGTCTCTTTCATTTACTAATTTTGAACTATTACTGCTTAGTCTTTCAAATCCTAGTTTCTTTTCTTGTACTTCTTCTTTATTTGAACCACCGTTCAATATCAAAGTATCCACTCTTTTCTTCCCAAGTAGATATTCTTCAGCTTCTGATGAGAGTAGTTTCCCACTATCACCGTTTCCATTCATCTTAGAGTCATCATACATCCACTCAACTCTATCCTTTACTTTCTGCCCGGTCTTTGCAAACTGTAAGTCTTTTAACTCTTTCAAATCTTTCTCTTTCTGTATTTCTAATTGTCTCTCTTGTATCTTCTTACGTTCATCCAATGCATCCTGTTCCTTTTCCCAGACCTTTTTCTGGTTTTTCATCAAGGCTGGATTCCATGATTTCTTCAAATTCAAATCCCCTGGTGCCATGTTCTCTAATTTATGCTTATTTTAGGATTGATGGCAATTGTAGAGTAGCTAGTACTAAGAATCGAGATGAATTACTGGGATAGCAAAAAAAAAAAATCTATGGTGATTACGTAATTTTGGAGCTCAGTAAAAGACGTACAGAATTTAATTATAAAGCTACAAGACTAGGTGATTATAATTGATTAACAGGTATTAGATTCAATTTAAATAGTAGAATGGCATGAATAATCACTGGCCATTTCAATAATAACAATAGGACGATAATAGCAGCACAAATAAAACAACAAAGCGGCTCTTTGGAAACCTTCTTTTAGAAGAAGATTACACAACCATGTGAACTTCCACTCTTCCATCAAAGATCATTAAAAATGAGCAGAGCTATGGAATAGCCTCCGGTAGAACCATGTTGTTTGCTTTGGTTTGATTGAGGCAAGCAGTTCCCAAAATAGAAGAAACCAGTTTAGAAACCATGGATCTTGATGTTCTTCTTTTGTAGGGCCAATTGGGTGGTCAAGAATTCCATAACCTTGACTCTTTGATCACCTTGCATTTGGATAACTTCTCCTAATTCATCGTCTTTAACGATGTTACCGTTACAAGCAAAATCTTTCTTCAAGACTTTTAAGATTTTCTTCAAATCATACTCAGCTGGTAAACCTTGGACAGTAGTTAAAGTCTTACGACCATTTCTTTGTTGGATACGAATATGAATGTAGTTTGTTGGTTGTGTATCGTCGTCACCAGTGTCGGCGAATGGATCTATCAACAAATGGTCTGTTAGTTTTGTTGTTCAAAGCAGAAACAGAAAAACAGCAACGTCAGTTGATTTCTCCAGAACAATCTCAGTCAGAAGACGATTCAAAAAATAATAAACTCATCTTCGCAAAGAAGTAGAGTATCTGTATCAAGAAAGTGACAGATCAAGTGGAAATGACGACCCAAAGCTGATGGTTGATCTGTTGATGCTGGCGTCTAATATTAGATAGCCCTGCAAAAAGAAAAAAAGGACTTACCAAATGATTTCAAGTTTTCGATAGAGCTCATAAAAAGGGCTAATAAGTTTGGACTTTTAACAAGGGACTGTTGTAGGAATGTGGTAAATAGATGAGGAACTTGAAAGCTTAGTACAGATGAACAAAATGTAGTAACCTTAGTGAGTAAGAAGCTTATCTATTTGGTGTTTGGTGAGTGTTGTTGGTGCTACGCTTTGATCTTCTCGTTCAAAAAAAATTTTGTACAAAAACTCACAAAAAAAACAGAAATAGTCCCAAAATAGAAATTCCCCGATTCGGATAGTTTTTGAGTTTTTTTTTTGGATTTTGGATTTTGGATTTTGGAATTTGGGAAAGCTGTTCTTCAGATTTGTCGATAAACCATTGACCAGCATTCAGCGAAAAATCCGCCAGAAGAATATATTGCCACTCAAACAATTAACCTTCCAAGGACTCAATCTGGAATGTATGTATTATTCTGACTTTGCAGTTCAACTGAAACGGATTGCTTGCTGCTGATGTGTTGGCGGTGGGACGGTGTTGGGAGGCCCCTATAACAACAGATACCAATACCGAGAGTTATCCTCATTTCTTTGAAAACAGCCATATTCAAACATATCAATACTAACACCATCTCAGAATGTTCAAATCAACGCCAGACCTTGCCACAAATGTGAAAAAGGCATGCTCAATTGAGGAAGCTGCTCCAAAGAGAAAGCACGTCAGAGCCTGTATTGTCTACACTTGGGATCATAAATCTGGAAAAGAGTTCTGGAATACCGTCAAAATTCAACCAGTGGCCAATGATGAGGTTCAGCTATTCAAGGCTTTGATTACCGTTCACAAAGTCATACAAGAAGGGCATTCCTCAGCTCTAAAAGAAGGTATTAAAAACATGGATTGGATTGAAAGTTTAGGAAGAGCTGTTCATGGTGATGGCTTTAAAGGATATGGTAGATTGATCAAGGAATATGTTATTTATCTATTAAGAAAATTGACATTCCACAAAAACCATAAAGGTTTCAATGGTACCTTTGAATATGAAGAATATGTTTCCCTTGTTACAGTTCAAGACCCTGATTCAGGCTATGATGCTATTATGGATTTAATGGAACTACAAGATGCTTTAGACGATTTCCAGCGTGTCATATTCGCTAGTATCTCCCATGATAAAAGATCAGAATGTAAAATCAGTGCCCTGGTCCCATTGGTGGCTGAATCTTATGGTATCTATAAGTTCATCACTTCAATGAGTAGAGCCATTTATCACTCTACTGGTGAAGAGGGGGCTTTACTTCCTTTAAGGGAACGTTATGAATCTCAACATGCCAGATTATTTGAATTTTATGCAGACTGTTCTTCTATCAAGTATTTGACATCTTTGATAACAATTCCAAGGTTGCCACAAGCTGCTCCAAACTTATTTACCGACGATGACTCTGATGATGAAAAAGCTCCAAAGTCAATAACTCAAACTCCTGAACCTATTTCATCACAGGCAACCAATTCAGATTTCTATGAGCAGCCACAACAAGCAGCTCCTGCTCCTTTGTTAACTCAACCTACTGGTGTTGATTTTTGGACGAATCAGCAGACTGCCTATGAAGCTGAACAACAAAGGTTGGCACAAGAACAACAGCAGCAGTTGTTACAACAACAACAATATGCTGAGCAACAACGTCAACTCTTTGAACAACAACAGCAACAACAAGCTGATCAACAAAGATTAGCTCAAGAACAACTTATGAGAGATCAACTTCAAAATCAGGCGCAAGGCAGAGTTGCTGAGTTAGAACGTGATTTGCTTGCTATCAGAGGTCAATATGAGCATGACCAATTATTATTGGGACAGTATGATCAAAGAGTTCAAGCTTTGGAACAAGAGATCAATAATACAACACAATCTGCTACTCAACAATTGGCTTCTAAAGACGAAGTTGTTAACAGTCTTCAAGAACAAGTTAATTTATGGAAGACTAAATATGAATCATTAGCTAAACTGTACTCTCAATTAAGACAAGAACACTTGAATCTGTTAGCAAAATTCAAAAAGATCCAACAAAAGGCTGCCTCTGCTCAAGAAGCCATTGAGCGTCGTGAAAAGCTAGAGAAGGACTTAAAATCTAAAAACGTTGAATTAGCTGGTTTAATTAGGGAACGTGACAGGGCAAGATTAGATCTCGAAAAAACAAAGGGTGGTAAAGATGGTGAGATTGATCAGTTAGAAATGAAAGTCAGAGATTTGACCTTAAAGCTAGATGATTCTGAAAAGAACCAATCCTCCAACTTGACAAGCATATTTGCACAACATAAGAAAGAGATCGAATCATTGCAATCACAGATCAGTCAACAAGCTAGGTCATTCAACCCAGATCTAGAACGTAAGCTACAAGAAAAGGATGAAGAGTTAGAGATCTTACAACAAAGCATGGATGATGCTTTACAACTCTTGGCCAAATCTCAAAACGAAAACGATACTGCTATCAACGAACAGATAGATGAAGTTCTGTTAGACCACTTAGCTAAGCTAAAATCTTTAGTTGATGCTGTCCTTCGAAGTGGTGTAAAGAGAATCCAGGATTCAGTATTCGCGTTAGATTCCCCAATGCAAGCTGGTAATCAAAATACTTCACCCGAGTTTCTCTTATCCGTCATTGAGAAGGCCTCTTCTTCTGCTACAGACTTTGCAAACTCATTTAATGACCTGATTGCTGATGGACCAAATGGTGATATTCCTTTGGTTATAGAGTCCATTAACGTATTTACCTCTTCTATTGCAGATGTTATTCTGAATGCCAAGGGTATAACAAGACTGGTTAATGGTGAATCTGAAGCTGATCAGATCTTAGCCTCAAGCAGATCAATAGCTGATAAGTCAGAGGCATTTCTTCTGTCGCTATCTTCAAGTGTTCTTCCTCCTGCTGAAGAGGACCAAATGGAAATAGTTATCACAGGGAATGAATATGTTCAAAATCAATTACAACATTTAAGTGACCTTGCCGAAGAGTTGGTGCCAAGATCGTTAGCGTTGAATAAAATCAAAGGTGATGTAGGAGAAGCTGTTGATCACGAATTGAGCTCTGCTGCCAATGCTATTAGCGCTGCTACTACTCACTTGAACTCATTGCTGTCAAAACAAGATCCTTCGTTGTCTCAAATCGATCTTGAAATTAATAAGGCCATTTTAGCTGCTGCTATTGCTGTTACAAATGCTATTGGTTTCTTAATTCATTCCGCAATCGAAACACAGAAAGAGATTGTTGCTCAGAACAAGGGCTCTATTTCTCGTACAGAGTTTTACAAGAAAAATAACAGATGGACTGAAGGTTTGATCTCTGCTGCAAGAGCTGTCGCTGGGTCCACTAAGATTCTAATCGAGACTGCTGATGGTGTTTTGAACAACGCTAATTCTCACGAACAGTTGATTGTTGCATCTAATGAAGTGGCAGCCTCCACAGCTCAACTTGTTGCTGCTTCCAGAGTTAAGGCTACGTTCATGTCTAAAACTCAAGATCAATTGGAATCTGCTTCTAAGACTGTCACCTCAGCTTGCAAAACATTAGTCAATCAAGTCCAGGATATACTTTCGAAGAGAGCTAATGGATCAGATGATGATGTCGACTTTTCTAAGTTGTCGAACCACGAAAACAAGACTGTTGAGATGGAACAACAAGTTGAGATCTTGAAATTGGAGAATGCTTTATCTTCTGCTAGAAAAAGATTGGGTGAGATTAGAAAGTATGGCTATAGAGATGGGGACAGTGATGATGAGTAGGAAACTCTGCTACAAGCCCATGTAATATATTTGTATAAATAGGTAATTCGTATCTCATTGAATAAACATATGACTCAAACTTATAGGCTAAAGACCCTGTATTACTCATCTTTCGTTCTCATCCTCTTATTGGTGAACTATTAGCAGTAATTGTTAGTAATGGTAAATTATAGTAACAAGATAAACTTATAGTACTCACCCACACACGAACCTGCACAGGCGTTAGGCCGCACTTGTCAGCAATAATTTGTCGTTCCTTGCTATTAGGGGATCTCTTGTTTTTGAATACGTTCTCAAGAAAGAACTTATTTTCCTTTGTTATAGATGTTCTCTTTCTGGTTTTGGAGGTTGAGTCTTCTGGGGGATCGATAGGTTTGGGGGCCTCTTTGAAATTAGGATCCCGGTTATCTGTGACAGCCGCAGTTGCTGTCTTCACATCCAAAGAATGCATTTTATATCCATAGTTATCAGGGTTCAGCCCTAGTGATTTTTTATCTTGTTCATCCAAAAGGATGTACCTCACAGCTTCTGCGAGTAAGGATTTATGGTGCTCTACTGCCTTCTCCTTTGAAATGTATTGGCAGTTCTATCTATTGTTAGTATTGTCCACTTCTGCTGAAATTTACCTGAGTATACTCACGAGTACTTTCTCCAGAGACTTCTCAAACCTCGTTATCAGTTCACTTATCTGCACTTTGTGATCGAATGGGATTCCTTCCATGATAGCTTGCTTGTTGAAGGGGTCGTCCACTTGGACTGCACTAACAGACAACCGTTTGTCGGTGAACTTAGATGTATAGTCAGACATAGACTGAAGCAACTCAATAGAGCTCTCATACCATGATCTAGAGTCAGACATATTCTTTAATTGTACAAGTTTAGGAAATGTTGTGTTGAATAACGCTTAGATTTATATAAATCTCCCTGTTTCAAAATAGTTTCAGTATGACTTCAGTTAACGACTAGAGGAAGAAGCTCCGACAAATGGGCACTTTGAAATTTTTAATTGAAATGCTATTCAGAGTCTGAGAAGCTTGATATAACTCAGAATGCTCTCGTCTTTGAAGATGTAGATTCTGGTGAGGTTTTTAGGTAATAACAATGGATTGAGGCAGAGTTGCATTAAATTGTATCCGAAAATTCAAAACTAGTCACGTGAATGAAATCAAAATTCAAGCCACACTGGATAGTAGTATTGGATCTAAGATTGGCTGATCAGTGATCACCCAAAAAATACTTGTCAACATGATTTAAAAGTAAAAACTTCAAGGCAACCATCCAGGCGAGATGAGCAGTGAGCTATTGTTACTCTGCCGTACTATTGATCATAGTCTACCAGAGTATACACATTTGTCAAGTTTGGCAGTGTGCTTATACAGCAGTGCTAAAACATAAAACAATTAGCGTGCCCCATTTCGCGTAGCTAGATTAAAGAACATTTTATTTGTATGTTTTCCAGCTTCTATATTCTAATGACTTGATACTCAACAACCAATAATATCTAATATACTAGATTTGATCACAGCCCGACACTACAAGGCTGGAGACTGTGGTTTATTGAAGAATAGTATTTCCAGTTATATATATTTGAAATCTTTTGGTGTCGCTCAATATAATATCTATCTCATTGCAATTATGGAAAACACACCAGCACTGGCATCGATTAAATTCAAGCTAGACAAATCGCTATCAACAACAACTTTTTTAGACAAAAAGAGCTACCCAATACCCATAAGGCAGATCCTTCCAATCAAGCAATCATCAGTATCAGATCATACATTTGTTAACGTTACCAACGGAAGCAGGTTTATACCTCAAGCTACAAACCCATCATTCTCAGAAAGTGAGATAGCACGTCCTAGGAATAAGTTCATAATTGCAAGAAGTATACTTAGTCAAAGTATAAAGTTAGTCTATAAGGGCTCTACGGATGATGTTTCCAAGATTATCTCGATGGTAAGTATATTATTATGCAGCATTTCTTTGCATTGACCTGATACACTGAGAACTTCGCATTACTGACACATTCTGAACAAGATATGGCATAGGCACCCCAACGATTACTTCCAGTCATATTTTCAATATCTTTCTTTTGTTGAAGACCAATGGCACGACTCCTATTATCCACTATATCATTATAATCCTAAGAAGAAAGTATCTCTAGTATTTTCCTTTGATGATAAACGGACTACTAGCGCAAAAAATAGCACAAATGCCACGCCAGAGCCAGTTTCAAGCAAGAAAAGCGACTCGCTATCAGCAGTGTTGGCGAAGGACATTAACGATATTGATCAGTATATTGATCTGTGCTCCAGTACCTTTTTGGCAACGCCAGAAAGCTCCAATAGCTCGCGTCATGACAAGAATAACGCTGTGCTGATAGCTGAGCCTTCCACATTGAAATCGTTTACAACAAAATTCTCCGTTAACAAACCTGCCAAAATAGCCAAAGAAAAAGGATCTAAGACAAGCTTGAAAAGGCATAATATCAAAGCACTCAAACCTGCTCTAGAGTCATTCAATTTCAAAACCTCCAAGTCTCTTCTATATGGCGATAGGGGTGAGGATATATGTTTCAATGATAAAATATTGAGCAACAACTAGGGTAGGCTACACCAACTGCGTCATGTGAATCATTCTCATTGTATATGCTGTTGTTGCTGATCTCATTAGCCATCTACCTATTAATTCATCATAATAATCAAGAGATTAATCTTCATGATTTGATCATGAGGCGAACAAATTTAGATTTCAATGTATAATCTCATTAATTCATATAGACTCAGCCTACTTATAGGTTGATGTTGGAGTTATAAGCACCAGTCAATAATTGCAATATGCAGATGGGTAACGATCTCGAGTAAATATATTTGATTATATATTGCCGCGCAGTTTAATCATTAATAATATTATATATATTTATATATGATAGGATCTAGCTACCAAAACGTCGCTAGCTGTCGAATTATATTATCTATCAAAATTGATCAATATGTTCAATTTCTACATAATTAGTATGAATTACCTCCTGAGTCCTGACACATACATCGTTGATGATCCTGCACGTTGCTACAGATCTCGGAACTTTTAGCTCATGAATACAATATTTTGGTAGTAGCAATATTATATTGTTTAAGCGGTACCATAAATATAGTGCCAGCGCTTAACATGTATAGTACTACTAGCTAGTATACCAGCGGCGCGTATGAAATTCATTAAAATACAAATCGGTCTGATTCGGTTGGGCGCATCCCCTCTTTGTCCTAGTTTTTCCGGTATGAAAAAAAAAAATTCATATATAAACTACTTGGGCCCTGTCGGAGTCTCTCTGCGAAATAACTTACCTCTAGATCTCTTTTCCTTCTGAAATATTTTCCTTCTGGTATTCTGGAACAATACACTAGACTATCAACATTCTGTTGCATTGACATTAAATTGATATAACTCATTTGTGATCGTTCAATATCTACACCGTCCGTCAACCTCTGGTATGTCTACGCCCAATAAATTACAACCTTCGACACAGTCCGTCTCACAAGTTCTTCCAAAGGCGAAGGATTTGAAGTTCCCTTTCTGGTATGGTGGTTTTGGTGGTGCTGTTGCTTGTCTCTTCACACATCCTTTAGATTTAGCAAAAGTTAGATTACAAACAGCTAAGCAGTCGCAATCGCTATTTAGCATGGCTGCTGACATCTATAAAACATTTGGTATAACAGGTCTCTATTCTGGTCTAAGTGCTGGTTTATTCAGACAAGCGACTTACTCTTTGACAAGATTCGGTGTCTATGAATACTTGAAGGAAAACTTTGTTCCAGAGGACAAAAGAGAAAAGATGACTTGGTTATTGCCAATCAGTATGATTAGTGGTGGTATCGGCGGTATAGTTGGTAATCCAGCTGATGTTATCAATATTAGAATGCAAAATGACACGGGTCTTCCAGCAGATCAACGTCGTAATTACAGACATTGTTTTGATGGGTTAGTTAAAATTTACAAAGATGAAGGTTTCAAATCTCTTTTTAGAGGTTTAAATACTAATCTTGTAAGAGGTATATTGATGACTTCTTCTCAAGTTGTTAGTTATGATATGTCAAAGGCTTTGTTAATTCATCATTTCGATATGGATCCAAAGGGAAAATCAACTTTCTTCTCATCAAGTTTAATTGCTGGTCTTATTGCTACAACAATCTGTTCTCCTGCTGATGTCTTGAAGACTAGAATAATGAATTCTACTGGTAATGATCATAATGTTATCCATATCATCCAAAATTCAATGAAAAAGGAAGGCCCAATGTTCATGTTCAAAGGTTGGGTTCCTAGTTTTGTAAGATTAGGTCCAAATACAATCATCACTTTCTTAGTGGTAGAACAACTAAGAGCTTATAAGGTTGGATTGTAGTAGTCGGACTTGTGACTATACGATCTTCATTGCTATTTTATATGTATATATGTATATTTATATAATGATTATAGAATTTGAAAATGACTAAACAATTATAAGATTGTATAAGTCGGAAGTTTGGTCAAACACCAGTATATTCGCCATAACCTCTCCAATTGAAAAAGCTCTCGACTTTAACCGTTGTATCACCATCAGTCACCAAAGTTGCATTATTTGATAACTTGTCATTTTCAAATGGTGATACTTCATTGATATTTGCACTAGTACTAACAATATTATTCAACGAACTTAGACTAGACATTGAATTATTTGATGATTTCTTTAATAGCATTTCAGTACTATTTCCCCTTGAAAGTTGAATATTATTATTATTACTATTATTATTGTTATTATTATTATTGTGGTCTTCAAAAGTTTGTAATTTAAATGATAATTCATCAATGCTTGGTCTTGTTGATAAAGATGAAGTAGAGGATGTTGATGAAGAGTCTGAATCTGAAGTTGAGTCCTGTATCAGTTGAGGTATTGAGTTTATCTCTAGTAGTGATAAAGATGTAGTATTTGGTGAATTGATTGCTGTTGTGGATCTTGTGGATCTTGTGGATCTTGTGGATCTTGTTGAAGTTGATGATGTTGATGATGTGCAGATGGTTTCATTGTTTGAAGTATTGGGTGTCAATGAAGCAGATAGTTGTATTGAGCTGAGATTGAATTTAAGGTTATTTGTTAATGAATCCAATTCATTCATTGTTGAATTGATCATTAGCATATCTTCATCGCGTTGATCTAATTCTAATTCTTCATCATCATCCTCGCTATGTTGAAGATGGCTGAATTCTTTCTTTAGGGCCAGATCAGTTATTGAAACGGTTGGTGTGATAGCTAATATTGTGTCATCTTCAAAAGTATGCTTATTGTTTGTGTTGTTGGTGTTGCTATGATGATGATGGTGATGATGATGATGGTTATTACTGTATTGTGAAGATGAGGAAGTTGATAGGTAATTTGAAGAAGGAGATGAGGAAGTAGAAGAGTTTGTTGATGATAGTTTTGGGTTATAATCAATGTATTCTAGAATCGATTCAATCAATGGATCATTTGGCTTTGCTAAATTCAACTTCTTTCTCTTATGGTTGATTTTGAAATTGATGAAATTAAGAAATTCATAAAGCTTGTTGAATTGAAAGGCTTTGCTGTTGTTGTTGCTGTTGTTGTTGTTGCTGTTGTTGCTGTTGGCATTATAATTTGAAGAGGAAGTTGAAAGCGGAGTTGTGGTCACGGCTATATGATAAATGAACAAATTTTCAATCATTGTCTTCAAGAAATTTTCGTTATTGAAGCCGATGGCTGACCCCAGGGAGTCATCATCTTGTGTTGATGATGATGATGTTGATGATGATGATGTTGATGTTGATGATGTTGATGTTGTTGTTGTATCATCTGATGTATCAGTGGAAGTAGATGTAGGTGTAATCAAGTTTAATAGTTGACATTTATCAAAGACTGTTTTAACAAAGCTTGATTCATAAGATGTCATTTCTGATAAAGTATTGATTTTGTAATAAGAAGTCAAGAAGTCATTCATCAATTCTTCCATTAATGTTGTAATATTATAATAACAAGAAGATAACAAGATGAATAATCTTAATTTGTTATCATTAAATAGTTCAGTCACGTTTTGGAATTGAAAATTTATTTTTGTATGATTGCTAAAATGTGAATAAATTGATTCAAATGATTGATTAATGGCATTTGCTGATAGAATTTCCTCATTAAGATAGAACTTGTCATTAATAAGGTTGAAAGAGATGAAACTTGAAGATAATTTAAGTATTTGAAACCTTTGAATTGTATTAATGTTGGTGATTGCTGATGGACATGAAGTCATGATATGATGATGATAACGATTATAATCTGGGATATCAATGAGTTTGTCTCTTTTCAACATTTGGACGATTTTAAAGAGTTGATTGACATCCACAGCCATATCTTCAATGTTTGAGTATAGTTCCTTTAGATCATTCTTCTTTGGTTGTTTGACATAGTCTACTTTACAAGTGATACCCTTCTTGATACAATTGAGACAGCCGGATGTGTTTGAAGTTGAGATACATTTAGTCTTGTTCTTGCGGCATTGTAGACATGATTTGAGACGTTTGGGGACCAGAGAGCTGTTCTGTTTGTGATGGATTGCTGATCTTGAATTAGAAGATGAAGAGCTGATGGTTGATGTTATGGCAGTCATGAATGAATGAATAAATAAATGAATAAATGAATAAATGAATAAATGAATAATTATGATTAGTAGATCAGATATTGTGATATGAAGAAGAGAACAAAGCAGGAAACAATTAGATGAATAAATAAATAATAAATAAGGAGATCACGCCGGTGGGATGTGGGTGGTTAATAAATAGGATATATTTGTGGTAGAGGCTAGAGCAGCATTTGTAGCAGCGGCAGCAGTTCAAAACAGATCCAATTTAACAGGGCGCCTACCTGGCTATATATACTGCTTAAAGTGGTTATGTCTGTGAATTGCTGAGCTTATAATTTGCAGCGGTGTGATTGGCCCGTTCGATTGACGTGTCGGACAGCGCGCATCTTCATTGTTGGCCGGATTCCTTTGAGGGACAGCCTGGAGCTAGGCAGAGACGCAGAGACTCAAGGGGTGGGTGGTGGACCGTGGTGGTGGGCCCGGCTGAATAGAATAGCCAGGCAGGCACTCGAGTCTTGACACATCCCTTCTACAATTACGACTATTATAACCATCACTACCAGCAGTAAGTAATCATCACCACTAGCTCTCAGCACCATGTCTCATGGTGCAAAATATCGAACGAGTTATCGAGGCAACTCAAAGCAGCGACGAACCGACCCCAGATAGATAATATTTGCAAAATTTAGCACGAAAGAGAGCAGCGAATTACAGCGCGGGTCGCGCACAGGCCGAGTGTCGGACTCAGCGCAGGGAAAGAACACCTGGACACCACAGAGATAATTAAGATTCAAAGGGTGTTATTAACACTTGTGAGAAGTTGTGACTTGGTTAACCAGTATGGACAACAGTGGTGCACTTGAGCCATTGTCATGCGTTCATCCTACAATTTTATGGGGAAGAACAGCGGCACAATAATGGTAAAACATCCAATGACAGACAAGGTAATCCTCTATAAACTAAAAACCACCTGGCATAAACATTTAAACATTTCAACCAGGAAAGCAGGAAACAAGTGGCAAGTGGCAAGTGTGTTCTTTCAATCTTGTAATTCCAATATTTGATCATTTGAACCATTTCCACCCCCAACAGGATCAACCTGTTCCTCCAATTTTTTTCCCTCGTTCTCGATCTTGGTTTCAGCAATTTCAACCTCACTCTCATTATCATTCTCATTTTCATTTTCACCAATCTCATTGTCAGATCCACCACTCTCAGCACTATCATTCTCCAACACTTCTTCCCTCTTGGTCTTTCTTCTTCTTCTAGGTCTTCTTCTCTTCTTCTTCTGTGTCACTGCCGTTTCTTCATTAGATTGTGTAACATTGGAAGATGTTGTTTCAACTGTAGTGGTAGACACATTAACCTCTTCTTCATCATTCTTCTTCAGTATAACTTCTGCTTCATCTTTGCTATCTTTGATACTAGTTCTCTTGATCGAGCTCTGTCTCTTAATATTGGCAATAGGACTATCTCCATTATTCTTTCTGTTATTAGAATCATGAGAAAACACCCTTCTACCGCTGTTTGTAATGGTGATATTGTCAAAGCTATCAAATTGTTTATCATCATCATCGTTGTTGCTCTTGCTGTTGCTGTTGCCATTCTTGCGTATTGGGGTATGAGGTGTGCCATCCCTCTTTCCATTAATGGTGTCAGTACTATTATTGTTGGTGCTGTTGTTGGAATTGGTATGATTTCCTGTATTCGTATGAGAATTCGATTGAGCGCTAACATTTCTTGAGTTGTTGTTCCCGTTGTGGTGATGATTATAATTGTGATTGTGGTTATGACTTTGGTTATGATTTTGGCTATGAGTTTGACTTTGATTCTGATTTTGACTGGTTGATGTGTTTCTATGATTTGATATAGAACTAGTATTATTTTGATGATTAAAAGGTAATCCATAACTAGAATTTCTCTTATTTCCATGATTAGACCCACTGCTATTACTTCTCAAACTATTGGCTCTAGATGGTGCTGTCATATTGTTGGACGCAATTCTCTCAGTCAATGGAATCTCTTTCATAAGTTCACTGTTTAAAGATGTGATTCTTTCATCAAGACTTGGTACCCTTTTAACATTAACATTATTGGATTTCACATTAAATGATAAGTTATTACTGAGGACTCTCTTGTCTTGTCTCTTCTTGATTGAGATAGATCTGGTACTTGAACTCTCATCATCCCTCGATCCTGATTCTCTGTTAGAATTAGATCTACTATTGACAACGGTAGAAGCAGAACTCGATAAACTCTCCGTGTTCACTTTCTCAACTTGAGGGTTTTGTTCCAAATAGTTATTAATAACCTCAGTCTTATCCAACTTCAGGTATTCACAAACATCTTCAAATAAGTTCTTCGAATGTGATCTCAATGATTCATTATCATATATTATTGAATTGGTCTTTCTTGATAATTCATCAACCTTATTCATCATTAATTTATCTCTCTTATTAAATGAATTTTGAACTTCTGTAGATTTCTTGGTTATCAATTTGAGAGATTTACCTAAAGTTTGATCAGATTTCAAAATCAATCCTACCTTACCTGATATCTCAGCATCCTTTTCCCTCACAAATGTTGAAAGTTTTTCTCTTAAATCTTTGATCTGTTTTGAATATAAATTTTTGATTTCCTTTTGAGATTTCATTAACACGTCATAGGAGTTTTTCATTCTTTCAATCTCATTGATTGATCTATTCTCATTTTGAACTAAGGATGTGTTTCTAGCTTCCATGTTTTTGATTTTGAATTTATAATCCTCATTGGAATTCAAAGCTTCTGTCAATTGTGCCTCTAAATCCACCAATCTTCTTTGTTTTCTCTCCAACATTGCATTGACGGTTTCATTTTCATGCTTGACGTTACTCAACTGTTCCAACAGTTGATCTCTTCTTTTCTTGACCAGCTCTGCATTCTTCTTCAACTCTTCGTTATTAGATGAGAGCTTCAACACCTTCTCTTTCAATGCATCAATGTCTATCTGTAGATTCGAAATGACTCTGGATGATGAAGACATCTTGATTGGACTCGATGGATTCTCTTGCTGGACAGTATTCATAGTCTTTAACTTGAGCGGTGAAGAGTTTGTACTCATATTTGCTTTGAAGTCCTATAGTCTGTATCTGTACTTCAAACCTCTTCTTTGGTTACAATCTTATAACTTTCCAAGCTTGTTGACTTCTTTAATTTGATATCAATGATTCAGATCGATGAGCCGCCTTGATTTCCTCTTTTCCTTCAATAGAACGCGTTTGCAGATAGGATAAGTGGGTATATAAAAAACAATCAACTACCTTTTGAACGTTTAATTCCTTTTAAATCAAATTCTAAGGTCAGATCACTAATAAAAAGTTCAAAAAGATACTCTGAGTGTTGAACAATCCAAGTGAACTTAATAGACACCAAACAAAAAGTCGAAAAAAATTTTGAAAAAAAAAAAAAGGTAAACAGAGATTATGTAATCTATTATGTCATAATGATCCCTGGAAGAAATTACGTACAGGAATATAAATAAACTACTGATGAGCTACAATGCTACAATCTAGTAACGAATTTGAGGTAAATTAAGAGACAGTGAAGGCAAACATATATAATAGTGTGTATATCATGATTCACATACCAAAGTTTTGCATCATCTGCTTCATTTGAGGATTGTTCATCATTTGAGACATATCTGGCATACCACCAGCTCCACCACCACCCATCATCTTCATCATCTCGCCCATATCTGGCATACCAGCTCCTCCTCCTCCAAACATATTCATCATGTTCTTCATCATACCTGGATTCTGTTGTAACTGTTGCATACCTCTTTGCATCATTTGTGGAGATAGACCACCCGGTCCCATACCAGGTAGACCACCGGCACCACCAGCTTGCTTACTGGCATCCATTGCACTTTTCGATTGTTGAGCCATGGTAGCCATCATTCTAGCTTGCATTAAAATCATTTCAACTTCAGTGGCAGATGTACCTGAACCTCTAGCAACTCTAAGAATTCTCTTTGGCTCATCAATAAAGACTTGTCCATCACTATCCAATTCCTTCTTTGTCATTGAGTCCATAATATACACAAGTCTTTTCATTCTAGCATTGGCGTCATCTTCACCTGTTTGAGCCAGCAGTTGTCCCATACCTGGAATCATATTTGCAATTTGGGTTAAAGGACCCATCTTCATGATGTTTTGCATCTGTGTCTGGAAATCATTCAAGGTGAATCTACCTTCTGTGAAATTCTTTATCGTATCTTTATTATCCAGTTCCAATGAATTAACATGATCCATAAAACTTTGCATATCACCAATTCCCAACAATTTAGAAACAAATGCTCTTGGTGAAAAAGTCTCAAATTCATGAACATGTTCACCAGTACCAATAAAGATAATTGGTGTCTTTGTGGCGGCAACAGCAGAGATAGCCCCACCACCTTTAGCGTGGCCATCAAGCTTTGTCAATATTATGGCACCAAAATTGGCTGATTCTTTGAATGCTTTGGCTTGTGATTCAGCGGCTTGACCGATTGAGGCATCCAAAACCATGATTGTTTGATTTGGCTTAATAGTTGTGTTGATCTCCACCATTTCTTGGAATAAATCTTCTTCTTGTCTATGTCTACCTGATGTATCCACTATAATAATATCAAACTTCTCCTTTTTGAATTTCTCAACACCATCTTTTGATACTTTGACTGGATTTGTTTCAGTATATGAACCATAATATGGGATTTTAGCTTTTGTAGCATTCTGTTTCAATTGATCAAAGGCACCAGCTCTGAATGTATCAGCACAAACAAGACCAACCTTGAATCCTCTTTTTTGGTAGTATACAGCTAATTTCGTACATGAGGTAGTCTTACCAGAACCTTGTAAACCAACAAACATAATGATATTAGTCTTGTTCTTCTTTGGTTTGTATGGCTCAGAATGGGCATTAACTAATTCACATAATTCATCAAAGACAATTTTTTGTAGTATTTTCTTCTTACTGGATGCTGGTGAATCGGTCAATTTAGACTTTATAGAGCTTCTTAAGTTCAAAACTAACTTGATATTAACATCACTTTCCAATAAAGCATTACATATCTCTTTCAACATTGAGTCAATAGCAGTATCGTCCATGTCACCAGACTTTATGGCGCCTGAAACGGCATCATTGATTCTGCGTCCTAAATCAGCTAACACCATTGATCTTTGAGGTATATCTAGTTCTGGATCTTTGAGATGGGAACAAAAAGACTATTGGACAGAGAACAAAACAGATAGCCAGAATATTCGAATACCCACCACCGAATCAAAAAAAAAAAAAAAAAAGAAAGTTGGCCAAAAATTTCTGTTACCCGCCAATTCTAATTTTACAAAACACCTGGACACCACCTTGATTAGAGAATTTGGCCTTCTCTCTCAGTTTGTTGTGCTTTTGGGACATCAACAAGGTTATACCGCCCAATGGATTTGTTCACTACTTCCAAAGTGATACCATCTCACGTTGAATATTTTACTATAGCTCCTCTAGGTGAAGAGAAGCCATGTGTGAAAATACCCAATGACTTGTCTCAAAACAAGTTTGGACTAATCTTAGGAATAAACGACTTTTGTCATAGTTACATATCTTCAATCAATGATGAAGAAGGTGGTGAAGAACGAGGAAGCAGTACTGATCAGTTGAAGTACATCAAATTAAATGACTCCTATATTCTATGTCACGTTTACCAAGAATTACAATTCATAATGAAGTTGAATTTGTCAAAGGTTTCACAAAGTGATAAAGATGAACATGGAGATCATCATAACAACATTGCAAACTCCACATCACAGACGAGGTCTCGTAACAAGGGACAAGATGAATATGAAATACATACTGAAAATTTAAGTATCAATACTGAAGGATATCTGGATGATATCGCACCCTTGGGATATATAGCAGCCTTGATTGAACAGGGATATGATGAGTTTGAATTAGTCTTTGGAGACATTTTCAGAAGAAGCAGCAACAACTCAGATGATCACAAAGATAATGGTGGTGGTGAAATTGGAGTACTAGATTTTGACGAAATTGGATCCAGAAGGGATGATGAAACCATTTTGAAATGGTGGGATCTTTGGTTTATACAGCTAGATATCACTTTGTTAGAGGATGGTTATTTTAAAAGCTTGAAAGGTTATAGGGAGTCCAAATCAAAATTGGATATTATGAGACTTATGAATGAGATATATGATGAAGACTACACTGATATAAACCAGATCAATCAGGAGTTTATGATTATAAATTTGAAACCAGATGCTGATTATGGTGTTTGCTTTGATATGAATAAGTTAGCATTGGATTATAAAGTCAAATTATTCAAATATATTGAAGAAAGTTATATGTATAAGTTCAATGGAATTGAAAGTTCTAATATTTTCAAGAGATCAGTTATTGGTGAGAATTTTGGTGGGAATAATGGAGAGATTGTTTATGATCCATTCAAAATGATGTATAATACATTAACAGATTTGAATCAATTGACATTTGATTCAATTAACAGGGCATCAGAATATTTACCAGCATTACCATCAATCCCTCTTGGTATGCCCCAGTTTCCATCTATTCCATGGTTTAGTCATCATACTACCACATCTGTTCCAAGTGGTGATGGTGCCACAAATGTGGAAGGTATTGAAGATCAAGACGGTCAATCCAGTACATCTGCTACTATTCCTACTCCTGTTACCACTGGTCTTTTAATTGGTAGTGGTGAGGTTTTAGTTAATAATAAACCAATATATCTGAAGTTTAAAGATAATGAAATATCAAGTAATGATGGATATACAGATTTGGTGAAATGTTCCATGCTTGTTTATAAGTTTGATTCTTATCTTATTGTATCAATCAATAATAACAATGATAAGATTGATTTTGCCAAGATTGAAAGTTATCTTAATGGTGAGAGAATACCAAGTGCTAATGATGAGTCAATAATATCAGAAGGGATTAATGAAAGTCAGGTTGAAATTAATAACCTTAATATTGTCAAGAGTATAAGTAATGGTACCACTAGTGTTAATGATAATGAATCATCACCAATGAAGACCAACAACAACAATAATAATAATAATAATAACAATAAAGGTTCATCGCCGTTTTATTATATTGTTTTTGATAAGTTTAGCAAGTCAATTTTATCTAATTTTGTGTCATTTAATATCAATGAAGAATCAACAGAAGATGAACTTGAAAATGAAAGTAATGATTTGTTTAAGATTCAATTGAGTTCCATAACTAGAGAATTGTATAATTTGAAGAACATAAAGAATGGAGGTGATGGTAGTAATTATAACAGTTATTCAACTCAAGGTGAATTTGTTGAAGACTCAAGTGATGATCAAGAGTATTTGATCAAAAGTTTCAAGAATTGGATAATTATCAAGATTGTTGATGAGAATAAAGAGGTTTATGTTATCAGATATAAGCAGAACAATAAGTTGATTGAGATTGATAAGGATATTAGGGAGTGGTTACATACTTTATCTGTTTATGTTCAATGATATTTGCTTTGTCTACTCTTTTTGCTACAGTAAGACTATATTATGAAAGAAATAAATGACTAATGATGTAATATGATGTGATATAAATGCTTAACTAAAAATGAATGTAGTATTTTAACGATGAGGAGATGCTTAACAGCTGTGCTATATAATAAACCTTTTGCTGATGAAATGGCTGATAATCTTGACTCAATTTGATGATATATGAATGCTTGATCAAATTATATGATCAGTTGATGCTATAAATATTGAATTTGTGATGTAGTGGGTGGGGCTGGAAAAAAACACACCCCGTCCGGCGCTTCCAAGTTGAAATATTGATCAGATGAGATGAGATGAGATGAGATGAGATGGTTACTGTGCTTGTCTGTTGTTCTTCAAAATACCTGCAATGCCATCGAATATTGACAAGTTATCCATATTCATATCCATATCCATATTCATATCCACATTTGTATCTTCTTCAATCTCTAAAGATTGTGGTTGTAGATATGTCTTTTCTTCAAAGAGCGAGTCTTGTATGATGTCGTCGACGTAGTATGTGAAGTTGAGGTTGATCTGTACCTTGATTTCGTTTTGTAGCAGCCTTGAGGCACTCAATGCCATGTTGTTCTTGATTGCTTTGGCTCTTGTTGATGTCGATGTTGTTGTTGTTGTTGTTTTTGTTTTTGTTTTTGTTTTTGTTGTGGATTTATTGATTGGAGTACTATTCAAGTTGTTCTGAGGTTTGGCATTGACAGTATTGCGAATGTGTCTGTGGTGGATGTATTGTATCATATTCTTTTGTGTCGTTGGTATGGTACTGTGTATCTTAGCACTATGAGTGTGTTGTTGCTGGTTTCCAAAGAGACTTGGCTGTTTTCTGAGCTTGTAGGCTGTCGCGTTGATGATTCTGATGTCCTTCCTGAGTGTCTGGTTGGCGTCGAAGAGCCTGTTGACCTCGCAGATCTGTCTGTTGAGGAGGGAGTGGAAGGTGTGTTGGTGGTTTTTCTTTGGCTCGAGAGGCAGGGCAGACAGCATTGTGTTGTTGTAGTTATTGCTGGTGGTATTATTATGATGTTTGTAAGAAGATATGTCCAGCTATATATCTGAGAAACCAGCACAAATGCCCACAATAGTACAATAATCAATGAACGGGGTTTACTTTGATTTGATGCACAATTAACAAGAGCGATCAACGTCCAAATCACTCCAAATCAGCCATATCTTCATATCTTTCAATTAACCATCGACAGTGTGTCTATACTGAATATTTAATATTTGAACAGTCTTCCGCAAACCACCACGGCTGGCCATGGGGAAGGGCCTCCACATGAACAAACCACGTCAATTTAATTAATTAGAGCTGTAGTTCAGCCAAATTAAAGGATAAATAAAACGAGCAAGATTG
Organism: Ruyongia ponderosae; assembly: GCA_030582235.1. Lineage (NCBI taxonomy): Eukaryota > Fungi > Ascomycota > Saccharomycetes > Phaffomycetales > Wickerhamomycetaceae > Ruyongia > Ruyongia ponderosae. The sequence goes on along the minus strand of JAKTWV010000016.1, from coordinate 15,819 downwards.
TAATTTGTGATGCTGCCATCACATCATCATATCATCATATCATCATATAGTACAACTTACAACTTACACATGATGGACTCCAAGCAACCATCTTCTCCTCTCTTCTCTGTTATATATGCTGATAATCCCAATGAGTAATCAATCCATGTCCATGTTGGAGGTAATCCAAATGTAATATTCGACTCTCCAAGGTTCTACACAAAACACACAAGCCATGAATCATGACATGATCAGCGTAAACATCTACTATATATTGTGTTAAATAATATACATCACACATTACATCATGATAACATCGTAACTCCAACAAATAAAAAGGCTAAGAGTCCATTACGTTATTGATTCTAATATTCTCCTTATGAAAAAAGCGGGAAATGCTATCTATATTTTGAGGTACACATCAATTGTTTTGAAAAGCAACGCATAATGCATTTAGAAAATATTAATTCCATCTTGAGACCTTTGATAGAAGAAAGACATACCCCTTTTCCTTGTCTGACTTTGACACATAATATCCAACAACACATTAAACAAATATCTCAATATCAACAAGACAAAGGAAAGAATAAAGAATAAATAGGTTTCATCATAATAGATCACAATCAGAGTCATTAAATCAGTATTTTTGTATTAAAAATCATAAAAGTTTCATACAGTGTGAATATAAAAAAATCATCATACATGATCCTTGATTGTTCCCCCATAAATCTTTTCTTCCAAATGATATGAATTTTTGTAGAATGTTGTGTATTCTCAAGTCATTAACAACAAGAAAAACAGAGACAGTCTCTTCACCAGAAAGTAAATCAAGTTATAGAATTAATATCAAAATATAAACTTATATTTTAATAATTCATTGCAACATCATCATCACCAATCATCCATCCATATGTAATTGATTCAAACACCAAAACAAAAATGAAATAAAATAAAAAACAGAACAAAGTAAAGAAGTAAAAATCATAGAATAAGAAAGAGTCAGATAGGCGACCTATCATCAATCCCTCAACCCTGTCAAACACATCTCGGTTTGTACACTTGAGATGCTAAAAGGAGAGAGAATTATGTCCGCCCGGTCGATAATGGATCATCATTCTCAGTCTCATATTCTAGTTCATTCATCCTTCCATAGAGATTCAACAAAATGAAAAAAAAATGAAAACTCAAATCAATTAAATAGATAAAGAAGCTCTAAAAAGGAAGAAATAACAATCACCTTGTTAGTATATAAAGATCTCACTTATGAAAAAGTTTTCTTTTGAAGACAATAAATATTGGGAAAAGTTTCATGAAATATCAAAATATATCAAGTCAATCAAAAAGAAATAGGAAGACACTTTAAAAAAACACAAACAAAAGGCAAAGCATCATTATTCATAAATTTTTAAATCATACAAGGCTGAAACTTAACGATATTACCATATTGTCAACATGGGGCTTCAGTTGGAACAATTGGTTATTATGGTGATAATCACTTAAAAAAATTTCACTAATGAATAACAACAACACTCCTGCTTTTTGTTCATATCTCCTTTCTCGTTTTCCAATTATTTAGTACGTCTCAACTGTCTTAGAACTTACTCTTTGTCAAATGTAATCGTATCCCAATAAACTTGTAGAATAGAATCGTTGTTAAAAAAAAAAAAAAATATAAAAAAATAAAAAATTATATATTTTTTTTTTTACAAAAAATATATAAAAAAAAAAAAAAAAAAAAAAAAAAAAAAAAAAATGTTGCAAAAATGCCTGAATCGGGTAATTCAGTATTTTGTATTAGGGCTACAAGTTAACAAATTACAAAAATCTTTAAAATAGGTACCAATATGCATTTTATTATACGAGCCTGCTTGTAACGACTTCAGAATATGACAGCAGGGCTTTGATGACGACTGGGTGTTGCCACAGTCAAAGAACTATCACTATGGGATATGTTTTTGTCTTCATAATTGACCCAAAATTGTGATTTATCTTTAATTTCAACATTACAACTCTTTATGATGATTGATTCAATATTTTCATAATTATTCAAGATATTATCACTGAAATCATTCAACTTCATATGACCAATAATCTTCAAATTCTTCAATTGAGGGAGATTGTTTCTTTGAAACGAACAAGATGTTAAGACTGAACTCTTAATAAATGAATCATAATGCATGTTATCATCAAAATTAAGAGTCAAATCATGATCATGGTTATGTTGATCATCTTCTAATTCTTCAACATGTTTACTTATTTCAAAGATCTTTAACGTTATCAAATTTGGAGCATCAATGTTGGATATTTTAGAAACATTACAATTTGAAATAATCAAACATTGTAAAGATGTTAATCTAAAGTTTTGAATGATTTCCAATCCATCAAAGTAATATTCAGTGGCTCCATTGAAATTTATATCTGATTCATATCCATCATCATCACTGTCATACATGTGATCATTACCAATGGTAGCAGATGTTTGATTGGATGAAGAAGAAGTAGTAAACTGCTTACCAACACAAATATAAAAGTCTTCTTCTTCATTCATATAGTCTTGAATTCTTAAATATGTCAAGTTTGGAAATATTGAAGGATGCTTTTCAAGATTCAAATGAGTTAATACCTCAAAATAAAAAATTGGTGAACAATAATTCAAGATCAATGATGATAATTTAGGATATGACACAATTGATGAAATCAGTAGATGATTGCATGAACATTTTATTGATTTAAGATTTGGAAAGTTCAATTGATAGAGTGAACTTGTTACTCTGGATGAAGAAAGTGAATAAAATAATGATTTGAATAATCTTGAGTATTTTAAATCTATTGAATCAGCAGTATAATTGATCTTCAAAGATCTCTTTAGATGAATAATATTAACAATCAAATTTCTCAAATATTGTATTTGTTTATCACTTTCGATAGAGTCTTTGATATTTATGAATGATATTGTTATCTCAAAGAAGTGATATTTGGTTAGAGTCATCTTATTCGTTTGATTCAAGTCGTTATCATCATGACTCCAATCGATGGATAGAGTGATTATGCTTGCTAGTTCAGGAACCATGGCCACAGAAGTGACCAGGGTATTTGTATCCACAAATCCAAGGATATGTGCAATTATTTCAGTAGGCAATAGATGTGATGGCATGATGGATGATTCTCAGTGGTAGTTTGTTAAGTTTCTTTGAAGGGATACCTTCTCCTATATTTCAATCTTTGAACAAGTTTATGTGTCAGGGACTTTCGGTGAGACTTTCACGCGGGGACTAAAACGAGCTAGTCCCGTTTGGAGACTCGTAGTCTCCTAGTCTCTCTTTTGGATTTGGGGATCGCACAAACAATTTGTAAACGCAGTCAACAGTCAACAGTCAACAGGCACTCAGATATATAATTGCAATTGAGGATACACAAAATACAATCATTGTACACTACATAATATCACGCACTACATAACAGCAGAACAGTAGTATCAAGTTTATTAGTTGGTGTTGGGATGTATCGGTACCCAAAATTTTCAATTTTCAAAACAAGAAAAAAATTGTTTACATTTCGAATTTTTGATTTCAAAAATAAAGGCTCCATCTGCACAAGATTGATTGTAACATCTTACGTTAAAGCTTTTTCAGTGTGCTAATTCATATCATTACCAATTGTCTAATTCAACTTTGATTTTATCTCATAAAATCGCTGCTTACCTTTAGCTAATTTAACGTATTGTGTGTTTGGGTAAGTGTTTTTTATAATAAAGTCTCCTTTTTTGAAGAGAACTTTGAAAATTGGTTATATTACAAAAAGGGTTGATTAAAAACATCATAATCAATGGTAATTCATTCAAGGAGTCTTTGTCATTCTATTTTGACAACTTTTCAATAGCAGACTCAATGAGTTTGTCTTTTTTGTTTGTCGCTTGGGTTGTGGTTTTTTGTGTTTTTTTCTTCTTTTTGCCTTTAAAGACTTGCCCCTGATGATGATGAAGGCACCAAAATAATTATGATCGATATGTACCCTCGTTTGCATTATAACTCTTAATATATCATTTACAGCCATCCTGATGAAAATTAATTACTAACAAAGTTAAGATCATTTCAATTTCAAATATTTAGATTTTGACATTTGAAAAGGAGAATAGCAACAGATCATTACAACAAGTAAATTATGGATTCCATCCTAGATTTTTCAAAGGAGTTGGATATCCAATTATTGGATAAAATTGTGGAAACCTTCTACTCAGGTTCAGGTGCTGATCAAAAATTAGCTCAAGACGTCATCACTAAATTTCAAGAACATCCAAATGCTTGGGAAAAGGCTGATCAGATCTTACAGTTAAGTAACAATTCACAAACTAAATTCATTGGTTTATCAATCTTGGATAAGTTAATCACAACAAAATGGAAACTATTGCCTGATGAACAAAGAAAGGGTATCAGAAACTTCATTGTCAATATGATTATCCATTTATGTGACGATGATGATTCTTTCAATTCAGAAAGATCTTTGATTAGTAAGTGTGATTTGACTCTTGTTCAAGTCTTGAAGCAAGAATGGCCTCATAACTGGCCTAATTTCATCCCTGAAATCGTTCAATCCTCAAGAGCTGGCTTCAATGTTTGTGAAAATAATATGGTTATTTTGAAATTATTATCAGAAGAAGTCTTTGATTATAGCGCTGAACAAATGACTCAAGCAAAGGCAAGAAATCTAAAGACAAGAATGAATCAAGAGTTTGGTGAAATCTTCAATTTATGTTATGAAGTTTTAGACAAGGCTACAAGACCTTCATTGATTGTTGCCACTTTGAACTCTTTATTAAGATATTTACAATGGATTCCATTAGGTTATATCTTTGAAACTAACTTATTGGAGTTATTGACAAATAAGTTTTTAAGTCCACAAGATACAAGAGATATCAGTTTGAAATGTTTGACTGAGATTTCAGCTTTGGTTTCTCATGAACATGATGCTAAGTTTGTCTTGATGTTCAAAAACTCAATGGAACAAATTTATCACATTATTCCACCCAATATTGATTTGAAGAGATCTTATCAAGCAGCTAACTCAAATGATCAAGCTTTCTTACAAGATTTAGCTATGTTCATCGTTACATTTTTATCAAATCATGTATTAGCCTTGGAATCAGATCCAAGTTTCAAAGAGTTAAATTTAACTGCTCATCAATATTTAATCAGTTTATCATCAATTGATGAAAGAGAATTATTCAAGACCTGTTTGGAATATTGGGGTAAATTAGTCAGCTCATTATTTAATGAAGTTCAACAACTCCCACAATCAGAATTAAGTCCTCTTTTACAATTGAGTTATGCTCCTTCTTCATCCGGTGGTGCACCAGATCCTGCTACTTTGGAAAAATATCCATTGAGAAAACATCAGTATAAAGAAATTTTGACTGAGTTAAGATGGGTCGTAATAGAATCAATGGCAAAGCCAGAAGAAGTCTTAGTTGTTGAAAATGACGAAGGTGAAATTGTTCGTGAATTTGTTAAGGAAAGTGATACCATCATCTTATATAAGACAATGAGAGAAATTTTGGTCTACTTAACTCACTTGGACGTTACCAACACTGAAGAAATTATGAGTGAAAAATTAAGTAAACAAATTGATGGATCTGAATGGTCATGGCACAATATTAATACCTTATGTTGGGCTATTGGTTCAATCTCAGGTACTATGAATGAAGAAATGGAAAAGAGATTCTTGGTTGCTGTCATCAAAGATTTACTTTCACTGACTGAACTGAAGCGTGGTAAGGATAATAAAGCTGTTGTTGCTTCAAATATCATGTATATCGTTGGTCAGTATCCAAGATTCCTGAAGGCACATTGGAAATTCTTGAAGACAGTCGTTAACAAGTTATTTGAATTCATGCATGAAACCCATGAAGGTGTTCAGGATATGGCTTGTGATACATTTATCAAAATCACTCTTAAATGTCGTCAACATTTCGTTGTTCAACAACAAGATGAAAATGAACCCTTTATTGATAGCATAATCAGAGATATTCAATCAATCACTGAAGACTTACAACCACAACAAGTCCATACCTTCTATGAAGCTTGTGGTTACATTGTTGGTGCCCAAGTTAATCCTGTCATTAGAGATCGTTTATTGGGCGACTTGATGAGACTACCAAACTTGGCCTGGACTACTATTGTTCAACAAGCTGGTGCGGATCCTCAATTACTGATGAACTCAGAAACCGTTAAGATTATTGCTAATATCATCAAGACCAACGTCTCAGTTTGTTCATCTTTGGGTGCTGGATTCTTCTCTCAATTAGGTGTCATTTATGTTGATATGTTGTCCTTGTACAAAGCTGTCAGTACTATGATTTCAGATTCGGTTGCTAAAGATGGTTTGATCGCCACAAAGACACCAAAGGTTAGAGGATTACGTACTATCAAGAAGGAAATCTTAAAGTTGGTTGAAGCTTATATTTCAAAGGGTGATAACTTGCAACAAATTGTCAATATCTTGGTTGAACCATTATTACAAATTATCTTGGAAGACTACAAAACAAATGTTCCAGATGCTCGTGATGCAGAAGTTTTGAACTGTTTATCTACTGTTGTTGACAAGGTTGGTCATATGATTCCAGAAGCTGTTGTTGTTATTCTACAAAACGTATTTGAGCCTACTTTGAACATGATCAATAGAGAGTTTACAGAATATCCAGAACATAGAGTTGAATTTTATAAATTGTTGAGAGAGATTAATTTGAAATCATTCAATGCTCTATTACAACTATCAGGTGACGCTTTCCATTTATTGGTAGATGCCATCCTTTGGTCATTTAAGCATAATAACAGAGAAGTTGAAAGCTCAGGTTTGACTTTGGCTATTGAATTATTGAAGAATGTTGAAAAGTTGGGTTCAACGCCATTCACCGTTGCATTTTATCAAAACTTTTATTTCCCAATATTGAATGATACTTTTTATGTTATCACTGATTCTGATCATAAGGCTGGTTTCACATCGCAATCCATTTTATTGGCCAAGTTGGTCAACTTGGTGGAAAACAATATTATTACAGAACCATTATACTCGGAAGGACAAGCCCCAGCTGGTACTTCAAATTCGTTATTCTTGAAGGAATACCTTTCGACTACCTTGAATAACGCGTTTCCTCAATTACAAAAGGATCAAGTTGAAAACTTCATCAATGCCTTGGTATCCCAACATAGAGATCAAGTCAAATTCAATGGTACATTACGTGACTTCTTAGTTCAAGTCAAACAATACGGTGGTGATGCTTCCGATTATCTCTTTGCTGAAGAGCGTGAGAACGAATTAATGGAGAAGCAACGTATGTACAGAGAAAAGGCTATGAAGGTTGGTGGTTTGTTAAAACCATCAGAATTACAAGACGAATAAGATCATATATGATTTTCATTCCTCTCTATTGTTAAGATACTTGTATGTGATGTGCTTTTGATTATACCAGTCTGCTGGTTTGAGTTTCCTTCTTTTTGGTTTTTTTTTTTAGATCGATCTTGCTCCTAGACCTAGATGTGTGTTCTTGTATTCATCATAACCCAGTTGCTTCTGTATATCATTATAATCATCATCATCATCTGTACATCTGAGTATGTAGTGGTAGTCTTCAGTTGTGTATTGTAAGAGGAAGAATCGCCGAGTTATACTGAATCGAAGTTAATATTCTTGAAGAGAAATGATGATTATAAAATGACGCAAATGCTGTGTAATATTGACTAAATCATATAATTAACGTAAAGATGAAAGCCAAAAAAAACATAAATCTGAGACCCATATGGCTGTTCCTATCCTATTCCTATGCCTATCCTAATCATATCCTATTCCTATTATTATTCCTAGTCCTATTCCAATTCCTATTCCTATTCCCATTCCCATATTCTTATTCCTATTCCTATCCGCTTCCCTAGAGTTGGAATTTTTGAGCTTCATTACCTAGCTAGTTGGAACAATAGATAAAGTTACTGTTAGCTAAAACATTGAAGGCTAACTAGCTCCACCATTAAAATTACCTAGTTAATGCCAATAAAATGTTGATGAACAGCTCCAGATCAACTATTATCAAATGGGCAGCTTCTTAAGTGTTTGTGAAGATGAGTTAGTCAAGCTGATTTCGTTCAACTCAACAACAAACTTGCGTTCTTTGTACTTTTCTGCTTCCTCGTCAGCAACCAAATACCTCCATCCGATGTAGGACTTGCATTGTCGACAAAGAATGTCATGTACTGTATATTCTCCTGTCATCATTATTCTCTTTGAGACTTTCCCGCGTTTCGAATTCACACTATTAAAGTAGATTGGGTTAGTATTATTCACCAGCTAATTGCCTTTGTAAAGAATAGTTGATACTTACACTCTCTCAACTAGGTACGCACTACCATATTTTCCATGAAATTGCTTGATAGATATTGAATTGTTAGCAATAGAAATTAAACGAAGCTAGTATTATCACAGCTCCACATGTAGGGAATGGAGTGGGAATTGGGTAACTTACCTTTGAGATGACATCTGAAGATGTAAATAGATGAGAGTAGCACTCCTTGCATCTGAACACTTTTCTCTTGTTGTTCAAGTCGTCCAAGATCTCCTGATAATAAAGACCCATAGCGGATTGTGTCAAACTAGATGGGCTTGAAGGTGGTATATGTTGTTAGTGGTGGCTTTGTGGTGGGAACTAACTGTGCTATGTTCCTGTCGGTGTTTGCTGCGCGAATGGTTCTCTTTCGACGAGAAAGTTATGCTTCTTGGATGTTTTTATAGGGGAAGAGAGAGAAATCACAACCAAACAGAAACGCCCTTATACCCCTTCTGGCTGATGAAGTCTCCCTCTTCCCTCGGAAGTCTTTCAATTCCGACCTCAATTTTAAAATTACCCGGAAATTCAGATTCTCCAAAAAAAAATCATGAAAATTCGTTCAGTTTATGAAAGAGTTACAGAAGTAATAGATCAACTCAATTCAGTTTAAGGATAGTTAGATGTCTTCTAGATTGATAAATTCATTTAGCCGTTTGGCTCTCCAAAGGCCATCTGCCTTGTTTCTAACCAGATCTTTCACATCCACTCCATCATTCCTCAAAGATACATCCTCCAACTCATTGTTCGGTGATGTCTCTGAATTTGATGAAAAGAATATTAAAGTTGATGACACCACAAGAAACATACAAACTACTTCAGACAAAGTCACAGACAAATCAGAAATCACATTAGAGAACGATAAAGAATTGAGAAAACATTTCGGTTTAGATGATCACAAAACCGCCGTTGACCAACTTTTGACACCATTGAAGAAAGAATTATACTTGAAAAATATCGAAACCAATGGGTTCTACAAAAATAATAGAAAGATCAAGGCCAACGATGGTCACTCATATACTCTTCATTTGAGACCAGATGAAATACTGGCTTTAGAACCAAGTGTCTACTTAAAATCATACAGATTGAAAGGTAGTATAAGAAAAGTTACTGATGTTACAAGATCATTAAGAGGTTTAGATTTGAATAAGGCTATTACTCAAACTCATTTTGGTAAAAGAAAGTTGGGTAGAGAAATTGGTGATATATTGAGTAAAGGTGTAAGAGATGTTGAAAGACTAGGTTTGAACCCAAATGAATTATATGTCAGTAGTATTTGGGCTGGTAGTGATGGTAAAACCTTCAAAAGATTAGACTTTAAATCAAGAGGTAGAGCCGGTGTCATCAAACACAAGTACATCCATGTCAGTATCATCTTAAGAACTGCTATGACCAGAGAACGTAGACTGTGGGAAAAGAAATCTATTTCTAAGAATTTAACAAAACAATATATCCCTGCATTACCAACTGGTGGTACTGGTATCAAGGCTGAAGGTCGTTACAGATGGTAAACTTATGGATATATTTTTTGAAGAAAGAAAGTCTTTCAGAGTTCAACATGTTGGAAATTTGTATATAATATAATCCTTTGAAAGTTGTCTCTTGAAGAAGAAAAGCTCAATTAATGCTCCATAAATATATGAATAGATGTATATAAACCAAAGCTGGCCTCGTAGTTCAACTTTACGCCCTTTAAGAATCAAGATTGAAGGCTACAGTTCATCATTATTTCATTGCCAACCATTTGATTGTTATTAAATATTGTACACTTTATTGGCTTTGTGAAATCGGTGAGTCAACTAATTATTAATCATCTGATGGGATATCATATTGGAATGGTTCAGGTAGTGGAGCATCCTTGTTGTTTGCCTGTCTAATTGTCTTGATTGACTCAACTGGTTCACCTGGATTCTTATCTACCAATACAACAACTCCTCCAGATCCTCTAAATTTTCTCACTGGAACAAATCTCTCTTCCTTGTTAAAAGATATGTATTTCAATTGTCCTGGAAGCACTCTTGAAAGGTTTTCTAATTTATATGGGACCTTGGAGTATTTGATCGTAGATTCTTCTTCAGCTTCATCAGTAGTAGTAGCAGCAGATTCTGGCTCTTTGTCTTCCTCTTTTTCAGACTTTTTGTCTGCTTCAACCTTGTCATCTACATCCATGGCGTCATCATTTTGTTCCTTTTGTTGCTTCTTGGCTCTTGCCTTTGCCTTAGCAGTAGTAGATAAAACAGCGGTAGCAACTTTTTCGTAAGTTTTGCTAGACTCTTCCTTCACCTCTGGAGGATAATCAAAGAAAGTTGATTTTGAGTGACAGCTTATTTCAAACTTTGGAATTTTCAAATCTTCACGAACACCGATAATAGCAGTAGGTGTGAAAGCTAAGCCTAAGAAATGTGTAAAAGGGAACCAATACCAGAATTGAGTAAAAATCGCCAAACCAACAATTGCGTTTGTGTTCAAAGTACCAGTCGAACTATTTTCGACCTGAATGGTAACATTACGTCCACCAGCATCTATTATACCTTGAGCAACAGAAGCACCAAACTTTGCTAAGGCATCTTGGCTCTTGCTAGCAATAACAGAGGCGTACAGCTGTTTTATTTCTGTAACCTTTGGATTTGCCTTTTGATTTTCTTGGATTAAGATCATTGATAGAGCAATCAAAGCACCTTGACGAACAAAATCGACAGGATCTTTAGTCAATGGTTCTAAAACATTAACGGCTGTAGCTAATCCACGACCAGCACATGAAATACCAAGGGCCATGGCAGTACCATAACGAACGTGAGGATTGTGTGATTCTGATAATAATTCAACAATTCTTGGGACAGTTTCATAATCACGGATTAAAACAAAACCTAAAGCAGTTACAGAAGCTCTTCTCACATTATCATTAGAATCTGAAACAGCAACATGTAGTAACTTTTGGATTGCCTTGTTATTACCAGTACCTGCATAAGCCAAAGCAATGGTATAAGCAGCACCAAAACGCAAAATAGGATTCTGGTGTTCCAACAAAGTTTGGATCAATACATCAGCTTTCTCTTCTCTACCATAATTCAGTAAGGCTAAACCAATAGCTAAACCACGGATGATATTTTCATGCTGGGTTTCTTGAGCATATGCTAACATGTCAGCTTGAGCTTCAGCGTTACCAGAACCTAACATGATCAAACCCATACTTAAAGCAGCAGCTTCACCTGAGACGGCACTATCAGAATATAAGACAACCTTTAATTCTTCGTAGACGCTTTCATTACCAGATCCCATACCTGCTAAACCAGTACCTAAAGTAGCACCGTGTAGTATGACATCAATCTCATCATTACCTGCTGATGATCCATTTTCGACAACATGGTTTCTCAAATAGTCAATGATTTCTCTACCATGACCAGCAAATATTAAACCCAATGCATATAAAGAACCACCTTTGGTGTATGGAGAACCGCTAGCAGCAGTACCTGGTAGATATGGTTCCAATATCTTTCTACCTTGGGATAAGTTACCCTTGTGGATAACACCTAATGCGGCAGTGGTGGTGAACTTGGACCAGTTGGTGGCCTTTCCCAACCAATCAAGGTTGGTTCTTAAGAAGGAATCATCGGTGGTACCAGCATGCATGAAAGCGTTTTGGAAAGTAATGGCAGAGTGGTAAATTGAGTTTCTACCATCCAAATAATTCTTGGATTTATTCAATACTTCAACGCTGGTATTGATGTTCTTTTGTAGGAAAGTAATGTTGAAGTCACAAGTTGGTATACCTGATAAGATTTTGATGATTTTGGAAATATAAGGGGATGGTGAAGCAGAATTTACTTCTTCAAGTTTGGAGATTGTCTTATCCAATAACTCTTGAGATGCAGAACCAACTAAATCAAATGCGACTTGGTATACCATTAGTCTGCTATTTGTGTCATTAGTCTTCAATAATCTTGTGAATAAATGGAAAGCTAACTCATCTTCATTCAAATTGACAATGATTTTTGAAATAGTAAAGTAGTCTGGATTTTCCAAGTTTGTAAGAATAGAAACCAGTGAGTTTAAGGTCTTCAATCTAAAGCTGGTGTTATCAATAATTGATGTTGCAATGTTCAAGACATAATTGATTAAAGCTAGTATGCTTTCTTCAGATTCGGTCTTTAATTGATCATTAATGATAGATTCAACGATATCTAATCTGTAACTGTCTAATGCAATACCTAAGGCCAATTTCAAATCGCCTTCTTTGATTGCCTTTTGTAACATTCTACCATAAATATTGGATAATTGTTCTGGGATCTCGATAGACTGATCAATTTCATATTTGTCCTTAGAGAACTTGATGTAACGATCGATTGATTTTGAAATGATGGTTTCAACGTATTCAGAAGTTTCATTGATATCAAATTCATCACCAGCAACAAGAGCAAATTTGACTGAAGAATCGTAATCACCCAAGTTGTAGTAAACCTTTGATGCAATCAATGCAGCCAATTGTCTCTCTTTGAAGGTTTCATCTTCGTACAATTCTTCGATATCTAGGATGTTGTTGGCGACTTCAGACCATAGTTGGTCGACGATCTTGTTGATTGACTTCAAAGCATAACTTTTCAAGTCATTATCCTTTTCACCCAATAAGGACAAGTATGGAGCAGCAGTAGCAGTAGCCATTGTTGTCTTCTTTGTTTTGTGTTGGGGGTTTTTGTGTAATTTTGTTAGAATTGTCGCCACCATAATTAAACAAGTTGAATTTGGATTCGATCAAAATATCCAGATTTTCGGTTCGGGCAGCATTTCGTTACCCGTTCGAGAATAGAGAAATTTGAAGAAATCTTAACAACTGCGTACTACATTGGCAAATGTCTTGTTTTAGGTAATTCTATATTAAAATTCTAAGCATAATAGGTTGAAAAATTATAGCTTTTATATGAAGTGAAGGTAAGGTAAAGGTAACAAAAGTAACAGAGCAAAACAACATGCAAGAAAAACATCAATAGTTTTATAAAAAAATCATCAGAAATTGGTCAATCATAAATAAATGTAAAGGTAGATCAGTCTGTTAAGAGACTGATTACAATTTTTATGGGATATTAAATATGAATCTAATACAACAATCTTAAAGCGATCTTGTATGGAGTATCACTCAATTGTTCATATAATGATTTGATATCACTTTGATCAACACCACTGACATCAGCAATCATATAAGCAACATCACCATTAGAGTCTGAGAATTGCTTTTCAATATTGTAGTTACTCAAAATATTGTTAACTGTCTTCAAGACACCTGGAACATTTTGATGGATATATAATACTCTTGCGACGTTTTCTTGGTCAAGATCTAAAGCTCTCAAAGAAACTTCTGGGAAGTTGGCAGCACCAGTGGAAGCACCTTCGTTGATGTATTTAGATAAAGCAGTAGAGACTTCGATACCAATAGCTGATTGAGCTTCTTCTGTTGAACCACCAATGTGAGGAGTTAATATAACATTTCTCAATTTCACTAATTCTGAGATGAAAGGATTTAGATCATTTGAGAATAAACCGGCACCGTTCTTAGCTGGTTCATGAGGATAGACATCTAAAGCAGTACCAGCAATCTTACCAGCCTTCATGGCTTCGATCAAAGCAGGAATATCAATGACAGTACCTCTTGAAGCATTGATGACGTAGGCACCATCCTTCATGGCAGCAAATTGTGGAGCAGATAATAAGTTCTTTGTTTCAGCAGTTTCTGGAACATGACAAGTAACAAAATCAGATTTTGATAATAATTCATCCAAAGTGTTAACTTGCTTTGAGTTACCTAAGGCCATAATCATGACAACATCATAGTATAAAACATTCATACCTAATGATTCAGCCAAGACGGATAATTGAGAACCGATATGACCATAACCAATGATACCTAAAGTTTTACCTCTAACTTCCCAACATTTAGCAGAGACCTTGTTCCAGGTACCAGTATGTAATTCGATTGATCTATCACCTAATTGTCTGGCTAAACAAATAATTTCACCCAAGACTAATTCAGCAACAGATCTTGAGTTGGAGAATGGGGAGTTGAAACAAGCAATACCCTTTGAAGCAGCATAAGTCAAATCAACTTGGTTTGTACCGATACAGAAACAACCAATGACGACTAAATTCTTAGCATGGGAAAGAATCTTTTCAGTTAATTTAGTCTTTGATCTGATACCAATAGCATGGACGTTTTGAATTTTTTCAATCAATTCATCTTCTGGTAAAGAAGTTTTGTAAAATTCGACTTGGTAACCTTGTTCATTGAAGATGTCAACAGCAGTTTGGTTAACGTTTTCCAACAATAAGATCTTGATATCTTCAGTGTGGAATGGCTTTAAAGGTTTTTGTTGTTTTGAGGTTGAAAAAGCTCTTGGACGGAATTGGTTGAGCATGAAAGATTGGGATGGAGAGGTTGAAACGACACCTGGAGCACTGATGGTAGCTCTGTCGAAGGCATTTTGTAAGTTTTGGATTTGTTGTGGAGATGCCATTTTTAGCGATTCAATAATAACTATTCGTGGTTTTTGAAGTTCAAAGTATTGTGGTTGAAGTTACTAGCTTAAGAGCTGAACGAAGCGTTTATATACTTTTCAAAATTTTCAGCGTGTCAGTCATTCTAAAAAATTTTCTTCACGTGTAAATTACGAATTAAAGGGGGATATACAATTAGGAGGTGGTGTGGATCAGGTAGAGTCAGATAGAGGCCATTAGCAGGAAAGGAGCAATAACCTAGGCTCATTTCAGTGTCATATTGGTTCATTAATTTGGAGAAATTGGTGGAGTATCTTGTTGAATTTGCCCCAAGGTGCTGCTGCTGCCTCTCGTTGACCCTGCCAGCGTTGACTCTGGGAGGGTATAACATCCGGACACCAAGACTGGTATGGCAGCGTTTCCTGCCTATATGGCTATAAGCACTATGTGTATGGCATTCTGCTCTCTTGTATCTTTCGCTATGCTCGTTGAGTTAACTTACCTTTAGAAATATTAGATTTCATTTATATCTTTACTGGGACCGCTGTTCTGCTAGTCATCTTTATCTCTAAAAACCATAGTCACGTGACTTTGAATCTTTGAAAGAGATGATTTGACACTTTTCCTGCAAGACTGACTTAACAATTTAAAATCTGTAGTAACTACAATCATATCGTTAATTACCGAGTTAATTCGAGCGGAAAGAGACTATTTCGTTGAATTGTTAATTTTTAATTATAACATATAATGTTAGCAAGATCCGAAAATTTGCCGATTCTAGAAGTGGTAGTGAAAATTTAGATAAAATATATATATTTCATTTTTCATCATATAATGATATACTCGATGAACAAGATATTAGTTTCATAAAAAAAAATGTCCAGTCTCATATTACAGGAAATCAAGACACTTTAGAAAAACCATTTTCTATTGACGAGTTTCATCAATGCATCAAAAAGTACTCCACCAACCAGTCGAGTGCTGGGCCA
>JAKTWV010000015.1:182640-232314 GCA_030582235.1 Ruyongia ponderosae | reverse complement strand
GGTTCCATTTAACGGAGTCCATCTTGTTAACAGCAACAATTAATTGTCTGACACCTAAAGTGAAAGCTAATAAAGCGTGTTCTCTGGTTTGACCATCCTTTGAAATACCAGCTTCAAATTCACCAGTACCACCGGCAATAATTAAGATAGCACAATCAGCTTGGGAAGTACCAGTAATCATATTCTTGATGAAATCTCTGTGACCTGGAGCATCAATAACAGTAACTTGGTATTTTGGAGTTTCGAACTTCCATAAAGCGATATCAATGGTAATACCTCTTTCTCTTTCAGCTTTAAGCTTGTCCAAAACCCAAGCGTACTTGAAAGAACCCTTACCTAATTCAGCAGCTTCCTTTTCAAACTTTTCAATAGTTCTCTTATCGATACCACCACACTTGTAGATTAAGTGACCAGTGGTGGTTGATTTACCGGAATCGACGTGACCAATGACAACGACGTTGACGTGACTCTTTTCTTTACCCTATAAAGCAATTGCATCTTGTTAGTATGAATGTTTTTTTATGATTTAATTCGTATGAAATTTGAGTACCCAAAAAAAGCTGAACTGAAAATTTTTCCCAAAAAAAAAAAATATAAAAAAATTTGCTGAGAATTTTAGAAAGGAAAAACGCTTTCAAAATGAACAAATTGAATGAACACCCACAGCCAAATGCTAAACTAAATTCAATGCTTCAGCAATTGCAGAATTTTGCAAAGCGTAGCAAGGGAATCAATGAACGTAAGCAAGCAGTAATGAATGTACTGGAGGCATTGCTGTCAGACTGAGGGCAATCAGCCGTGTTCGCAATCTCATCGCCTCTGGACTTGGATAACGTGGCCAAAGAGTTTGATGGCAAAAATTAGCTAGCACTTTCTCATAGAAAAAAGACGTCCTTGAACAAATCAAAAGACGGGTGTAGTAGGAAGTGTAGTTCAAGAGATGGGTACCCAAAAATTCAGTGATAAGCAATGTACATACCATTTTAATTGATAATTTTCTAAAGATCTATGCAGCGACAAAGAGGAAGGAAAGAAAAAGGATTTTGAGAAGTCTTTATACTTTTCCATCTCAGAAAAATTTTCTGCTGCAGAGTTTCTTTTTTTCCCATTTCCTCTCTGTAAAGTTCCAGATCATTCTGAGAAATACGCATCCGGGCTGCCGAGCTGGGGAGCAACCGTGCCCACAAATACGCAGACCAGTGCAATGACCTTGTGGATGAGGATAAGAGATTGGGAGTTACTACAGATAGAGCAGACAGTGAGAGCAAGACCAACGGGGTGATTCATACACCCTTGCTACACATATGATGAGTCATTCGCAGAGTGGTAGATACTTGGGAGCGGTGGTTTTGTTCCAGTTCCTTCTGCGATATTCTTCGCCCAAGACTGGAGCAAATGGCTAAATCTGACCTTGAGCCTATTGTCTTCCCAGTGCTATTGTTATAACCTCAAAACTGGATCTTACAGATATGGTGTATGCTGTATATATTGCACCTGGGTGGACCTGTAATATGGCACTCACTGTAAGCATTTGTACAACATATCTTCTTTCACATCAACATAACAGCTAATTCACCATGCCATCTGATGAGTAATGTGACTCCCATATTACAGTAAGAAAGAGCGGCACTATATATAGCTGCTGCAAAGAGATTTCGACACATAAAGTAACTGATAATCATTCATCTGCTCCATTATTTTACGACTTTCTCACTTTTCAAATCTGGATTGATCATTAGCAAAGGGTCTTCTAAGAAGATCCATTAATTCAAGTATGGGTAAGGCATGGGCCAACATTGTTCTATAACCAAACTGTATGGCCTTATACCTAGTATTCTAGACGTTATCAATCTGCCAGAAATAAAAGTAGTATACCTGCAAAACATGTATGTTAATATGACTTCTAGCATTGCTTTGGTCTCCTGAAGTTACTTGCAAGACAAGCAGGACCAGTATGATAAAGGGGATAGAAATCCTGTCATCTATTGTACAACCAATACTTCTATGGCGGTCAATTTCATTGAGCCTCTGATGAATCAGTTGTATATATGAATTTGACATTGTTTAAAAAGTGTTCTTATGTTGTCAATTTGGTTAGCTTGATCATCATTCGTGAAGGGTGGTATTGATATATGATGATTAATTAGAGGAATGAATTTACAACAGCATCACATCATAAGATCAGCAAAATTCAAGCTGATTCCTCCGTGTCAATATGTGATTGAAATCTTGATAGATGGGTGCTCCAATGAAGGTAGAAACAGAGATAAAGAAACGATTTCAAGCAGGCTCATCTGTCTTAGTTTTGAGATTTTGTAAAGCAATGAATTGGCACTATTGATCCCACATAGTAAATGCAGCCAAACGAGAACCAATTGCAAGCATTAGTCATTTCTCTTGAGGTGCACTGTATCTGGAAAGCAGTCATGATCAATATTCATTTGAATAATATATTTACCTTTTGTACAAATACCGATATGAACTAGATCAGTGATGCTACTTAGATCCAGCTATAAATATGGTTTGTACAGCTAGATTTTCATCACAATAAGTTGTGGCCTCGTACAGCTTGTTGTCAGTATTTGTTGCAGCATTGAGACCAGTTTCCATATTTCCTGCCTCCAAGATCAGTAGATCACTAGATTCTGAGATGTCAAATTGACAAAATGACAATCCATGAGTTTGTTCATCGTTCATCGTCTCCATGAACAAAGAACCGTTTTTTTTTTTTTTTTTTTTTTTTTTTGGCCTCACAAAAAACTGTGGCTCCTTTTTGTGATGAAAGAATTTTATGGATTTGTCAAAGCACTTTTACAAACCACCCACTGCTACAAACCAGCTACTTCATTCTACTAATAATCGTACACCATGCCATTGACATCTAGCAATCTCAAGTTCAGCCCAGAATCAAACAAAATCATAACCCTAGCTGCTGGGTAAGTATCATCTCCTTTCCATCTTTCTTACTGAAAAATTTAGAATTGTTATACTAACAGAATCCACAACCTGAGCATAGTTGTTTCTGGGGTGTTGAACACATATACAGAAAGTTTTACGACAACAAAGGTTTGATTGATGCTAAGGTTGGTTTTGCTAATGGTAGATTAGAAAACCCATCCTACAAAAGAGTCTGTGAAGGTGATACCAATTGTAAGTTTCCGTTTTTCTCTTTTCAAGTTTTTTGCTATAATTTGAAGATACTAACAAGATAAATCGCTACAAATAGTTGCTGAAGTCTTACAAATATCATACGATCCAAAGCAAGTGTCATTAAGGGAACTTCTCTCTTTCTTCTTCAAAATCCATGACCCAACAACATTGAATAGCCAAGGTGCTGATACTGGAACCCAATATAGATCCGGTATATATTACACAGATCCAGCTGATAAAGAAACTGCTCAAGAAGTATTGGAAGAATATCAACCAAAATGGAACAATAAGATCTGTACTGAAATAATTGAATTGAAGAACTTTTATGATGCAGAGACTTATCATCAATTATACTTGGATAAGAACCCAGAAGGCTACCACTGTCCAACACATTTTGTTAGAGATTTCTCTTGAGCGTTTTCAATTGATCATGATACTCAATTAGCTGTCTTGAAGCTCTACATGATGTAATTGACCTCTTTAATAAAACTTTGTATTCTTTCTAGTGTTAACGTATACCGTATAGGATGTCTTGATCCGTTTGTCTACTATAATCGCTACACGCAAAAGAATTGCTAAAGAGACTTGAACTTTTCTCAAATAAGCTCTCTGCTCAAAATCTCATTGAAAGAAATAAGCATTCTAGTTGCACCATACCATCATATATATTATAATAAAATGAATAGTATATGAATGAGAAAGATCAAAAAAAGCCAAAAAAAAATCAAAAAATGATAAAAAATGAAAAAGTTCCAAATCACAAGGAGTTCAAGAGCAGTAGGATATCAATATCTGTAAAATATTTGTAAACAGTTCCAAGAGAACACACATAGTATGATTTAATCAGATTGTTGAACTTTGAAAAAAACTAAAACCTTGGGACTTATATCATGGCTGATAAAAGGATATGGAACAAAACCCCCAAAAAACTCAAAAAGCTAATAATGAAAGTGAAAAGGAGACTGCACTAGAGATATAACAGTGGGTCTCTACTCTCAAAAGATACCTCGCTCTCCAATGATACTAGAACGATAGTGAGTACTAGATCAAAGGTAAAGGAAGTAAAAAAAAAAAACACAAGACAAGCAAAGCAAACAAATAAGCATTCTGAAAATGATAATAAAGCATTCAATACATCATCGTTATTCATAAAATAGGAATTCAAAATAAAAATAAAACCAACAACCAACTCCAAAGGGTAAAACACCCATGCAACAATAACAGGTTGTCTTGAAGTTTCTGTAAAAGACCAGTAATAATATATCACTAATGATAAGAATTGAATTATGAAGTGAAGGTTTCTATAAGAATGACGGCTTTGGCAAAGCATTTGATTCAGGAGTTGTTACTGCAAATGTTGAACCAGCAAAACTACTCAAAGTAGCACTCCCCTTTGGTAAAGAGGACGAAAGAGAACCAGCTGGAGATGCAGAATAATAATTCTTTGAAGAAGGAGGAGCAGATTTAGGGGTTGTCATGATATTGTTGTTATGACCCCTATATGTGTAGTTGCTGGTGTTATTATTGTGATTATTGTGGTTGTTTAGATCGTTAAAATTGTTGTTGTTTGTTCCTAATGTAGACAGTGTCGGCTTTGGACTTGATAAAGGGGTTTTCTTCTTTTGGTTGTGATTGTTGTTGTGATTCTTTTGTTTGGAGTTACCAAAATCTGGCTTTTTGCCACTTGGCAACAGACCAGCTTTAGGGATGTAAGTGGCCGAATGACTGTTGTTCTTATTTGTCTTCTTGGTCTCCTTGTTACTGTTTCCAAAGTCAGGTTTCTTCCCATTGGGCAACAGAGCTGTAGGCTTTGGGATCCTAACATGATCACTCTTCTGTTGATTGAAGAATCGTGTGTCCTGGTTCTTGAATTGTTCTTGTGCCATCATCGGATAGTGTATGATATAATATGATATGATATGATATAAGAATCTGAGGGTAGCGTTGCGAAAGTTCTGTAGGCTCTTGTTTTAACAGGAATGGTATCAGGGAGGTGTTTCAGCACTTTTTGTTCCATGCTCATTGCTCTCCCGCCAGCCATTTCCAAAAATTACCCGGGCGACACATCTGCCATTTTGGAGAACTACGTATTAACATGGTTTAGACAGAACAGAACAGAACAGAACAGTACAATTGCACAATGGACTGGTAAACAAGAGACATATTTCCAACCAAAGATGGAGTTCAATCTTAAAAAGGAGAACAGAAAGAAGTTCCAGGATAAGTCTAAGTTGAAGAGACACCACAAGAAAAACTATTCAAAAGTAGTTCCCAAGGAAAGTGCTACAATAGGAAATGAGATCCAAAGTAGTGGAAATGAAAGTGACAGTGAAAGTGAAGGCACTATAGAATATGATCAAGATGGCAAGGAAATACCAAGACTCGATGAGGACGGGTACCCAATCATAAGGAAATCACTAAGGAGCAAGAAATTGGAAACAAATGACTGGAGATATAAAGATGAAGAAATTATCAATGGAATTGATGATATTGATGAGGACCCACAGCTTCTTCAAAAGATGCTTGAACTCAACAAACTGAGGACAGGGGACAAGAATGATTCGACATCACTTGAAGACATTTTTAATTCCAACAATAAGACAAGCAGGAAGATTAATGTTCAAAAGATGTCGGTCGATGATATATTAAATACCAAAATCATTGATAGAACTATCCAAGAATCATTGCAACCTGCATTATCGCCCATCAACCATGATAACGACTTAGAAGATTTATTGAAACTAGGCTCTACTTTATCACTACATTCTGAGCCACTTGACAATGCTAAGAGATACCCAAATAAAACTCCATTGTCCTTGAAGTCAGATGAAACATACTTGGATGATTTGATTTGAAGAATCTTGCTGGATTTGCAATCTCTATCATACATCTAAACATCCACTAATATATACTATCAAATGCATCCACAAGATGCTCATCTATCAATTTGCCTTTGCAGTGGGTGTCTTTTGCGTAGAGAACTCAATATGAGGCTGTTGACAAAATGGCAGATTACCCTCCTAAATTGCTGACCAGACAATTTTGGTCAGAAAATTTTTTTTTCTTTGGGCTCATCGAAAAGTAAAGAAAAGAGGTATACCTTGAGCATTGAAAACTCTTATATCTTTAGACAAGTAAAAATGGCTGTTTCTGCATCAAAAGCTAAGAGAGACGCTAAGAAAGCCGCTTCTGGTAAGAAGCCAAAGAAGGACGAAGTTGACAGCACCGCTGCTCAAATTGAACAGTTAAAACTTCAACAAGATAAAGATGGTATTTCTGATCGTGTTACCACAGGTGTTCTTTCCTCTTTAGAAACTTCAAGAGATATTAAATTATCGTCAGTTTCCTTACTTTTCCATGGTAAAGTTTTGATTCAAGATTCCGTTTTAGAATTAAATTATGGTCGTCGTTATGGTTTATTAGGTGAAAATGGTTGTGGTAAATCAACTTTATTGAAATCTATTGCTGCCAGAGAATTCCCAATCCCAGAAAACATTGATATCTACTTATTAAACGAACCTGCTGAACCATCTGAATACTCTGCTTTGGAATATGTTGTTCGTGAAGCTGAAAACGAGTTAAAGAGAATGGAAGATTTAGTTGAAGAAATTATTGTCAAAGATGGTCCAGAAGCTGCTGCTTTAGACGGTTTGTATGAAAGAATCGACTCTATGGATCCTGCAACTTTCGAATCAAGAGCTGCTGTTATTTTAATTGGTTTAGGTTTTGACTCTGTTACAATCAACAAGAAGACCAAAGATATGTCAGGTGGTTGGAAAATGCGTGTCGCTTTAGCTAAAGCTTTATTCGTCAAGCCAACCTTATTGTTATTGGATGACCCAACCGCCCATTTGGATTTAGAAGCTTGTGTTTGGTTAGAAAAGTATTTGGAAAGATTTGACCGTATCTTAGTGTTAGTGTCACATTCCCAAGATTTCTTGAACGGTGTCTGTTCAAACATGATTGATATGAGAATGAAGAAATTGATGGCTTTTGGTGGTAACTACGATTCTTACTTAAAGACTAGATCTGAATTAGAAACCAATCAAATGAAGGCTTACGCCAAACAACAAGAAGAAATTGCCCATATCAAGAAGTTTATTGCATCTGCTGGTACTTATGCTAACTTGGTTAGACAAGCAAAGTCCAGACAAAAAATCTTGGATAAGATGGAAGCTGATGGTTTGATTGAAAAGGTTGTACCAGACAGAGTCTTCTCATTCAATTTCCCAGAAGTTGAAAAGCTACCACCTCCAGTTTTATCTTTCGATGATATCTCATTTGCCTATGATGGTAAGAAGGAACATAATTTATATGAACATTTGAACTTCGGTATTGATATGGATTCAAGAGTTGCCTTAGTTGGGCCAAACGGTGTTGGTAAATCTACTTTATTAAAAATCATGACTGGTGAATTACAAGCTCAATCAGGTCGTGTTTCCAGACATACACATATTAAAGTTGGTGTTTACTCACAACATTCTGCTGATCAATTAGATTTGACAAAAACTCCATTAGAATTCGTTCGTGATAAATTCCCTCAAGTTTCTCAAGATTTCCAATACTGGAGAGGTCAATTAGGTCGTTATGGTTTAACTGGTGAAGCTCAAACCGCTCAAATGGCTACTTTATCAGAAGGTCAACGTTCAAGAGTTGTCTTTGCCTTATTGTCTTTAGAATCACCAAATGTCTTATTATTGGATGAACCTACTAACGGTTTGGATATTCCAACTATTGATTCATTGGCTGATGCTATCAATGCATTTAACGGTGGTGTCTGTGTCGTTTCACATGATTTCCGTTTGTTAGATAAGATTGCTAAGGATATTTTTGTTGTTGAAGACAAGACTGCCACCAGATGGGATGGTTCTATCCTTGACTATAAAAACAAATTAGCTAAGAAGGTCGTCTTATAAGGGTGATCACGCAAGTTGTTATTTATATTTTTACATCGTTATTAGAAAAATATTAGCTCTTTGAACATTCACCATTATGTTAAAGACTAATTTTTTTATATGTTGTTTTCATTGTATTTTGTTGCTGGCTTCTAGAGAAGAGAAAATTGAAAGAGATACTGGGATGTGGTCAGCATTAATTGGGCATGGTTTTTAAAGGGTTACTTTATAACCAGTTATATATTCTATATATTTAATCTATAAAATACGTTTCATAAAGTTTATATCTATAGTGTTAGTCTCGATCAAAAGTTACCAGTCTCAAGGATCTCACCATTTTTTTGGACGAGGCCTGGGAATTTACAGGAATCGAAGGGACTAGTCTATTCCCAATGCGGCCGAAAAGTAAACAAAAACAAACAAGAATATCTGAAATTTATTTCAACAAATTTGGTTCTTCCTTTCACAGCGAGCATAGACTACAATTCCATTAACCACTGATCACATATAGCGTGTGTTCAAATCTGCTAATCGGATCAGCTTGTCCTTCACAAATAAGGAATCTTTCACTTTTTTTTTTATCAGATTCGCCACTCAATATCGATTGAGATTCAACTATACTCCATCGCACAGCAGAATAAAAGGTAGAATCCAATATTGTTGATGAGATATAATGAGCTATAAGACTCATAAGAGAAGACCAACTTCAATAGCTGCTGATCAGCTCTTTTATGGCGAAAGTTACAATGAAACTGAAGCTTCAAACCAAAATGACGAACGCTATAACAATACATACATAGCTGCCGATGGAAAGGTACTACAATCAGCCATGGCCAGAGCAGATTCTCCTAGAAAGATTATTGCTTCTTCATCACAGGTGAGATTTTCGCTACCTTCTGGAAATGCCAACTCGTTCAATAAAAATAACACAGAAGACGATGAAGATAATACCAACGATAGCTTTGATAGCAGGGCTGTCTTCAATTTTACGTCGAGGGAATTACAGCCTCCAATAATTGAAAGAGGAAGAAGTCATCATAAAAGATCATACACAACTGCTGATATCAGTAACTCTATGAGAACTCTACTAGATCATAGTCCAAGAAGAGACCAAATGTTCATAAGAAGCGATACCAATTTGAATCACCAGACAATACCCATTCCAGTTGAGATCTCCCTCCCTCCAATTTTATCAACTCAAAATAAGAACCAGACCAGACCAGTGAGTTTAGTATTCAATGGTATAAGTTATGAACCTGTGGTGAAAGACCCAACAAGAGAGGTATTAGAGATCACAGATATTTTACAACCAGAGAGAAACAGTGCTATAACTGATGAAAGGCTACCTGCAATTACAGCCTTTCATTCACCAACAAAAGTTCTACCGGCTCTCCCAATAACCTTCCACAACAGCACAGAGAATCGTCATAACTCAACCATAGAGCTGCGTTCTCCAAAACCGCACTCCCCACGCGAGATATTGATACCTGATTTGAATAGACCTTTGAAGAGAAACTCAAATATTGATTCTTCCACTAAGAATTACTTCAAGCTTGATAACGAAATAGAAATTGAACATCCCAGCGAAGCGGCAAAGTCCCAGAATAACCAGTTGAATAAGTCCTTCTCATTCCCTAGTTTACCTCAAGATATTGCAATCGATGAGGGTATCACTGATATAAACAACCCTAGATTGCAGCTGAAAACCCCTGGCTTACAGATATTTCAGGATGACCCAGAAACTGATATAAATGCTTTTCCACCAAAGAATGTTTCATCGAACGTTAAAAAACATCAACATAGACGTTCAAAATCACAGTTAGCATTTGAGGTTGATGAGAGTGACCTGAAGAATTATAGTAATCAAAACAGAAAGATATCAGAATCAACCCCAACCCATGTAAAATACCAACAATATAATCAACAAGATCTTGAAGCAGAGCTGCAGATTTCTCCAATTCCAAGATCTTACTCACTGTGGAAACCTGCCCCAACTGAAGTGCTTAACAGTCAAGCTGATAATAGTACATCGGAGATGGATAACACTGAAGATTCAATTCAAGATAGTGTTGATATTAGAATGACTACTCCAGGCAACAATAATCATGAGCTGAATTCTGCAGTTATCAATAGAAGTTCTGAAGATGATGTACCAAGCATATCCTATTCTGATCAAGCTGTTGATGATAGTATCAATGATCCTGATCAACTACTTGAGCTTGGTAATCTAATAATTAGTTCAGTTACGCCTCAGAAGGATGATATTTTTGAATTTCAAAAGCACACACCGAGTGCAAACGAAATGGGCCAACGTCACACAGTATCAATCACCACATCACACCCTATACAATCAAGCCTCCCTAGAGAGAAACTCATCAATGAAAATCAGACCTCTCCTCTAAAACATATTCCTGTTCCCTTGGGCTCTCAATTTCATCCTCAGAGAATTTTTTCCAATAGCGAGTTATCAGAACTACAGAACACTATATTTGCTTCAGCGTCAATTTCTCAAACACAGATGAAGAGCAGAACTCTAAGAGATATGTCATTATCTCCTGATATCTCACATTCGAGTCACGATACGGCACTCAGTGAAGCATTTAGTGTTAATTCGGCACAAACAGCTGCATCGTCCATTTATGAAGAGACAGCAAGTACTCAGTTGCTGAAGCCTAGAGATAAATCAGTCGATTGCACACCGGATCATCCCCAAACAATCAGGAAAAGTAAGGAAGTTATCCTAATTGACGATAACTATGACAATAATACTGATTATGCTACTGTTATGAATAAGAGGCTTCCAATTAAGAGTAATTCTAGAGCAGTATCACAGGCAACTTCTACTTTTTCATTTAGCACAGTTTCATCAGAAATCCAGTTACGTTCTGATAATAGAAGGATTATTGAGATTCCCGATGAAGACGTGGACTATATTGAGATTGATGATGATGAAGATGGAGATGATTCTATTGTTGAGATAGATGCCTCGGAATTTGATGGTCAAATGAGCTCTGTCCAGAGAATGTGCGAACAAACCATGCACAAGACCACCAAGGTTATTGAAGATTTGAAGAGACAAAAGACGGAGGTATATGAGAAGAGATTAGAGCTATTGAGACAATCGAAGGAAAAGAAAATAATGCTCAAAAGTATTCAGCAGAAGAGAAGCTCGCTTAGAAGGTCAGGAACAATGATTCACTATGATGGCCCAAGCAGAGAAGATGATCAAACTGAGAATCAGCAATCGCTATCTAAAACACCAACTACATCTCCTCATGTAAGCGTACCCAGTGTACCTACAAGATTATACCAACATGTTACCAGGGACAATGATTACTTCGATTATAGCAACTCCAACAATCACGGACACTCAGCTGGATTTGATAGCTTTATGGAAGCACAAAAGAATAGGAACTTATTGGACTGATCGTTTCTAATATGCTTATATTGCATCGGTAGTACTTGATTGAAGTTAACAACACAACATAAATGCAAATCTGTTTCCTCAAGTTATGATGTAGTACTCAATGATGATGATGATAATAATACAAAATGCAGCTACAGAAAGAAATTCTAGTAATTTGAATATATCTCGAACATTGAATATTCTATTTTATATTGGTCCAACTATCCTTGGTTAATATTCACAATTTAGTTAAGAAGAATAATAACCATCTGTTGATGCTTCTGAAATGGGGGAAAGCCCAATATCTGGATTTGCCATAAATCCAGGAGTAGGTATAGTGAATGAATTGGTAGGTGTTATATAATTGTCATTCTTAGGATCTGAGCCTATTGAATCATTGGATTGTATCGAGCTATTTCTTGATATCTGTGATCTATTGAATAACGTAACGGTTTTATTATTAGTTTCAAACTTAGTATTCTGAATTTCATTATCAAAAACAGCCTTTTTATTTCTTTTCAAGCTGCTGTTCAAAGATTTTAGTCTTGGTATTCCCTTCATGGTTGTAATATCTTTGTTGTTGTCGTTAGAATAATCATCATCAAAGTCATAGTCTTCAGGAATCTTATTTATTTCATCCAGCAACAGGGAGTCGTAAGAACTGTTAGGATCATTGTTCAAGTCATACGCGTGATTGGGTGTATTATCTATCATGTCATCATCAAACCAATTACGGTATTTTTCTTTGGTGTCGAATTCTTCATCAAGAGATTTTGGCAATTGATGATATTTCAAAGAGTTTCTCATTGGGATTCCAGGAGGTGCAAGATTTGATTCTGATTTATGCTCAACGCCAAAATTATGATCTTCACTAAATTCGTCAGAGGTTTTGTTGATATTGTAACACTGTTGATCGTCGCCATTCTGGTTGTCATTGTCGTAGTCTCCATCATAAAGCTCATCATCACTGGTACTGTATTGATTTTGCTGGTGCTTAATACCTAATACATCCTGATTTCTATGGTTATAAAATTTAGAAGGTGATCTGGATAACTGAGTGTGATGTGTCGTCGCTTTATTCTGGCTCTCAACATTGTGGCAGTCATCATGATCATCATCATCTTCATCACCGAAATATTTTCTATTGAATAGTGCTTCGGTATCGTCGTTGAAATCTCCATCATCTTCATCATAATAGTTCATGTCTTCATCAAAATCATCATCCACCAGGTCATTAATATAGATATTGTTATCAGTATTTTTTGGTTGTTCATGATCGAATTTATAATACCTTATTGAGGTGTTTCTACCTTGTTTAACGTTATCTTCAAATGAAAACTCTGAAGATGAGTCATTAATAACACTACTTTGTTTGTGATCTTCATCTTTATCTTCTTGATCAGCAACGATTGTAGAAGGTAACAAAGATTTTGTATTACTGCTGCTGTTTTGATCATTGGAGTTGTGGAACGATGGGAAGGAAAAGATGGTTTCCTTAGAAGGTATTATAGTGGGTGGAGCCTCTAAATGTTTCAAAGAGCTTTTATTCTCATCTGTTGATATAACTTGAGTTTTCCTGTGTAGATTCTTCAACTCATGTGTGTTTTGATATCTTTTGGAATCTACACCTCTGGGTATATTGAGGGCAGTTGATGTTTCGTCTGAATATCCATGATTGCTCTCCAAGACTGTGTTCAATGGAATTTGCAGGTATTCACTGGTGTTATTGATGAGTGATATTGTACTTGATGAAGGATAGATGGGTTCTTGTTCGATACTGGCTCTTGAATTCATTTCATTGCTCCTTTCAGGAGTAGAATAAGCAGAATTATTTGTTGATTTGGATGAAGATGTTGAAGAAGAATGAACGGATAATCTTGTCTGATATCTTGAGTCAAATGGTTCACCCCATTCATGTGTCCTCGTCCCAATAATAGCAGTTGGAGGTGAGCTTGACCTTCTTGGAGATTCTATGGTTCCTAGTGCACCTGGAGATGCACCTTTTCTCTTTTGAAATAACCTCTGTAGCTTCTTAGGGCCCTTTTGCAAGTTGGTCTGATACATTGAAGTGGATGATAATGAATGCTTTATAGGAGAAGATGGATTTGAAAATGTTAGAGGCGTTGTTGCCTGGTTGATGGCAGCATTGTTATTGTCATTAGTATTGTCACTGCTACTTAATATGCTAAGCTCTGGTTCATTACCATTGGCTGTTGTGGATCCTTCTGCCAATAAATCAGACCGTTCGAAGCCTGTGAGGGAGGTGGCCTTCCTGTGCGACTTGATGAAAGATCTCATGGATAGATGGTTGCCACAATACTGTCCAGCACACAGCGAGATCAAGAGAACCTAAGCAAAAAGGGGGGGTTTGGGTTTTTTGGGTAGGGGATGGGTGGTGGAAATGGTTTCCAGGGGTTGAAATTCCAAAAAAAAAAAAAAAAAAAAAAAAAAAAGGAGAGCCAAAAATTAAAATCAAAATCGAAATAGACGCCAACAAGACACACAAACAAGACAAAGAGGTAAGATCCATAGCACCATGTCCAGCCCCAGCATTGGTTGGCAACGACTCAACGACGTGTACTATAGAAACAGAGAATTGTACTCGTTTTCCCTCGAAAAAGACTTCTCCCACCATCTCATTGCTGTTGCCAAATTCACCAAAACACTGGCCCTCTACAATAATAGCCCAATACGCTCATTCACAGATTACAATGACTACAATGACGATACCAACAGCTTGAACGTATGGATACACAATGGTAACGGTGAGTTTATTCAGTCTATTCAGTGTGCATCTTTATTGCGATCGATTGGTTGGACTGATAATGAAGATCTTGTGCTCCTCAACAACATTGACGAATTAAGGATATATTATGACTTTGAGTTGAACTTCTCTCAATTCAATGATATCCATAGCTTCAAGGTATATGGTGATCTTGTTGTAATATTGACCACAGGTGGTCAATTCAAATACATCAAGGAATATGTATCCTATGATTTCAATAGAATTGATGATATTGATGATATTGAAGACTTTGTCATAACACCTTCCTCAACAACTGACATATTTGAAATCTTATTATTGACCAAAAATTCTTTCAAAAGATTAACATCAGACTCCTTAACAACAGTAATAAATCAATACTTTGATACTATGGTTATTTCTTCAAATTTTCAATTTATTACACTGGTATCATCAAATAACCTGATCATATTGAACAACAAATTCATAAGAATCTTTGAAACAACTATATCATCTTCTATCAATGATGGTAACAGCAGTATTGGTGAGCCCTATAATGAAAGCATTTTGAATGACATCAAATGGTGTGGCTCTGATGCGGTTGCACTAGCTTATAATGACTACATCAAACTCATTGCTCCTGGAGGTTCAACAGACTTCATTATTAACGACAGGTACGTTATATCAACAGAATTCGATGGCTTAATTGTCTTTACAGAAAATGGTGGAATCAATCTATTATCCAAATTAGAAAATTCTACCATAAATTGTTTCAAAATTGGCTCTATCTCCAAAACCTCAATCTTGCTAGACTCGTTTGAAAAATACTCAAATCATTCACCTTCATTCTATCAAAACCTCAAAATCATAGGAAATGAATTAGTCAATTGCATAAATGACTGTTTACAAGCTTCACTAGATGAATTTGATCCATATTGGCAAAAGAAGTTGTTAAACTGTTTTGTTTTTGGTAAATCTAACCTGATGATTGATGAACCAAAACAAAAGCCATATGATTGTTCAAAATATCTTCAGATATGCGATGAGTTAAAAGTGCTGAACAATATAAGGCTGAGTGGAATTTTTATAACTTCCAAAGAATATCAAAAAATTGGAATTGAATTGATAATAAAGTTTTTCCTGAAGAGAAAATTATTCAGTTTAGCCTTCAAGATTTCTAACTTTTTGAATCTCTCAATAGACTCAATATTCATAAACTGGGCAATAATGAAAATCAAATACAATCAAAGTGAGCTCGATCAATCAGAGACAGATAAAACAGATATTCGTACTGTGATTATCAATAGATCAAAAGATTTCAAAGTTTTCAAGTTTTATGATATCGCAAATTTTTGTTTCCAGGAAGGACTTTTGAATCTTTCAAAAAGACTAATATTGAATGATTTGAACTATGATCTTAAATTGAACTTTCTAATCAAGATCGAAGAAATTGATATGTTTTTGAAAATGGCTATTGAGTCAAATAACATTGATCTCATTTTAAGATCGCTATTGATCTTAAAGGATAGGTTATCATTGCCTAACTTCTATAAACACTTGAACAACTTCAGAAAGATCTCAAATTGTTTTGAGTATTTTCAAAGAGATAACGAAATAACATTATTGGATTTTTTCAATCAAGCGGATAGACTGATTGACTACTCAAATTTAAAGCTACGGCAAATATCAAATTCTACTAACTTATCTCAAGATGAGAATTTGACTTTGGAAACATTCCATGAATCTCAAGATCATTATAATTTATTGATGAAGAATTCAAATGATGCAACACAGATATCAAGACAAGAAAAGTTAGTAGAATATCAAATCAAACTTACACAGAATTTCAACATCAACTTTGTGAATCTATCAATCAAGGATACGATTGAGAAATTGATTCTGATTAACCAATCAAACCAGATTAATGAATTTTTGAAATTATTTAAGATTTCGGATAAGAAGCTTTATCATATTAAGTTGAATTTTTTGGTAAAGGAGAAGAAGTTTGACGAAATATTTTCATGGATGAGTTCCAAGAAACCACCAATTGGTTATGAATCATTTGTTCAGAAGCTCATTGGTAATGATAATGCATTAGCTCAAAAGATTCTTGATGAGAAATGTTCTTTGACTGCTGAAAGAAGAGTTGAATATTTGATAAAAATGAAGCATTACAAGATAGCTATATTAGAAACAAGGAATCCAGAGACTTTAAATAATATAGACCAATTGATTCCAGAAACTCTTGAAAATAATGAGTTGAAGGCACTTATATCACAACAGAGAGAAAAATTGACCAAATCTTTCTTTTAGATCTTCAACTTCGTTAAATGAACTGATCAATAGACGGACATGAACTAGCTTCTTAAGTGTAGCGCCTAGTATAAGTAAGTCTTAATTTTTGTGGGGTGCGCGTATCATTCTTGAAATATTATAACAACAAAATAATTGTGAACTTTACAGATAAGTTAAGCAACGATATTATTATAGAGCTAGATAAACATAATTAATGGAGTTTCTATTTGAGAAGTACCACAAAAAGCAACGACGTTGTCGAGCAACTTTTTTCAATTTCTATGCCAACTGGGTCAGAGAGAACAGGCTTGTAAACGGCAAAGGACGTCAGCATGTGAAACTGAATGGTTGTGGATATATATCATGATAGAAGGTTTCATTACCGTCCTATCAAAACAACAGCAAGACCCGGCGCCATGTCACCAGAACTATTAACACTACTAGAAAACATTGGTGAAGATTTTGCCTTGAAATTGTTTATATCGATTAATATTGAATACTCTGGGATCAAGGATATCACTATTCTTTTGCTGAACAAATGGATAGAGGGTGCTGTTACATTAGACTATAAAGAAGCTAGCGAGATATGGAACAAGTGGTTTGATGCTCATCATGGAAGAATCTTTCCAAAACAGGGCAAGATCTCAAGAGAAAACCTCAGTCGGTCGTGTACTCTAGTGTTTCAAATGTCTCGATATACTTATCATGAGATCACAACTAATGTTAATCAAAGTGCCCTGCAGCTGCATCCTCCAAAAACGTTATACTGTGGTAAAATGTCTATTTACCTAGCTCTAGAAGTTCTGGTCAATCCATTAAGAAAAGCTGGGTGTCTATGTCGAGATAGGCACAGGGATAGGCGAATATATATGCTTTATTTTGTCATTCTTTCCTAATACTTATTCAAGGACGACTGGTGTTGAAGCTAGAAGTGATTTGAAAGAGATGTCATCCTTTCTCCATGAA
The DNA here is from genome assembly GCA_030582235.1 of Ruyongia ponderosae. NCBI lineage: Eukaryota > Fungi > Ascomycota > Saccharomycetes > Phaffomycetales > Wickerhamomycetaceae > Ruyongia > Ruyongia ponderosae. Next base: position 214,859 of record JAKTWV010000015.1, on the reverse strand, counting down.
TACCAATTATGCTGGTCCTACATCCTTGGACTCAATGCTCCACTAAAGAAAACGTGCATCAAGTTTGGTGTCAAATTTGACGAAGAGAATGATCATATCAACAAGGCCCTGAAGGATGCTAGTATTGTATTAGTTAATGATAAGCATTGGGATTTGAAGGACCTTCAGATAATGGAACAGAAAATGCTGGAAGTTCCCCTTGACTGTCTAGTGCTCAAGTATCAGAGGATACTCCCTGAGAATCTTGGTGATTTCTGTCATCTCTTCAGAGTTGTCCAAATTGTGGATCCAGAAGCAGCTAGTCCGGTTCCAATGTATAAATACACCAGATCTAACGACATCACACCAGAGGAAGCCAAATTGTTTGGAGCTATCAATGGAATATGAGTTGAATAAATATCTTTTGAATATCTTTTAACTGGTTTTGTTAAGAAGATAGTTGTCAAGTAGTCAAGTAGTAATCAAACATTATAAGAAAAACAAAACTAAACAAAAAAGGTAACCAACTCACCAACTTAACAACATATACACAATATATATGTCACTTGACAGTTGATACAATGGCACATCTTTATGTTAAATCTGGTAATGGTTCAATTGAAGTTGCCACAGAATCCATCTTGATAGCAGGGATTGAAGTCCAAGTCCTCAGTGAATCTACAACACTCACAAGGCAAAAGGAGAACACATTGGTGCTATTTCAACTACATGGTAGGTGCCAGTCAGTGAAATCTTCCAACGAGCTGGGGAGTGAGCTACTCAAAAGATACTATAAGCAAAACATTTCAAAGAACAGGGAGCTGATCATTGTCACGTTTGACCAGAGAAACCATGGTAGTCGACTGATTGACGTTTCAAAGCAAGATGATTGGTCTCAAGGTAACAAAACACATGGACTTGATATGGTTAGTTGCATTGATGGTATGGTGGCAGATACAAAGACAATTCGTGCTTATTTGGAGATGTATCTGGATTTGAAGACCAATGCTACCACTTATATTCTGTCAGGAGTTTCAATGGGTGGACATGCTGCAATTCGATTCTGTGCACAATGGCCAGGACTGTTTGATGTGGCTATTCCCATTGTGGGATCTTTTGATTTGACTTCCCTGTTATTGAATAGGCTTCTCACATTAAAACATCAAGAGCAACTATATACTAAGTCTTATTCTGATTTTAAAGATATCATTGATCTGGATGAAAGCTTTTATAATGAGACTTTCTTTAATTATTTGTCTAAACAAGATGCACAAATCTTCTTTGAATATGATACCAAGAAATTGAAAACACTAGCTCTAATGGGTAACGATGATGATGTTGTTAAAAGCCAGTATTCGTTAGCATTCCTTAAGAAGATCAACCAGACTGTTAAAGATAGGAAACAGCTTGATACAGACCTTCAATTTCAATGTATTGGTTACCCATGTAAACATGGTGTTACAGATGATATGGTTACTGATATATGTTCATTACTGGTGACATTGTAAGCTCATACATGAGCATATTGAACATCATAACGTTAAGATGCCAATGTTTGATAACGAAGTATGATCTAAAGATGATTGATAAAAGTATATATCAGTCATGAATACAATATCATTATATTTCCACCACTCAATACATTGCACATATTTGAAACATACAATCAAACTCTCACACACGTTATGCTACAGGTTCAGTAAAGTACCAAAGCGAAACCATTCAAGATGATGACATATATATTTAAAATGATAACTGTTCCAATGTTTTTGTCAATTTAGCAGCACCATCAACAGATGAGCTACCTTCAATTGATAGTTTGGCCCTATTCTTTTCTAATCCTTCCAAAAGCATACAAGCTTTACATATTTTATTACTTGAAAGATAACCACATTTCTCACATCTGTTCCCGTCAACAAACCCACCAGCAGTCAATTTTGGTTGTTTGTTTAAAGAAACTGAACCGTCAGATCTGATCTCAATTTCCTGGTTATTGCTATCTTGTATTGAGCCCTTCTTTCTGAACTGTTGTCTTTGTTTCTTTTCTCTTAATACAAAATTCTCACCCGAATGAATAATATCAATAATACAACTTGGTCTAATAGCCTCAAGATTTTTCATCAATTCCCTGGCAGTACCCCTAAATGCTTCAGGTGCATATGTACACTCTGTAGAGAAATAATCTAGCTTCTTGTAATGAGCATATAAGACAATTTCCTTTTGATATGAATATTTGAATGGTTTAGACCTTTTGATAGGTGATCCTGAACTTGATGTCATGATTGTAGTTGATTTCTCTAATCTTGCCACATCACCTCTCAAGAGGTTCATCAAGACTGTTTCTGCCATATCATCAGCATTATGACCTGTAACAACATGATTTATTCCTAGTTTGGCAGCTCCTCTATCTAAAGCTTGTCTTCTCAAAACACCACAATATGTGCAACTATTTCTTATACCCGCACAACTAACAATCTCATCCATACTCCAGTTATAAAGATCTCTATACGACACAATCTCTAATGGTAAGTCATATTGTATTTGATTTCTCTTGACGGTGGCCAATGAATCATCTCTATATCCAACGATACCCTCATCGATACTCAAAAGCACTATTTGAATTCCATAATTATGGCGCTCATTCAATAGCTTCATTATATACGCAAGAACAGTAGAATCTTTCCCTCCAGATGCTCCAACAGCTACTTTTTCCCCTGGATAGAACAACTTGTTATTAACGATAGTGTTGTGTATCTCTGTCTCAAAGACATTATAGAAGCAGAGTTTACAGATTTTCTGCAAATTTTTGGGTCTCTTTATCATTGCCTTTCTGCAGTGGCATAGTTCACAAAGTTGTGCAAGTTTTGGACGCTGTGTCGACATCTTCAAATGGTAAAAACTGGATCTTTAGTAGCGTATAATCATCATCATCATCATCATCTCATCTTGTCTCTTTTCTAAATATTTTCTCCTGTTACGGCCACTCTAAATCACGTGACAAAAAATTTAATTTTGACTGAAAACGCGTTAAAATAGTGCAAGAATAGATCATAAAACTTGACTACATTGACTATAGAGATTATGAGCAGATATATGCTTTGTTACAGCAATCTAAACCTACATACAGTGCCATTAATGCTCATAAACAACACATTCGTGCTCAGAAATACGCAGCTTAACGCTTAGCAGACTCAGAAATACCGCAATTTCCTGATTTTGAAAAATTTTCCAATTTTTTGCATCGTTGAAAAGAGAAAAAAATTTAAAACAAGTTCATAGTAGAGGTTTGTGATATATAAGAGACTATTCAATCACAAGATGTCTCGTTTCTTTGCTGGCGGTCTGTCTGACTCTGACTACTCTTCATCTGAAGAAGAATTGCTTAGTTCCTCTGAAGAAGAATTATTGAGCTCCTCTGAAGACGAGCAAGAACAAACCATAGATCAAGATGATGATTTAAGCACCGACTCAGAGTTTGCCAACAATGATGATGATTCTGATTCTGATTCTGATGATGACGCTCCAAAGGGTCCAGCATATTTCCTAAAGAGCTCTTTTATGAAGAAGGGTTCTGCTGCCACTGCTGGCTCTGATTCCGAAAGCGATTCTGATGATGAAGATGGAAGAAAGGTTGTCAAAAGTGCTAAGGACAAATTATTAGACGAAATCAAGAAATCTGTCAACACCATTGAATCATCAAAGGATTCCAATGACTGGATCGTTATTTTATCTGAGTTTGACAAATTGAACCGTCTTTTGATCCGTTCTCAACAACAAAACTTGTCAACTCCAAATATCTATATCAAAGCCATTTCTCAATTAGAGGATGCTATCCAATTAAGTGATGCTTCATCAAAGAAGAAGTTAAATGCCAGTGTTTCAAAAGCTTTCAACACTGTTAGACAAAGAGTTAAGAAGGCTGTTCGTGATAACGAAACCTTGGTTGAATCTTTCAAAGCTAACCCTGATGCTTTCGAGAAGGAAGAAACACCATCTTCATTTTCTGCCACCCCTGCTGTGGATGATGGTTTCACTACTGTTGGTAAGTCAGGTAAAACTACTGAAGCCTTGTCTATTTTCAAGACCTTATCTTCAGTTTCAGAATCAAGAGGTAAGAAGAATGTTGACACAAACGAACAAGTTAGAACTTTAGAGGGTTTATTATCAATTGCCTCTGCCTCCCCATACCAATCTATTGTGGTCTACTTAATGTTGATTCAATTAAGATTTGATAACAGTGCCAACTTGTCATATATGCCATTCGAGCAATGGAGTGCTGCTTTGAAGAACATTAATGATCTTTTATCAGTTTTGGAAGCTAATGGCTCTAGATATCAAGTTTTGGAAACTGCTGAAGCTTCAGATGATATTGAATTTGAACCAAAACCAAATGCTCAAGGTGTTAGTTGTATTTTAGGTTCAGTTGTCTCTTTTGTTGAAAGATTGGATGATGAATTCAGTCACTCTTTACAGATTATTGACCCACATACCACCGAGTATATTGAACGTTTGAGAGATGAACAGGAATTATATAACATCATTATTAGAGCTCAATTATACTCTGAATTTGTTATCCCAGAAGCTGCAATCTCTTCAACACCAGGTGACCAAATTGCTAGAATTGTCACCAGAAGAATTGACCATATCTATTTCAAGCCAATCGCTTTGATAAAGTCTGCTGAAGCCATCGCATCCAAAGCTTTATTACCAACCAAAAGAACATCATACATCATCAACTATTCTGAAAGTGATGACTTTACTGACAAATTGATGGATGCCTTGGGATCTGTTCTTTACATGCAATCCAGTGCAATCTACCGTAAGCGTGCTATGTTATCTCATATTTATTACTATGCTTTGAGTAACAAATACTTCAAGGCTAGAGATATGTTTTTAATGTCCCATCTACAATCAACCATTCACACATCTGACTCATCATTACAAATCCTATTCAACAGAGCATTAGTTCAACTTGGTTTATGTGCCTTTAGAAATGGACTCATTCAAGAATCACACCAGGCATTAAATGAAATTGCTACATCAACTCGTCATAAAGAATTATTAGGTCAAGGTACTCAGAGATACAGTAACCAACAAACCGTTGCTGATAAACAACGTTTATTGCCTTTCCATACTCATATCAACTTGGAACTGCTGGAAGCTGTCTTCTTAACATCATCATTATTAATTGAAATTCCACAATACGCTCAGTTAGGCTCCTCTGTTGATGCTAAAAAGAGAATACAAGCTAAATCATTCCGTCGTATTCTAGATTTCCATGAAAAGCAAACATTCACAGGTCCACCAGAAAACAACAGAGATTACATAATGCATGCTGCCAAAGCTTTACAATCTGGAGATTGGAAGAAATCAGTTGAGCTATTAACTACAATTAAGATTTGGAGCTTATTTCCAAACTCTGATAAACTAAGAAGCATGTTCAAGGAAAAGATTCAAATCGAGGGTTTAAGAACATACTTATTCCAATTTAGATCATACTACTCAAGATTATCAATTTCTCACTTATCACAACTGTATGAATTATCAGAGTCAAAGATTTCAGCAATTGTTTCCAAGATGATTTTCAACGAAGAAATCTCAGCTGGTCTAGACCAAGTTTCAAACTCAATCATATTCACAAGAGGTGTCGAGTTATCTAAACTGCAGCAATTAGCTGTTGAACTAGCTGATAAAGCCGTTTCACTATCTGAACGTAATGAACGTTTAGTTGGCCAACAACCACAAGGAACCAATAATAACCACAGTTCAGGTAACAATGGTCATAGTCAAAGTCATCAACATAAAAATCGTAATCAGAATTTCAAGTTTGCACCAGTTACTGGTGCCCTGTCAAGTGCCCCAGGTACTATTTCAGGTGCACTAAATGGTATGGATAAGAGAAAGAAAAGAACTGCTCGTGCCTAATTGGTTATGGGATTTTGATTATTTGAATATTTGCTCAGATTGTATACTACAGACATAAATACAGTATTAATGTAAAAAGTTACCACTTTATGTATGATAATGTACACCGCAACTCCACAATCAGACATCATGACACACTGTCTTTGCTAACCGCTCAAGCCCCTAATCACACAACTTTTCAATTCTTCTTAAGCAATATAACTTGTCCAAAGAAGCCCTTCCAAGTCCTCTAGTTGGTCCACTGTAAATGACTTAGTGTCAATTCGCCAGGTATCATGGCGATTCTTCTTGAACTTAGTTAAAGAGTCTTTAGCAGTGTTTCCAGGAACACCGGGGATGGAACAAGCGCGTGCTAAAAGACTAACTCTTTCAGGGATCCAATCTGGGAGGGGAGTGACATATGGGAATGCCATCACCAAAGCAGAGAGCCCCAGAACTGCACCATGCAACTTAATAATCTTATCACTGGACAATTTTCCAGTCTTTCTTCTCTTTTGCAACTCCTTAACACATTTCGATATTAAAGGATCGACTAAGCTTAGATCATTCAATCCGTGAATCAATCCTGTCAAGACGCTAGCAGCAGACTTCCTGACTTCAACGTGTTCATTGAATAAAAGACTCTCAATCTTCTCGACAATCATTTTTTTCTGGTCATGGCTCCATTCAAATAAATGAAAGATTGACAAAATTTGTAAGAAAAAAATGGTAATCTGGGTTATATGCAGACTTGGGCTATCTTCTTTCAATTTCTCCAAGAGCTCTTGTAGTTCTGCTGGTACATAATTCAAAGTAGGTATCTTGAAATATATTCCAGTTAACGAGATAGAACCTAGCTTGCAAAGTTCCTTGTTCTGCTCTAGCCTCAGCATGAATGGGAGAATATAATCAGTGACATATGGAATTAGCATATTCTGGAACAGTCCTGACTTGCACATCTGATCTAGCCAGGTAGCTAAAGTTGATGCTAAATAGTAATAGTCGGTGGTCATTAAATCACCGGTCTGAACATCTCTTGTATCTTGGTATAGCGTCTCTGTGAGGTAAAAGAGCGACTTAACTTTTTGATCCATCTCAGGGCTCAGCGCCAAAGAAAACTGGCCAATGTCAGTTGCGCTTTGAAGCTCTAAGTATTTATCTCCATTGTCGACGCACTGTCTAAACGTTGAAGTCATCACACTCGATAAAAGCTGGCCTATGTTGTCACGAACAACCTTGTAGGGAAGGGTAAAGATCAATTTTTCAACCAATTCTTCAGACCCAGAGAATGGCCATCTTAAAGCTGTAACGAAGCTCTTGCATAATCTGACTCTAGACGCTTGTGCAAACGCTAAATCTGAATCAGCATCAATGATATTCTTGATGTCAAATGCCTTCCGGTATAGAATTGGAATTCTTCTATAATCCATATGGCGAGGTACATACCAGAATATAATATTCCAGATATTAGCCACATCAGGAGTTAAATCAGTCAATAATGCTGTATCCAAAAACCCATCCAAGAACTGGTCTCTAGCTTCAACATTTTCTGCCGAAGTATCACTTGTTGATAATAAGAGCGCGGCAACTAGTTCTGATACCATTATCACATACTCCTTCTCGTCTTTCTTGTAGTTTTCAGTGATAAGAGACAAGAGATCTTGATAAGAAACAGAGCTGACATTTAATGATATCAACTGGCAAATAGTCTTGAAAAATTCCACATGGGCGGATTGAAATACCGATTTTTCCTCATTATCCTGAACTAGTGTCTTGATCACCAATTCCAACCACTCCTTGGTTATCAAAGAACCCAATAGTGTCAAAAACTTAAAATCTTCGCTGTCAAATTTGATGGTTTTGATATTCCTTGATGTTGAAACAACTTTGAGCTTATCGCCCCAAAACAACCAGCCATTATAAGGTATACCGTCAATGAAAAAGCTTGGGTCTTTCAAATTATTCATCTCTTTGATAAAGTCACTGGAAAACCCTGGAGCAGTAGTGTCAATAGTGTATGTCCCATTGACCATATAATTGATGTCATTGAAGTTTAATAAATCGTGGTCAACATCAGCAAATTTCACCACCTTTGAGAATATCTGTTGCAGTGCCTTGATACAAGATCTAACAAGGGAGGGATGATTTTGCTTTGATCTTTCAACGATCACTTCTATAACACTTGGCTTGATTGACATCTCTACTGATCCTTGAATTCTAGTCAAAAGCTTTATGGAAAGGGAAGACAATATCCAATGATCAGAGTCTTCGTCGAACCTCAAAACCATTTCTTGAAGCTGATCAAGCTTTTCCAGGTAAACTTTGAGTTTATTTTCCTTTGCTGACTTTACGGTTGAGACTTCCATATCTATGAACTTATCTGGAGGTCTTATGGCTAACTCGATTTGTTCTTCATTGAAGACAGAAAATAATCTAGGTATCTTGACAGCACAAAGATCTGAGATCAACTTTTTGGATACGTTGTTGAGATCTTTATCTCCTAAATGGAAACATTTAACAGCAAGTTCCAAAATCTCGGCAATATGGTTGTAATCTGAAAGTATCTTATTTGAGATCTTAGTAATCCTTAAACTTCTCAGACATGATGTTAATCTTTTATAGTCTTTAGAGTCAATGAAAATTTTAATTTTCTCCAGGACTAGCTTCAATATAAAATTGAACGAACCAATCAATCGTTTCATAGCCTCTACCATTGTGACTTGGGCGACAAAGTAAATGTCTGCAAAAGCTGATGTGGATAATTCAACGATGTCTTTTAACAACAGCTTGTCTGTGGTGTTCTGAAATCTGCTAGTGGAGTGCAGTGTGATTCTATGAAGATGGAATTTCTCTATTCTAGCACCAATACATGATCTTGTGAATGGCTTTTTCTTATTTCTGACAGAGAGAACCTCTTTTAAGAAGTTGTAATCCAGAATAACGTCTTCATCTGCCTCTATTGACGTGTCTTTACCTACAGCACAAAAGTATGTTTTGACTGGTTGTAAGAAAGTCGTGAACAGGTTAACGTTGAGTGAATCCTCATCTTTCATCAAATACTGAAAAATCTTGTGTAGTCCCTGAGCCACTATATCTCTTAAAGAATGCAAATACCTGTAAGATGGATCTCTACTCTTCTCCTCGGCAGATAAACCAAAATAATAATTGCAGTTGTAGATCTTCAACTCTCTGAAAGAGATGGAATGATTCATGACTGACGTCAGGTCACTTTCATGTGGTATAGAAGGAGTTAATACTCGTGAAGTCATATTATCGTCGTAGAGATTCATCATTTCAACATCATTAGAGACGCTATTCAGAATCTCCTTCATTTCGTCTTGAACATCTCTTTGTTCGTCAGCAACAGGTGTATCTTCTTGGATGCTTAGATCTTTATCCATCTTTGTGATTTCTTCTATATCAATGTTGATTTCACAATCATCAGTTCTAGAATCCCTCAATGATCTTAAAATCATCAGCTTCTTTTGTATGGCAGTGGGTAACGTGGTGACTCCTTTATCTGATTTATCACAGTGAAAGTCAGGGTCAAACAAAACACTCATTCCAGACAAACTGCTGTTCAATAGCTCCAGATGTTTGCAAAACTCGTCCACAAACGCCAAGTCTTGATGTTGGTCGTCAGCCATTAGCTTGTTAAGCTTTGTAAGCGCGTAAGAAGTGAAAAATTCAAACAATTCTATGGCAGTGTTGACCTCTTTTTCACCAGGTATATACCATTCGAAATCAAGATTAGATAGCTCAAACCTCTTTTCATCAAACTTTCCTCCACCCCAGCGTTTCTCATAAGGAACGGAAGAGTTTTTGGAAAAAAGCTTGGTATCACTCAACCTTAAGTTTATCAATGTTGCCAATGAATCATGAACTGAAGAGCACATTAATTTGAAGTAAGAGGGACTTTTTATGTTTTCGATTGAAAACTTGATTAAATCTATCAACTGCTCCTTATAGTCTGAGATTGAAGCTCGTGACATGGACAATGAGTAAATCAGGATGCAGAAATAGAGATAGCCCTTTTTGTCTTTAACAAGAATCTCCCCACCAGCGTTTCTTGTGGAACCAGCGCCATTTTGAACTTCCTCACGGATCAAAAGGTCCAATTTTTGAAAATAAAACTGGGATAAAGAGTTGTCGTATCTGATTATGGCAGCAAATATTGATGATACTAAATCAAATTCAATAATCTCTTGAACATCCCCGTACAAAAACCGATCCTCAAAAGGTTTTTTGAATGATTCAAAAATTTGGTCGTCATCTATAGAATCACAGATAACAAAAAATAGCTGTTTGAGTTTGAATAACATTTTCCCGTTGATTTCAGTTTCAGAAAGGATGATAACTTTTCCTGTAAATGCTTTTATGATTTCTTTGAATGCTTTTGTTGAAGCTGTGAAAGCTTGCTTTGTAACTTCGGGGTCAGGTCTGAACTTGCTAGCAGGATTTTCCCTGACATGAAAAATGTGCTCCTCAAGGAACCCCATCGTAGTTGATTCGAAGGAGACAAAATCATCCTCGCAACTCAAATCCTTTATCGGAATAGCAGAGAACACAGTCACAAGGGCGTTCAAAACCACATTAGTTGTCGTCAAGTCGTTGGGGCCCATCTTGTTGATCATTAAAGATAAAATATTGGTGATGTGAACTCTGTATACATCATCAATAATCATGAAACTTGCAACTTCAGTAAATTGTCTCAACGCAACCGTTAGCCGATGTACACTGTCAATGAACTGATCCGTTAATGCGTCATACAATTCTATCAATATCTTATCCAAGACCTTATGAACAGAGCTTGAGTCAAACTGAACAAAGTAGCCCAACATGGATATATAGTATGCACCAATTTGATTCTTTTTGGACTGAGAACCTGTAAAGGCAATACTGAGGAAAGTCTCTAATATTTTTGTATCAAACTCCTCCGTTGTTCTGTAAATCTCTGGTATATCACACTCTTCGCCTCTATCAAAAATTGTACGATTATGGTATATCTTAATAATTCTATGACAAAGTTTGGCAATCTCAGCAGTCCATTTACCAGAGTTTGATGGATGTACAAAGGTTGAAATAGCGTTAGTTAAAGTGGTAAGCTTCTCAAAATAACGGGTATGGTTTTGAGGGTTCAGCGAATAAACAAGAACCCTACTACACCCATTCATACCAGCATGTTTAGATCCAGCCTTAAGAGCAGTATGGATGCCACTCAATAGTAAGTTGAACTGCCCTTCAGTAAAAATACCAAATTCACCAAGCTTAATGTCGCACTTGTCATCGCCCAAAGTTTCATATGCCTTAGCTGCAATCTTACCCCAAAACTCAAATAACAAGAGCTCCACAGATGGCTCAAAAAAATTACGCCAAATATTGAAGAGGAATGGTAGATATACCAAAATGTTGTCCTCCTTGGTGAATCTTATTGGCATCAATTGAACAAAAATGTGAAGTGAAACATAACTGGTAGCGGTGGAATACCTTGAAAATGCAAACTCATATACTTGTTTTGATGCACCAGCAGCAAAATAGCGATTTGCCAGCAGGCCAACTTTCATCAAAGCAAGAAAATAGCCTTTGTCCGAGCTGTCTTGAGTTGGATTAAATGAGTCCATTTGTTGCTCATATATAGGATAGAATCTCTCGAGCGACTTCAGTAGTTCTAGATGATTCAAAGTCAAGTTACACTTTGCCAAATTATCTTCGTGTTTGGTTATCAGTTTCGTTAAAATATTAGTATAAAGAACAATGTTGAACTCTTGACCAATAGCTAATGATAAATGAAAATAAACCTTAGCTAGTGAGGCCCTTAATGTTGTTGGAATGTCAAACTTCATCTTCAAACAAGTCTTTAATTCATTGGTCCAGTGATTCACGCTGATAATCGTAGCAGATCTTGGTAGAACTTTGCCTAATATGCCGCCTGAACTTATATCATCTTCATCTCCGGAATTGTCATCATCTTCTTCATGTTCAGGCTCATGATTTTCATCACCACCAATATCGTTGTCATTCAGATCGTTTGGATCGAGATTATTATAGTTGAAGCCTATATCAGCATTGAATAAATCTGTGTCAAAAGTCAAATCAATATCTCGTCTGACCTCTGCCAAGTCCTTTGAGGAAATGCTAATACTTCCTTCAAGGTCCAATGATTTGATAGCAATATAAAGGTGTGCTAAAATATGACTCAAGTAACGGGCCTGGTCATTATGAGATTCAGTCTCATATGGCAACAACTTGGATAGATTTAGTTTTCGTTTTTTGGATCTGGAGAACCATTTGGAGTTCTCATCTAGAATTGCTTCTGAATACTCATCATAATCAAGTGGATAGTCCAACCCATAGTGCTTGATTCTCTCTTCGATCAATTTATCTTCATCGCATTCAGCTGCTTGTTTGTTTCTTAAGCGGTCATAATTTTGATGTTGTTGAAATGAATCAGGTGTTAGATGCAGGCGATTTTCGGTATCAACTGTGGGAGAGAGTTTAGCTCTTTTCAAACGATCGAGTCCATCAACACTTGAGTTGGGTCTTATCATTGCTCTCTCCAATGCACCACTAGATAATACCCTATTCCTCAAGGGAATTGGAGTGTGGATATTTTGTGGCATCGCGCAATGAAGTCTTTACCCAATTATCTTGTGAAAGTACTTGAAAAAACGAATCCACAAATGTTAACTTTATGAGAGTTTCAAGAGTCTGAACAAATGACTTTGTAGCAAACAGTATCAGCTGCTTAATCCAATAACTTCAATCTAAATTCTTAGAAGCTTTATGTCTGAATTGACAGCGATTGATTGATTTATAGTGACAATAATAAGAAAAGATCTAAATTTGCCCTCATACTATTCCAATCCTGAAAATTGCATGCGGCCCTAACCAATAAATGACATGACATGTCACGTGACCTTGTAAAAAGATCATATTGGTAAAACGCCTAAAAAAATTTAAAATTAGGCACTTTGGCCGAGCGGTTAAGGCGAAAGACTTGAATTGTTCTACAGTACTACAAAGTTATCTTTTGGGATTTTCCCGCGCAGGTTCGAGTCCTGCAGGTGTCGCCATTTTTTTTTGGCAATTTTAACCAAAAGAAGAATCGCCCCCTTGGCGTAATTGATGTCAGGATATTGGAAAACTTTATCAAGTAATTAGCTCTTATTATCTATTTGCTCTTTGGTTTATCCAAATTGCTCTATTTTTCTGTTTCTGTTTTCTTGTTTTTCCAGTTTTTTAGTCTTCAGCGTTTTAGCGTTTTCTAGTTTTCTGTGTTTTCTGTTTTCTGTTTTCTGGTCCCTTCTGTCTGATTTTTTTTTAAAAAAAAATAATTTTAGTCAACGCCATTCAACTCCATAAACAAGCCAGTGATCTTCCATCCCAGTGAACATAGAGACATCTCATCATAATACGAGTACAGATATATTCCTGCTACTCTGACACTTTATTTTACATATAGCGCTTTTATTTTTGATTGAGCTCTATCATTTAAACGGTTACAATGGGTTTCCTTAAAGCTACAAAATTCTATGCAAAGACCACACTTGCAGTTACAATTCTAAGCGGTTGTGCTTTATATGGTGTTTTGGCTTCTATTGTGTTGACATTAGTTGGTAAGAGACATTTGGCACAATGGTCCACAGCAAGAGTGTTTTATTTCACCTTTAGTAAACTCATGGGCATTAGAATCAAATTAATCAATGGTGAGAGATTAGAGAATTTACCAGCTGTTTTGATTTCAAACCATCAATCTGCTTTGGATATTTTGATATTGGGTAGAATTTTCCCAAAGGGTTGTACCGTTACTGCTAAGGATTCTTTGAAATATATCCCATTGTTGGGTTGGTTTATGGCTTTGAGTGGTACTTTCTTTTTAGACCGCTCAGATAGAAAAAAATCTGTTGAAACATTAAGTAAAGCTTTGAATGATTTAAGAGAAAACAAGAGAGGTTTGTTTCTCTTCCCAGAAGGTACTAGATCTAATTCAACAACACCGGCTATTTTGAAGTTTAAAAAGGGTGCATTCCATTTAGCTCAACAAGCTAAGATTCCAATCATCCCATTGGTTGTTTCAAATACTTCAACATTGATCAATGCAAAGACAAAGACTTTTGAAACAGGAGAGATTGTTATTGAAGTCTTGGATCTTTTTGAAACCAAAGATTTGAAACCTGAAGATGTTGGTAAATTTTCTGAAGAAGTCAGAGAAACCATGTTGAAGGCTATAACAAGAATCGGGTTTTCTACACCTGACTGTTCAGAAAACAGCTTTGATGATTATGAAACCTTCCCAAATGATGAAGAAAACGAACACAGTCCTTCTGGTCCATCCAGTTCTCACGAATCAATGGAGAGAACCAGTCTTTTGAGTAAGAGTTCTGTTGATAAGAAGGGAGCTGTTGAGGTTTCTGGAAAATAGACTGGCAGTGCATCTGTTCCTCTGAGAATCACTAATATAACTAATAACCACCCTGTATAACACCACAACACCACAACACCACCCTATATAGCTAATCCTAATCCACGTCCATATGAATCATGACTTATCGACTTATCCACTATCAACAAAGGCTTCTCAACAATCAGTCAAGATCGATGCCGTAGCGAGAAAAAAAAAAAAAAAAAAAAGTAAAAAAATAAAAACGACAAAACGACTATTTAACAGCTGAAGCATCCAATCATCCAGACCTCTACAGTTGAGCACCATCTGTTAACCAACTACACAATGTCCAAAATAAAGACAACTCAGAGAGAACGCAAACAACGAAGTGAGGCTGCTGCAAATTCTGAGGAAACAGAACTGGGGAATGGTGCTGATGAGGTTTCTGCCCCAAAATCTGAAATACCTGCCATCCCTCAAGAAGTCTTGTTGAAATGGCTGATAAAGTTTGTAAGTGAACATGTCACCAGTGCAAAGATCGTACAAGCCTGTATAATGGCATACCTTGTCAACTTGTGCTATTTCAAATTCGAAGCTCAATTAAAGCAGGACCCAGCTGAGTTGGAATTTATCTATAATGTGGGAATTGGATTAGTTTGTCTATTAACTGCAAGTTATGTGGTGGCTAGAAGTCAACAAAAGCTTTTGGAATATGAATCTCTCAAATTGCCTTCTTTCAACGTTATGTATCTTATTGTTCTGCCCTTGCTTGTTGCTTATCAATTCAATAGAGAATTGATTGTTCCTAATATGGCTTTTATTGCTACACTGATTGATGTACCATTCCCAGCAATCATTTTATCTCAAACTTATTTCATCACTATTTTCAATATTGAATCTCACAATGGGTTAAGATTCAATTTAGTTGCTGTTTCAATTCATTATGTTATTCATCAATTCTTGACAAGAGTTTCAGAACTAAAGTCTTTGGATTCTGTCGATATCACATTCTTTACTACAATCATTATTGACCTTTTCTTTATTGATACAGATAATAAGATTTTTTACCTTGTTATTCTAAAGAAACTATTGATTTCCTTTGCAGCATCCATTGCTTCCCTTTATGCTTTAAATAAATCAATCCCAGGAGAGTCATCTCTCAAGAACTATTCCTCTTCAATTCTTTTGGTGGGATCATTCTTTTCTGCAGCCATATATCAACTAACACCAATATTAGGTCAATCTCCATTTACTTGGTTGATTTCATTCATAAACGAAACTGAAATAAGAAGAAATATTGTCATTTTTTGGGCAATCTCAATTCCATTATCATTTTTAACTGTCTTCAAGATTTTTGAAAACTTTTCTTTAAATACAAGAAGAAAGGTTTGGCATTTTTTGATTTTAGGATTATTAGTATATCCAGTTCATAAAGATTTAGAATTAACTCAATTGACCTTATCCGGTTTTATTGTTTTATTTTTAGTTGTTGAAGTCATTAGATATTTGAAATTGAAACCATTTGGAAGTATAATAGATGCCAAATTCAGAACTTTTGCAGATTACAGAGATGCTAATGGACCATTGATTATCTCATACATTTATTTGTTCGTTGGTATCTCGGTACCAATCATAATGAATGGTGATATAATGGGTTTAATCGTATTAGGTTTTGGTGATTCATTAGCCTCAATTATTGGTCAAAATTTTGGTGAAGTATTTTGGCCAAAATCTAAAAAGACGTTTGAAGGTACTTTAACATTTATTGTTTCAACATATGGTTTAGCCTCTTATTTGAAATATATTGGATGGTTCTTTGATGATAAGACTTATCACTCATTATTATTAGCTTGCACATTATGTGGTATCATAGAAGGTGCTAGTATTATGAATGATAATATCTTACTTCCAGCATTTATGTCAGCATTAATGCCTTTATTGCCTTGAATCTTTCACTATAAATACAGCGTTATTTATACATTGCCCAAATTCGTGTTCTTTTTATGTGGATAATTACTTTAATAAATCAAAACCGTGTTAAATTATTTGAACTGTGTCCTTAATCAGTGATATGTAATTCTTCGATAATAGGATTAGTCATTTAAGCATACAAGAAATTATAAACGTCAAAGAGATTTACTTATAAGACAGACAGACAGATAGAGAGATAAACTATTCGTACTGTTTAACGTTTCGAGATTGCGCGCTTATAGGCTCAACATCATAAACATGAGATAAACATATGATCAATGTCATTTGGGGCGAAAAAGCAGGACACGTTAATATAATTCACTTAGTATATTGACTAGCTTTCGATTATCCATCTATTGATAAGTATAATATTGGTGATCTTGTCGGTTATTTTGTTAACAATTTTTTCTTCAAAAAACGTCCAATACAGTAAATTTCAGCAAATCATATACTTTTGCTCATTTTCCACTTTTATATTGCCTTTAACTTCATCAATCTCATCAACTAGTATCGTTAGTCATGCAATTGGTGCTAAAAACTCAGTACTAGAAAAATTATTGAAAATGACAAGATCAAACACTCCTCATAAAATTTTAGCTCATATAGTTAATTCCCAAATTTCTCAAAAATTTAAATTATTGAGTTTTTATTTGATTTTATTAGTTTCTATAAGGATATTTCACTAAATTGATATCAATCAATACTATAGCTACCCTTTAAAGTGCTTTTGAAGGTTTGAAATCTATCTTTGAAATCTACTCAGGTCCACCGTTGGTGTCCGGGTGTTTATACAGTTTTCAGACTACGTAGTTGTAAACAAGGCCGGTCTACATCCATGATATCAAACCAGATCTTCCTGAAAAGATGGAAATAGTTAGCGCAGTGCAGAGAGTAAAGCTTTCAAAGGTGAGTATATACAGTTCAATAAAAAGAAAAACACCAAACTCATATACTGATAGAACAAACAATCTTTTTCTAGTTTTTCAATCCCTTAGATCAGCAGATCAAAGTACCGGTTTTATCATCAGGAGGTCAAACAACATTACACTTGATCCTACAATATAACTCAAGCATTAAGTGTATCAATGAAATAATTAAACAGACTGAAGAATTACCTGGTAACCAATTGGGAAACGTTTTGGTGTTGGATTTAAACTTTCATTGGAACATTAAAAATGAATCATTTAAATGGATTAAAGAGCGATTAGGCTTGAAGATTACGACAAATAAGAGTATAATCACCATAGAACAACTTTTGGAAACGCTTGATGATATTTTAAACCATCCTGAAGGATATATTTCAAAGGATATGTTGGAACAACCCCTTTCACTGATAATCATAGACAATCTCTCATACCTGCTCTGGGAAAAGTCAGATCAACATTTCAAACTGGACCAAAATCTCAAAGAGATTTTGCTTCGAATGAGACAAATACAGGAGAAGTTTGGCACCTCATTCATAATAACGAGCTTCAATAAGGAGTACTCATTGCCAATATCAACAAGAAAGATCAATGCCATTACCTACGATAACCCCAGCAAAATACGGGGACTTTCACCATTGCCTGTATTCTTTTTGGACGCGATGGAGAATACGTTATACTGCAGAACCACTGACGATGGGATTAAACTAGAGCATCTAATAAGTTGACACCTCTAGATCTGTATCAGATTACATTACTGGGATTGCAATACACAAACTACTTATAGTAGTATATCAAAAGCTTTTCAAAGCCTTAACTATGGTGTGGCACGTACCGCCTCATCGAAAATTTTCCCAAAAAAAAAACATTTTTATTGGAAATATTGAGCTTTTAAAGAAACTCATAAATTCAAGAGGTTAGAAACTGACATTAATATCATGAGCGAAGAAGAAACAAAGGTTGTTCCAGAAGCCACCACTGTCGAAAAGGTAGAAGAAACCGCTGTTGCCGAAGTTGCTGAAGTTGCTGCTCCAACTGAAGCTGTTGAAGCTGTTGAAGCTGCTGAAGAAAAGGTTGAATCAGCTGAAGAAAAGGTTGAATTTGATCCAAAGAAAGTTGTCAAACAAGTTGAATTTTATTTCTCAGATTCTAATTTACCAAAGGATAAGTTTTTATGGCGTACAGTTCAATCCAATCAAGAAGGTTGGGTTCCAATTGCCACCATTGCCTCTTTCAATAGAATGAAGAAATTCAGACCATTAGAATCTGTTGTTGAAGCTTTAAAACAAAGTAAATTCTTGGTTGTTAGTGAAAGTGGTGATATGATTAGAAGAGATCAACCAATTTTACCACCAAACTTTGATCAAAAGCAATTAAGATTCCAAAGATCTATTTATGCTAAAGGTTTTGGTGAAGAAACTGAAACTTTACAAAATGAAATTGAAGCATTTTTTGAACAATTTGGTAAGGTTAATGAAGTTAGATTAAGAAGAGATGAAGCTAAGAAATTCAAATCTAGTGTATTTGTTGAATTTGCTGAATTAAAGGATGCTGAAGACTTTTTAAAGTTGGAACCAAAACCAACTTTCCAAGATGTTAGTGAATTATTGATTATGAGTAAGCCAGCTTATGTTGAAATGAAGGCTAATAATGATAACTTTGGTGGTAACAACAAAAATAGAAAGAGAAAATTCAATGCTTTCAAGAATGGTAAGAGATCAAACTTCAAAAAGACCAGAAAAGATTAAATCAATAATAATTTATTGAATATAAATCAAACTACGTTAATCAAATAATTTGGATACTCCAACAACAATGACCACTACTACTACTACTACTACTACCACCACCATGACCACGACCACATCATCAACAACAAAATAAGCCAAGAAAGAAAGAAGGAAAATAATCCAACTAATTTCCAAGCCTGTATATTACTGTTTAATAAATCATCCTGATGATATTAATATGATTTGAAATGTAGTTTTAAGAAGTTGTGTAACTAAACGTTTATAGATATATTTTAAAAAACCACTGATTATCATTTATTATTGAAATTCATTGATATAACTGTAAAACTGATCTAAATGATAGAATGATAGTTCATTAATATCACTTTAAAACTTATTTAAATGATAGAATGATAGTTCATTAATATCACTTTATAGCTTATCTAAATGATAGAATGATAGTTCATTAATATAACTGTAAAACTTATCTAAATGATAGAAAGATATACACAGAATAATCATAAAAATAGAGAAAAAAAGTATAAATGAAAAAGAGATAGAGTGATAAAGTGAAAAGTGAAAAGTGAAAAGGGCAAAGGCAAGGGCAAGAAGACAAACAAACAAAAAAGTTCAAAAATTCCTATACAAGAGTCTAACTGTAAAATCAAAACATAAAGGCATAAAACTCAAAATAAATCTTTTTAAAAAAAACACATCAACAATCAACAACATCAACACTAGAGCATAGATTTTATGTTGTAACATTTAATAATGCAATGCTATCTCTTAATCTCTTAATCCATAGTTTAGTCATTGAATTCATAAACTACCGAAATGTCATCTTTAATGCAAAAAAGAGACAAGGATAGACGAATAAGATGATAAAGAAAGAAAAGGTATGATATCATGAAACAATCAAGAATTGTTTAAGTTGAAGTAGAAGAAGTGGCAGCAGCAATGGCAGCTTTTGAGTTTTTTGAAGCTCTTGAAGTTAATCTTTGAGAAGCAGCATACCAACCACCATTTTCTGATGGCATTGGAGCGGGACTTGCATAATTTACTTTTGAACTTATAGTATAAGACCAACCAGGAGTTATTGTTGATACTTGATCCAAAGAGTTTCTTATTGTACTATAATAAGAAACAGAAGAAGTAGCATGTTTTCTTGACCAAGAACTTTTATTTTTTGTAACTGATGAACCTGGTTGCATTTGCATTGGAGCGAATCTTGTTTTACCAGTTTGTAAAGTATAAGTGATTGAGAATGATTTTGAATTGATTGAAGCGACTGTTGTTGCACCAGATGCAGCTAAAGAAGTTTGAGCAGGAGGAGGAGAAGTTTCTGAATCTACTGTTGGCTTTAAAGAACCAGACATACCAGTTAATTCAAACACGTTTGAATAATGGATGGTATAACCCTTTGCAACAGTGGCATATATCTGGATGTAGAAGTAACCATCAGCAGCAGATGTTGGATCGATTTTGACATCATATAAATAATCAGTTATGGCAGAAGCCTTTATAGAATCACCCAAGACGTCAAAACAATTAATATCAGCGTATGGACCTGTGCAAAGAGAAAAGGTATAAGTAACAACAGAGGTCAAGAGAGGAGTTGTGTTTGACTCGATCCAGTCCAACTCGATTGAAATCCCACCAGAGGCATCGAAGGATTGACCAGCCAAGGGCTTTGAGATGGAGACATCAGCGTTGACTGAAGGCAGCATTAGCAAGAACGCTGTGAAGAGCAGCAGCGAAAGCAGGTTGAGCATTGAAAGAGTTGAGTGGAAAAAATTCAATGGTGTGAAGTCAAAAAAGGTAACGAGAGTTTTTTGTTTGGTTTGATCAATTGTTTGTTAATTTGATTGAATATTTGGTTTAATTTGGTGGTTTGAATATTTGAATATTTCTTTGATTTGTTTGTTTGTGGATTTATTTTGATTTTGATTTTGATTTTAATTTGGTTGTTTTTGGAAGTGAGAAAAGTGGTGTTTTGTGGGCATCTCATTTTATTCATTTTATTCATTTTATTCAGTACTGTGAATGCTTTATTGTACAGAAGGTGTTCTACAGTTGTTTGTGTATATAAATACTGACACATCTCCATGGCAACTGGGCTTCCACTAATTTACACAATGGAGCTTAAATCTGGAGGAGGCTTTGGCACAGGCTTATAATACATACCTGGAGATGAAATTTATTTCAATAGTTTTCATTTATTCACTTCAATCGTAAACACGTCTGTCCCAAGGAACTGCACACACTCATCTCCTTCAAAGCACTCAGCACTAGACTGGGAAATGATCTGCTCCAACTCGCTCTTAAATAAGGCCTTTTCATCTTTGGAAAGACTAGTTATAAAAGATCTCGACAACCAATAATCATAAATCTTGTCTCTTGGGAATAAAGACACTTGATAATCAAACTCATCCTTACCAGTCTCCAACTTGAAATATTTCCCATCATTCAACTTGAATACATTTCTCCATTCTCCCTTGCGATATTGTGGAACTGCTTCATCATATCCACATTGTGCAAATATTGCACAATCATTCCAACATTGAATCTTCTTTAAAATATCTTTAGAAATATTCAATTTAGTTGCTTCTTGTCTCTTGAATTCATTAGTATTTAATTCAATATTCTTCATTGAATCAAAATTCCAAATTAATCCTAATTTCCCATTTGGCTTTAATACTCTATTCATTTCAATTAATGAATTTTCATCAGCAAACCAATGAAACCCCTGTGCAATAATTAAACAATCAATAGAATTATCTTCAAATAAATGAAGATCATAACTAGAAGATTGATAAACTTGTTTAAATTCTGGATAATTCAATTTAAATGATTCAAGCATCCCCTTTGATGGTTCAACAATAATAACATCTTTTGAACAATCAAACCCATAATCAATAAAATTCTTTGTAAATTTCCCAGTACCAGCTGCAATCTCCATTATAACTTTACTACTTTTATTATTATTATCTTTTAATGGTTTATTAGTCTTGAAATCAATCAATCCTAATTCTTTAAATAAATAATTAACAGATCTTGGATTAAAACTTGGTCTAACTGTATCATATAATGAATGATTAGAATTGAATGAATTCAAAGATGTAGAATGAACCTTTGGTGGAGAATCAGTCTTGGAATCACTTTCACTTTGAGAAGAAGAAGAAGAGCTTGACATATATTTGACCTTATGATTAATAATAGTACTCAATAGTTTAAATTGAAGAAATGAATTATGGTTGTTTAAAACAAGATTGATTGTACAACGATTAGTGCTTGTTCTTCCACAAAGTTGTAACATTTTGATCATATTATATCAGTGGATATATAGTGGTATAATAGACTGTATAAATATTATGAGAAAGAAAATTGGAAAGAATTGATCAGCTTGATTTCTTGTTTTAATTTGAATATTTGAATAAATCTATCCACCTTTTTTTTCAAGCCCCACAAATTTACAAAATTTACAAAATTTACTACATTATTACCAAATTAAACACGATAAGATCATAGATGGTATAGTTAAAGTAGATCATAAGTCTATATACAATCATAGATCATGTCAATGAAGTCCCACACAGAAACATTTCCTATAAACTCATCATTCTTCATCAAAATAGGAAGTTTGTTGAATTTGATACGACCATCAACGTTCAATTGTAACAAATCACATCGTACCTTGATTAATTTTAAATTATTGAATTTGATTGATGTTTGATCTGTTAAATGATTGAATATCCTTTCTATACTTGATGATTGTGATTGTGTACCTTCTTCATTATCCTTAGTATTTTGGCTCAAATCTTCATTCATTATTTCAATAGTAATAGAACTTAAATTATTACTTGTTGTATTCACTTTAAATGTCATTTCTAAATCTCCAATCTTGGTTAAATCTTTAATATTAATCAATAAATATTCCAAATTAGAAATTAAAAAGGATTTATTAAATTTAACAGATTTAATAATCATACCAAACTTCATACCAAAATAACTTAATATCAAACTATTCAATTTTGGATTCATAGTAGATAACAAAAGAGTATCAAACCCATCATCACTTTCATCACTATCATCTTCTTCATCATTGTCTTTACTCTTTCTAGCACCTCCCTTCTTGTATAGAAACACCAGTGATTGCTTCTTTATTATGGAATTTGGATACCTTATTGTCAATTGAATAATACGATCATACTGCTTGTTTAAGTCATTTCTTAACCTCAACCCACCACCACCACCAACATCTTCCCCTTCCTCCTCCTCCTCCAGCGTGATCTTGATCTCATCAACATCAATGTTATAGCCAATCAGCAAAATGTCGTTGTAGATCTGTTCATTTAGAAATGCCACTGCGATGGACCTGATCTCGCTCAAGATGGGCTCAACAACCAGATCCCGCCTCGTCGATTTGGAAAGAGGCACTGGCAGCTCTGTGGACTTGAATAAGCGCAGGTATGAGTTGAAAATGGACGACATGGCGCAACACTTGAATGTTCAGAATATCTGAAATACTGAAATATTGAAATATTGATCAAAATGGTATTTTGTTGAATTTCTTTGTTTACATTTTTTTTCCCACCTTAACAATCCCAAATTGAAATCATCTCTTCATAATTGATTTACTTACAAATTTGCTGGGATGACAGTTGGTCTGGCTGATGGACTATACGAGGCTGCCATCTGCGATCTGCTGCCATCAAACAGGGGGAGAGCATCCCTGGTGCAGTCCTTGATCCACGCATACAGCTTGAAGTACGAGAAAATAACGATAAAACTGGCATCAAGAGATGAGTTGATCAAGTTCCATGATGCCAAATATATTGACCTTTTATTGAAGAGAAGACCCAATCTGGATAAAACCATTCAAGATGTATTGGACCCACATCAATTACAGCTTTACAAGAAATATAGCACCAGTGTTATAAGGACTGGTGATGAAGAAGAAGAAGGAGAAGAAGGAGAAGAAGAAGAAGAAGAAGAAGAAGAAGAAGAAGATCATGATACTTTATTGACATATGGTTTGTTATATGACTGTCCCTTATTCCCTAAATTATCAGAATATGTGAAAATTTTGGCTGGTTCATCAATATCAACATCAAGATTTATAATATCAAAACATTTAAAAAATCCCAAAGATAAAATCATTGGTATAAATTGGTTAGGTGGTCGTCATCATGCTAAAAGAGCAAAGGCATCTGGATTTTGTTATATTAATGATATTGTGATTTCAATCAATGAATTAAGAAAATCATTTAATAAAGTAATGTACATTGATTTTGATGTTCATCATGGTGATGGAGTTTATAATGCTTTTAAATTTAGTGATAAAGTATTAACATTATCCTTACATAGAAATGAAATTGGATTTTTCCCTGGAACTGGTGATATTAATGATATTGGTTCAGGTAAGGGAAAAAATTTCAATTTTAATATCCCATTAAAGCATGGTTTAAAAGATGAATCTTTTCAAAAAGTTATTAATGATATGATAAACCCAATAATTAATAAATTTAAACCAAATTGTTTAGTTATTCAATGTGGATTGGATGGATTGAATTTTGATGAACATAAAGAATGGAATCTAACATTAAAAGGATTTACTGAAGGATTAATGAAAGTTGTCACTTATAATGGAGATGATACTTTACCTATACCTATATTACTACTAGGAGGAGGCGGCTATAATCATACACAAGTGGCTAGAGCCTGGACTTATATTACTTCTCAAATTATCAATTATGATTCAAAATTATCAGATCAGACTGATCATTATAATAAGATTCCATCCAATTTCGATCTATTACCAGAACATGAATATATAGAAAAATATGAAGATGAGAATTATGAATTTTGGAATTTCCAACCTACAAATATGATTGATTTGAATAATGATCAATATTTAAATTCATTAAGAGAGATAATATTAAATCAACTAAATAAAATATAGTAAATTAAGACTTTCAAATATATATTCAAATATATGAAGTCAAATTTTGGTTCCAATTTTTTTCCCATCTATCTTGACTCTTAATCATAGCACCTTTCTTTATTGTATTATATAATCTTTCATTACTAAAACATTTAGTAATAGCATGAAACATTTGTTGTGAATCATCAACAATTAATCCATTTATATTATCTTGAATCAATTCATTTATTGAAGAAAAATTTAAAGAAATTACTGGAATTCCACATCCAAACATATCAACCACTTTCATTGGTAAATCAATCCCACTACTTGATGTATGTAATGAAACACCTAAATCTGAAATAGATAATAATTTTGGATAATCTTTTGATTTTAACCAAACATTAATTATTTTAACATTTTTAAAATTTGATTCTTTAACTTTTAATAAAAATTCATCTCTTAATGGTCCTTTACCTGTAATTATAACTCTTAATTTTGGTAAACTTTTAACATAATTCTTTTCATATAAATCAAGTGCATTTAATAATGTATTGAAATCTTCATCAGGTGTGAATGAAGTTGAACTAATAACAATTTTATCATTATTAATGTTAAAATCTTGAAATAAATCTTTATGGATATTTTGGTCTTTGAAATATTCTATAATTTCTAATCTTTCTTCAGAATTGTTGATTGGTTTGAATTGAATAGCTGCCTTATCATATAATACCACTATAGATTTTTCTTTAACTTTGAATTCATTCATTAAATATAATTTCATTGAATTTGTAACTGTTAAATTTAAGTCAGAAAATTTGGATAGAATTGATTCATACAATTTATGTAATTTAACAAATGGATGATTTTGATTTAATTTAAGTGATAATATTGTGAATCCTAAATTATGCCAATCTATTATTAATTTTGAATTTGTGAATATTTTGAATAAAATTGCAAGAAATAGAGTTGGTATTGAAGGTGGATTTTGAACCATTATTATATTTGCACCTCTTAATTTGAATAATGTTGATGATAAGATGAATAATTGAGAAATGACTTTATAAACAATAAATAATAGAAAGGGTAGTTTCTTTAGTATTTTGTTGTCATTCTTTAAAATCTTTATTGGATGAATTGATATGTTTATATCATCTGTGATATCTTGAGACAGAGAATCCACATCTTCAACGTAGCCACATAGATCAACAGAATATCCCTTGTCACTAAAGCTTTTAGCATGATAGCACATTCTTGGAGAATGGCCGAGATCTCCTAGGACCAGTATGATTATTCTCTTCTTTGTTGAGATGTTCCCATAGATCAAGGGCAGAAGTTGGTAGACTGTCAAGGGGACTGTGATATAGAGCGCAACCATGCACCAGACCCACGACGGGTAATTCAACCATTCGATGGTGCTCCTTACGAGTGTGATTGGATTCAGCGACATTGATGGTAATCAAGCAGTGCTTTGTTGATGTTTGTTGATGCTGTTGTTGATGTTTCCTTCTTCAGATTTACTCGCCACAGAAATGTCAGGTTACCCGGAATTGTAGTGTGGCTGGTGCGTAAGATGAGCAGTACTAGTATCATGAATTAAGAAGAGAAGAGATGTGAGTGTAGTATACATTGGTAGCATAGAGACGAGGTCAGTCGCTAATGGCTGTGGCAGACAGATTGTGTTTTACATAGTGCAATAGTGCTATAGTGCTGTCATTAGGTGCTAAATATAGAGCTTTGACCTCAATGGCTATGCTAGATAGAGAGACTGGTCTAAAATTTAAAATAGAAGTACTGTCTATGGAAGCTCCCAACAAGATGAGGTGTCTTCAAACTGACAAGTAACAACCATTACACTAGTATCTACCAGTTTGATTTAAAGCTGCCTGTCCTATTTGTAGACACGCTGTGGTTTGTGGCAATCAATTGTGACACATTCCAGTGATTGTATAAACACGTAGCTTCAATGTAGCACACCCACTTCAAAAAGCAGCATCAATGTTCGGTACATCCTCTAACCACATCTGATCCTCCCAAAGTCAATACCAATCATCAGCTGAATTGATAATCTGAATTCTGAATTTTAAATATTTGTAAGTCAAGAAGTCAAGTTTGAATTCAGTTTCAAAATCCAAAAAAAAAAGTACACATAAAAAATCGTCGAAAGGAACAACAAACAACCAATCTTTGTTTTTATAAACACTCAACTCATCAAAACAAATCCCACCAAATATAACACAATGGTAAGTGTCACTAATAGGATGGTAAACGATATTTGCATCATGACTCTCTTGGCGGTGTTGAGTGAGAGAATTATTTGCAATTGTTATTTTATGTTTTGTTTTGATCGGTAATCCTTCAACAAGCACACTATTGATGAAAATGACGTGTACTATTTCTTCATTTGAATTTTTATTTGAATACTTTCAATGGTTTCTATCACCAAACATGAAGAATATCATATACTAACAACTTTTCGATTCCTTCAATTGAATTATTAGTCTGCAGAAAAGTTAAGTGAAGAACAAATTGCCGAATTTAAAGAGGCTTTTGCCTTATTCGATAAAGATCAAGATGGTCGCATCTCTGGTACTGAATTATCAACAGTCATGAGATCATTAGGTTTCTGCCCATCTGAATCCGAAGTCAATGACATGATGAATGAAATCGATGTCAATGGTGATCATCAAATCGAATTCTCTGAATTTTTAGCTCTTATGAGTAGACAATTAAAGACAAATGATTCAGAACAAGAATTATTAGAAGCTTTTAAAGTCTTTGATAAAAATGGTGATGGTGTTATTTCAGCTGCTGAATTAAAGCATGTCTTGACTTCAATTGGTGAAAAATTAACAGATGCTGAAGTTGATCAAATGATTAATGAAATAAGTGATGGTTCTGGAGAAATTGATATCAAACAATTCGCTGCCTTATTATCCAAATAGATATATTATTATATTCAAAATTAACTTATATTTCTTATATCTGCTCATATATATATATATTACAACAAACTTTACAACAAACTAGCCTCATAACAAACATCCTCCACACAGTTTAATGTTTTATCTTTTTTTTTTTCTTCCTTCCCTTCTTTCTATTTTACATTAATACTATGCTAAACTTCAGTTTCATTCTACTGGAAATATACTGATAATAATCATACTTGATTTCATGTCGTACATGTCGGCTCTTATTATCTTTAGTACTTTTCTTGATTGAACATATCATATCATATCATATCATATAGTAAGAAATAAGCTTTATAATAATTAGTTAAGTGTAGGTGTTATAACTCGAAACTTTTTTTGTGTATAAATGTCATGTATCATTAGTTTATATATAATCAATCATTTATATACTCAGAAATGATTGTTCTGTAATGGGACTGCATTCTTTTTGTATTTCGCAAAGGGATTTGACTCATCTCCTTCTTCATCTTTACCACTCTGTTTAAATTTTGATGCAATACTTGAAACACCAATCCTACCAGAAGGTCTAACATGTCTTTCTTCATCATCGCTATCATTGTTAGTCATCTGAATCTTGTTACTATTGATTCTCCCACCCAAGTCAATTTTTGGCTTAGGCTTGATTTTTGGAGCAGGAGCATGTGGTTTATGCTTCACATCATCGATTGATAATGATGGTTTCTTTGGAGCTACTGGAGGAGGAGCACTCTTTGTGAGAAAGACTGGTTTCGAGGCAACAGGAGGAGCAACCTTCTTTAATGATGCAGGTTTTGCAGCAACTGGAGGAGCAACGTGTCTCAAAGGTTTATGCATAATAGCTTCTTGTTCAGGCTCTTGTTGGTCTCGATTTTCTTCGAATTTTGTCTTCATCTTACTCATTGAAGAATTTAACGATGACACTGAAGCATTCAACTTGGATGCAAATGTAGCACTTAACTCACCAAGAGATGTTTTAGAAGCTTTATGATTTGAATCATTATCATTCGCATCATAAAAGTCATCATCATCTCCATTATCATAATTGTGAGACTTCATACTGGTAGACTTATTCTTCTTTGGTGTCACGAGATCGGAGTAATTTCCTTCATAATCTGTGTCATCTTCATCTGATGAGCTACCACCAGCAACAAAGGCTTTTGATGGAGACTTAACAACCGGATTGGAGGCCGGAACCACAATATGAGAAGGTTTTGGTTTTGGCTTTGGTTTTGGCTTTGAATTTTGACTAGTTATTTGGGGGTCATCAAGACCGACTTTTTCGGGCATCGTAGAAGGCTCCCTATGTATTCTCTGAGGAGGAGATGGGAAATTGGCAATAGGGTAAGTTGTGATCTGCGGAGCCTCTGTGATTTCAGTCGTATTTGAAGGGGTTGGTGATACAGCACTAATTGAAGGAGCCACCTTAGGAGTTGCAGACTCATGTGACTCAACTTTAGCACCTCTGAATGGTTTTGGAGGTGGTGCAAACTTCTTCATAATTGAACCCAAAGACTCTTCAGAAGCTGGAGGGTTGATGATATACTGGGAACCACTAGCATTAGAAGCTAATGGAGGCGCAGAAGTAACAATTTCAGGGGGTGGTGGTGTTGCTCGACTAGGTCTATTGACATTTGGTAACGGAGGAGGAGGAACAGCAACAGCAGTAGCAGTAGCAGCTGAATAAACTGGGACGGAGCCTGCTGTGTTGACATGTTGCTGGTCATGAATGTGACGAGGATCAGTAGGTCTTGGAGGTGGTAGAAAATTATTCAATGGTTTTGCAGTTGTTAACTGAGCAGGTTCAATCGAGGTGGAAGCTCTTGAAGGAAGGGAAGGTACTGCTCTTGGTGGTAGCGGTGATTGCTGCTCAGAGTATCCTGGGGGTGGTGGACTCGATCTGCTTGATTCTATAGGAGTTGGTCTAGATTTGAGGTTAGGATTTACCTTCTTGAATTCAAATTGGTTTCGATCAAATGCTTTAGGAGGAGGTGCAAATTTCACATCAATTTTATAGTCGTAAGTGCCCGCAATACCACGATCTTCATCCTCTTGAGACTCATTATCCTCTACCACTTCTGTAGATGTTGATATTGATCCAGAAGTAGCAGTACTTGATGCTACTGGCAAAACACGAGCAGGTGGCGGTGGAAGTGTATTGATGGGAACTTGTGGCAGTTCATGATCTTGTTCCCCAGATTCATGGATCTGAGATGATTGACCAAGATTGTAGGATGGAGGCAAGCCAGGCATTGGCAAGGCCGCAGTATTTGGAACTATTGTCACTGAGTTCAAAGAACTTTCACGTTGAGGTAGAGAAGGAACTGGTCTTGCAGTTATTATCACTGGCTGAATGACTTGTTGTTGTGGTTGTTGTTCCACAGCACTTTCATCTGGAGAAGATTGAGGTGGAATGGATACTGCTGCACGGGAATAAGAGCTTGTTCTTGGTTGGAGTGGAAAAGGTTGTTGATATTGTTGTTGCTGGGTTTCGCTATAATATGGAGACTGGAATGATATTCCTGAACCAGATGGTACTTGTTGCTGCTGTATTGGTTGAGCGTATACCGGAACTTGACCATATTGAGTGGTAGGCATTGAGGATGCATCAACTGGAACTTGAGCTACTGAACTGGTTCTTTCAATTGGCTGCGGTGGGTTTGAAATCTCTTCTTGTTGTTTTTGATGCTGGATCTCTAGTGTGCGCTTGCTTGTATATTGTACTTGCCCTGCTCCTGCTCTCAATGGAGGAGCTGGAAATCTTGACGGGTCAGGCAATCTTTCCACAGGAGTAGCATTGACAATAACATTTTCATCACCTATATGATATCAAACTTGTTAGTAATGGTATCAACTTCATAATAATAGGATATTCAATATCTTACTTACCCTCTGCGTTAGAGCCCCCTTTACTGTTCTGAGTGGCAGCTCGTTGATTTTTAGCAG
Organism: Ruyongia ponderosae; assembly: GCA_030582235.1. Classification (NCBI taxonomy): domain Eukaryota; kingdom Fungi; phylum Ascomycota; class Saccharomycetes; order Phaffomycetales; family Wickerhamomycetaceae; genus Ruyongia; species Ruyongia ponderosae. Next base: position 184,152 of record JAKTWV010000015.1, on the reverse strand, counting down.
CTTGGTATCCAGTTTTTGCCACAAATTTCGTTCCTTGGTAAGTGTACTTGGCAGTTGCTTTACCAGCAGCCATAATAGTACCCTTGTTATTATCCCAGAAGCTCATAATAATTGTTAAGTTCTGGAAACGGCAGAGAGAATGAACAATCAAAAAGGAGAGCTTTATTCGAACAAAGCTTTGGTTGGAAAATGTGCTACAAGTGGTGTCAGGATGTTTTGGACCATCTTAAAACATCAAATCTAGTACTCATTCATTCATTTCATACCAATTTGCCATTGTCTATACTATATAATGTATATCGAGGCAGATGGTGATAATGCTTAAAAGAGGAATATCATTGCAAAGCCTTCTTAGCCCATTGTGGTAAAACGAATGAAGCTTCGTGAATTTGCTTGTTGTAGTATCTGTATAACTTGTTTTCTTCTTCTTCAGAAACAGAGTGTAATGGTACTTTAACATTAGCATTTGGATCCTTAGAACAGACCATGAAACCAATTTGACCTGATGGGTAAGTTGGGATGGTAGTGTAAGCATATTCAGCAACTGGGAAAACATCACTACAAGCCTTCTTCAAGTCAGTAATGATCTTCATGTGCAACCAAATGTTTTCAGCTTGGGTGGTAATAACACCCTTTTCAGTTAAAGCATCGTTCAACAATTGGAAATATGGCTTTTGGAACAATGAAGCAGCTGGACCTTCTGGATCTGAAGAATCAGTAATAATGACATCAAAAGTGTTTTTGTAGTCATCTAAGAACTTGAAACCGTCACCAATATGGGTCTTAACCTTTGGATGAGAGTAAGAGGCAGACATTTCTGGTAAGTATTCTTTTGAAACTCTGATGACAGCTTCATCAATGTCACAAAGGATAGCTTCTTCAACAGAGGCATGCTTGACAACTTCTCTAAGGACACCACCATCACCACCACCAATGACCAAAACCTTCTTTGGGTTTGGGTGGGAGTTGATAGCCAAATGGGTAATCATTTCTTGGTAAGAGAATTCATCTCTTTCAGTGGCTTGAATAACGTTATCCAAAACTAAGACATTACCATAATCGGTAGATTCAAACACTAAAACATCTTGGTATAATGATTTTTCGTGATGCAAGACCTTCTTGACTCTTAAAGTCTATTGAGTTAGAAGATGAGATATAGTTAGTATAACTGCTGCTTTGTTCTATTCTGACTGTTTCAAGGAATCACAATGACTTACCATAGCTTGACCTGGCCACATGGTATCAGAGATTTCTCTGAACCATCCGTCTTTGATGGTTGGGTGAGTGATTTCAGTGGTTGAGGACATTTTTCTGATGATGTTTGGATATAAGCTACTACTTTTGAAAAATGAAGAAGAAGTTAAAAACAGTCTATGAAGAAAACAGTTCATCAAGGAGATCTTGAAAATACTAATCAATTTTTTGTTGAAATAATTTTTCGCTTTTTTTTTTTTTTTTTTTTTTTTTTTTAAATTCCCCACACCCTGGGATAGGGGGGAGAAACACATTTTT
>JAKTWV010000015.1:0-182630 GCA_030582235.1 Ruyongia ponderosae | reverse complement strand
TTTTTTGTTTTTTTTTTTTTTTTTTTTTTTTTTTTTTTTTCAGATGCCCAGATCCTCGAGATCGAGAGAGAAACTACTATTTTATAGCTGATGGAAGAGACATGTATTTGAAAACCTTTCAAGTGGCAATGCTTAACCATTTTGTGACTAGACTACTAGACGTTTTGGAATGAATAATCGAGCTGCACTGGTGTCAGGTGCAAGCTACCATTAACCAACAAATCAGTAAAAGCTGTTGGCCAAACAATGGACGACGTCTACGAGCCAAAAATACACTGAATTTGGAGGTCGCTTATGCTGGTAGACTTTCTTGATTGGGTTTTTTCAGCGATGGTACTCTAATATTCTTGATCCATAAGTTAAAACGTTAGAACAGAGGCCATTTGCTTGGTGTCACTGCCAGATACTATTCTGCTGCTACCATTCTCATCATCCTAACACCTCCCCGTGTCGCCCATTATTCTGCAAACCGTGTCGCCCACAAATGAAGCAAGCCAGAAATTTATTTCCCCCACAAAGCAAAAATGTCATCGAAACGTCAAAAGCACTATAAATACAAACACAATCACAAATATTCCATTCCATCCTGATTCTACTTCCATCAACAAGTGACAGGACAGGACGAGACAACACACAACAAGACAATACCAAATAATAAAGCACAATGTTGATATCAAAACTGCTAGACCCCAAAACGAGAAAACTGGAAATCAAAATCCTCCTCATGAACTTGATCCAGCTGTACCATGAGAATAAACGCCATCCATCAAAACATGTTGTTATTTTCTTAACAACAGTCCTTTCTACATGCGGTGTTGGTATTGTATACACTTTGAACAAGCTGATCAATGATTATAGAGATAAGAGGGATTCAAAGCCTCTTTATAGAAGATCATCCTCCACAATATTGAAGAACGGAGCAAGAGAGCTATTTATTCCTTATAAGCAAAGGCAAAAGAGAGTGATTATTAAGCCAACTGACCCAGACTCATATGAGAGAGATAAATTCAAATATAAGAATTTCCAGAAATATATTAATCAACAAATGGATCATCAAGATTCTACAGCAAATCAAAGCATACTTACCTCAAAATTTTTAAATCAATTGATCATCATTTGGCAAATTCTAATCCCTAAATTCAATGATAGAAACTCCTTGCTTTTAATAACACAGTTATTATTCCTTATTGTTAGAACTTGGTTGAGTTTATTGATTGCAAAATTAGATGGTCAAATAGTTAAAGATATAATTGGTGGGAAATTCAAAAAGTTTTTAAGGGATCTTATTTACTGGTTTTTGATGGCGGTACCTGCTTCTTATACAAATGCGTCTATTAAATACTTAGTTTATAAGTTGTCCATCAATTTCAGAACTAATCTTACCAGATATATCCATGATATGTATCTTGATGATAGAATGGTATATTATAAGATATTATTCAACAAGGATGGTAATGATCAAGCTATTAAAGATATTGATAATTTCATCACTACAGATGTTGCTAGATTTTGTAACTCAATTTGCTCCTTATTTTCAAACATTGGTAAACCAATGATTGATTTGGTTTTCTTTTCAGTATATTTGAGAGATAATCTAGGTACTGCAGGTATCACAGGTATATTTATCAATTACTTTATTACAGCTTATATCTTGAAACAAAACACTCCTCCATTTGGTAAGTTGACTAAGGAAAAGTCTTCTTTGGAAGGTGAATATTATAACAATCATTTAAATTTGGTCCACAATAGTGAAGAGATAGCATTTTATAATGGAACAAACCTTGAGAAATTGAAGATCAACAACGTTTATAACAAGATGATGAATCATGTCTTCAAAGTCAATTATATCAAGATGAAGTATAATATCTTAGAAGACTATATCTTGAAATATACTTGGTCAGCATTGGGTTATTTATTTGCTTCCATCCCAATTTTCATCACCGCATTGCAACCTGTTAGTTTGAAGCAACAGGAATCGGTAGGGGCTGGCCACTCATCAATACAACTCAACTCTGAAGAAAGAAACATGCGTCAATTTATTGTGAACAAGAGATTGATGTTATCTTTGGCTGATGCTGGTAGTAGATTGATGTATTCTATCAAAGATATTTCAAAATTGACTGGTCATACAGATAGAATATTTACCTTGTTGACGGTTTTGCACAAGGTACACTCACTTGATTTCAAATATGGATACAATGCCAACGATCCAAACAAACGTTCAAATGATGACATCAAGGGTACAATTCAGAACCATTATAATGGGTTAAGATTTGAGAAGATTGATGTCATAATACCCTCCAAAGATGGAAGTGATGGTGTCAGGTTGATCAAGGAATTGGACTTCAACTTGAAACAACATGAGTCAATTTTGATATTGGGTATGAATGGATGTGGTAAAACCTCAATTGAGAGAATAATTGCTGGGCTTTGGCCTTTGTATGATGGTTTGTTATCAAAGCCAGCAGAAAAAGATATCATTTACTTGCCACAAAGAGCCTATTTCAGCAATGGTACACTAAGGGATCAGATAATTTATCCAATGTCATATAGTGATTTCATCAATAATGGTTATACTGATTTAGATCTCTTTAAAATCCTAAAAGATGTCAAGCTAGAGTATTTATTGGATAGAAAAGATGCCATAGTTAACAACTACTTAGATGCTATTCATGATTGGAAAGATGTTTTAAGTGGTGGTGAAAAACAAAGAATACAATTTGCCAAAATTTTATTCAAAAAACCTAAGTTTGTTGTCTTGGATGAATCGACAAATGCTATTAGCAGTGATATCGAAGCATACTTATTTGATTTGTTGAAAAAGAAGGGGTTTGCATTTATTACTTTATCACATCGTCCATTGTTGATCAAATATCATGATTATTTATTAGAGGTTCAAAGTAATGGAAATTGGGTCTTTGAAACTTTGGGTAGTGACTCTGCCATTTTATCCATCGATAAAGAGATTAAACAAATTGAAGACAAATTGAAGGATGTTGAAAACCTAGAGAATAGAAAGTTACTCTTGGAGAATTTGCTAGATGGCCGTCCAATCGTTTCATCAAATACTACTGCTGCTTCAAAGCTGTTAGAGAATGTCAGCGAAGAGCTGGTACAGGATGATGAGTTTCCATCATTAGTCGATGTTACTGACGACCATAATTAGAGGTCGATCCAGTTCAACCAACTCAACCAACACAATATAGTCGCAATTATATATGTATTTATCTGGTAGTAATGCTATGAGTGCTTTTTTTTTGTTAACCAATATTATGATGAATCATGGTATCGTATATCTCAAATGGCTGTATTCTTCCAAGGAAATACAAAGTTTGAGTCAACCTTATTATCAAATACAGCTTCCAGTAATGTGTTTGTGGATCTATACGCATGAAATCTTTTAAATGGATTTCTCTTCAACTTTTTACTCATTAGAATATCACCGAACCCAAATGGATCTTCAATAAAAGGAATAACTGCAAACCTATTCTCAGAATTATCCAGATCTTTAAAATATTTGATATATTCCAGTGAATCCTCTGAGTAAGGAGGTGATGGGTTATTACCGATATACTTTACTCTTGAAACCTCAAAGTTCAACGCTTTCAAGTGCAATTCCAAAAACCGCCTAGTTTTGAAACTGAAGCCGATAACAGTGATATAGGAAGGATATCTGTGAGTCAAGTCATAAAATCGAGCAAGGGAAAAGAGTACATTCTCAAATGAATCAGAGGCAAATTCCTCAGTACTAATCCTATCCTTCAATTCTGGCGTTATAAGACCAAGCTTTTCTGCGAGCTTGTAGTAAGACAATGCTTCAGAAACAGGACCAGCAATTGCTTTAGTTTGACCTCCACTAAACAATAGTATAGACTTTTCATCTTTGACCAGTTCAGCCATACCAGTCTTTATATGTGAAACCAGACACAGATGATCATTACCTTCAAGCTGGAAAGACTCTAGAAACCAATCCTCAGCATCTCCCCCAGTTCCGTTTCCTTTCCAGATACCATGCCCTGGCACTATAATCAAGTGATCATATATGCTAATACCATCAACTTCTACCATGCCAGTCTTCAAGATCTCTGCTCATAAGTTGGTGCTAAGAACCAAGAACCCAAGAATCCTAGAATGTTATCGTGGTGTAAGTATTAACTTGGGAAAATCAAAAAAGGACAACAAAAAAAACAAAACACGTTAACCATTCAACCAGCTTATATTTTATCAATAGAATTCAGCCTCTACTGCCATTGTCCATAGCCCACCATTGGTCTTATATTACTAGCCTGCTCATACCTCTTGTACTCAAAGATGTCTAGTCTATCTTCAAAGTTGAACCTGAAAAGATTGAGCTTGCCACCAGCCACTAAGTTCCTTTTAACAGGCTTAACTGTTGGCTCGGTCTTCCTACAATATCTTAAACTCTCAACATTCAATAAGTTAACAGCAGAGGGAGAAAAGGGCTTGAATATAGATGAAATCATCATTCCATACCTCCAATTGGTACCAAACCATACCTTGTTTCATCCTTGGACTACTGTTACTGCCATTTTCATTGACACCAAGGTTTGGAGATTTGTGCTATCCTTTATTATAATGGCATTTGCTGGTAGATTTGTTGAAAGATCTTGGTCTAGTAAAGAACTAATAAGATTTGTTGTTATTGTTGGTTCTATATCTAATATTTTAACATCTGTTTCTCTCATTTTTTTGAATCTTTGTTTTCAAACTCAATTTGCTGATTTACTAGTTGATGGTAACCTACCAATTTTGATTGGGTTTTTAGTCGTCTTCAAGCAATTAATACCAGAACATTCGGTTGTTTTATTTAGTGGGGCTGTTCATGCCAGAGTTAAACATATTCCATTTGCAACATTAGTGACTTTATCCATCATATCTACTTTTAGAGGTTCATTGTTACCAATATTACCTTCTTGGATCAGTTTATTTGTCTCATGGGCCTATTTGAGATTTTATCAATCTAATATAGTGGATCCAATGCTTCCACAACCTAATGATGTCATTGGAGTTCAACGTTTGAAAGGTGACGCTTCAGAGGCCTTCAGTTTCATTCATTTTTTCCCTGGCGCCTTATCCCCAGTTTTATCACCATTATTTGAACAGGTCTATGAATTTGCAGTTCAAATCTACTTAGTTCAAAAATTCAATGACAACCAAATTGAACAAAGTAATATGATTGCCAATAGAAGATTAACAGGTCAGCCATCTTCTAATAATGTCGATCCAAGAAATGCAGCAGAAAGAAGAAGACAAGTTGCCTTGAGGGTTCTTGAGGAGAGAATTGGGGAAGATCAAAAAACTGAGCTTCATAATAATCCAAAAGTGGCAGTCCCTGAAACTTCCTCAGTTCCAGAACCAACCTCTCCAAACAATGCAGCTTCTCAATAATCTTTGTTTTTGTACGGTGAACAAAATTACACTTTCTAATTGTATAGTAGTTGGTCAACAAATAAAAATTGCCTGAAATTGAACGTCACTTCATGAATCATATGTAGATAATATTTCATACTCAAAGAATCAGGGCTATCTAATTACATCAACATTTATGATGATCACTTGATAAGATTAATGTAAAAAAAATGCAATTATATAGCTATTGCAAAAAAAAATCGACCTCGGTGAGGATTGAACTCACGATCTTGCGATTAACAGTCGCACGCCTTAACCAGCTTGGCCACGAAGTCCGGAACATATTCTTGAAAAATTGATGCAAAATAGTATCCGTTCAAGCGTTGGGTTACCCTACCTGCTGAATTTATGATAACAAGTCTATTTATGGTGCAATATGGATGGTTAGGGCTTGTGATACACTAAGAAGCTTTTGTAATGCAAGAGACGAGTGAAAGGATAACCATAAATAACATCTTATTGCAGCTTGGAAAGCAAAGGAAACAATATTCATGGCAAATATTATACGCTAGTTATAGCGGAGGCAATTATAAATATGTAGGGTATACTAGCAGATCACGCCAATTGAAGATTATACTAGTGATTGAGCATATTATCGCTTCATGTATTCGTCATATATATGTGCTGTCTGTAATACTAGCGCACGCAGTAATTTATTGCAATGCATCATGGAGTATTCGCCATGGTCCCATAAATCAGAAATCAATGCCAAATATCTGCAGAGTGCTGGAACACTAGTATACGATTAACGTCAGAATAATATAAGAATAAGCTTCAATCGAATAATAAACAACTTGTATTATTGTAGTCATATTAAATAAAGTAGGTAAACTAGTGTAAAAAAAATAGAATAAAATAGATCAAGATGATTGACTCATGACAAGAGATTTCAACGCCATCTGACTAGAAGTGAAAAGACTGGAGGTAATGATATAATAAGTTAACCAGAAGTTATTAGTCCTTTAATTCGACAACGCCAGGAATCTGTGACAAGTCAAACTCTTCCCCACCACCAAAAGTGTTTTCACTTGAATACAAGACATATAAGAATCCATCTTCATCTTTATGTTCTTCATAAACAGAGCTCATTGAAGCAGCAGTGGGTGGCAAGATATCATTAACAAAAATAAAGATAGCCTTCTCAGGAGGCAAGCGAATTCTTTTTCTGATCACGTAAACAAATTGACCAATTGTTAGATCATATGGTACAAGATATTTCTTCTTGTCGATTTCTGGCAAATTAGATTTCTCAGCCCTCTCACAAATTATTGGAATACGGTTTTCAAATCTCACAAGGATCTTTGAGGCTTCAGCTTTTCTCTTTTCTATTGAATAAGGTTAATGTTAGTATAAGTTCCAGTGATTGATGTTCCGTCGTTGCTCTGGTATTTGTTTCTGTGGGTGAGCGTTATCAGCATGCGATAAGATAAATAAAAAAAAAACATAAACACCAAAACACGAGAAATAGCTAACCAAGCAGCATTAACAGTAAACTTACCAAAAGAGTGCTCATCCTTGAATTGGAATCTCATAATCAAGTAAGATCAATAGTAGGAAGTGATTGGTGCTATTTTCATCTTCGTTAGTACCTAGTTTCTGGTATAGAATTGCTGTGTTGCACATGGTTGCTAACAGTTTGTCACAAACTGCACGCCCCCCTTAAAAGAGGATCAAGAAAGGGAGATGGCGAGAGTAAAGTGCATGCCGTGTGTAACTTGGCAGTGCCTCCAGATAAGAACCAGCTGGATACATACCTGTCTGTATAGTGTGAATATATTTGAGTGTGTGTTTGTGGTGGTGGTTGATGGCAAATTATGTGTTAGTTGTTCCCAAAATGTGGGAGAAGGAGAATGGAATTGAATTTTTGGTGGCAAATTATCCTCCCCCAAAAAAAAAAAAAAAAAAACCAAAACATCAAAACATCAAAACATGACAGTACACAATACACAAAGGCAAATAGGTAATCGTAGTCTATTTACAGCACATCGAAGAGATTTACAACACAGGTATGAATTATGATTTTGACCAATGATCTCATACCATTGCTTTATTCTGTACATATATATGATATTTATCAAAAAGGGGCCGATGCCTAAAGAATTCTAATTTACATCAGTTCTAAATCCTCAAGATTCTTAAGTTGAAGATGGTATCGTTAATGGCTTGTTCTTCATCGGCAACAACTTGTTTGCCTGTTTCAGAATATGGCTCAATTTCACTCTTCAAAGTCTTGGTCAATAATTCTTTATGAGTTTTGACAACATCTTCAAAGTTGATGGTGTCCTTGATGATTTCATATTGTACCAAAACATCATCTGTAGCTTCTAAACCACCCTTCTTACGTAGTCTTTGGACACGATTAACCAACTCACGAGCTAAACCTTCTGTCTTCAATTCTGGATAGATCTTTATATCTAAAATAATCAAGACATCTTGGTCAGTTCTGACTTCTTGACCATCAGATGTCTTTTCTTCAGGTAAACCTCTCAAAACTGTCAAGTCACCTGTAACCAAGTCAATACCAGCAACATTGACCTTACCGGTGCTTGCAAAGCTTTCAACTTCAGCAGAGGTCAATAATGGTAAAGCATCCTTAACTTTCTTGACATCCTTCTTTAACTTCTTACCCAATACTGGCCAGTCAGCAACAGCTCTATATTCAACACCATACTTCTTTTCATCAGAGGTGATGATCAAATCACGAACATTCAACTCTTCAATAATGTATGATTTTAAAGATTCAACATCTTCTAAGTAAGATTCATCACCATGTAAAATGATTAATTCTTTCAAAGGAGTCTTTAATGAAATCATCTTCTTTTCACGAACATTACGACCTAAATCAATGACCTTTTGCATACGAGAAACAGCAGTTTCAATCTTTTCATCAAATAATTCAGCACGGACAACTGGATATCTCAAGAAATGAACAGATCTTGTATCTTTTCCAAATGCTAAAGATTCTAAGGTCTCTTCAGGGAACAATGGTTTCAATCTTAAGTAAATAGTTTCAGCCAAAAATGGAGTGAATGGTGCCATGGCACGAACCAAACCGAATAAAGCTTCAGTTAATGTATTTAATGAGTTCTTGGTATCAGTGACAGAAACTTCACCCTTTAGACGACGACGGTTGAATCTAATATACCAATTGGTCAATTCATCAATGAAGTTCAAAAGTCTTGGAACAACAGTGTATAATCTATATTCTGTCATTTCTTCATGAATAAATTTGATCAAAGATTGTAATGAGGCTAAAATCCATTTATCCATAACATTATCAGATTTTAAGGTTGGGTCATATTTGAAATCAATGTTATCATTTTTTTTCAATAATGCAATAGAACCCTCCAAAAATTTACTAGAATTCCACCATGGTAATAAAACCTTTGAAACAACTTCCTTTACACCTTCTTCTTTGAATTTCAAAGTTTCAGCACGCAACACAGGAGAATTGATTAAATATAATCTCAAGGCATCGGCACCATATTTGTCCAAGACAATTGTTGGATCTGGGTAATTTTTTAAACGTTTAGACATCTTCTTACCATCAGCGGCCAATACAATACCACTGACAATAACGTTTTGATATGGAGCAGTATTGAACAAATGTGTTCCTAAAACTGTTAAAGTATAGAACCAACCTCTAGTTTGATCTAAACCTTCAGAAATGAAATTAGCTGGGAATCTTTCCTTAAATTTAGCTTCATTTTCAAATGGGTAATGACCGGAGGCATAAGGCATTGAACCAGATTCGAACCAACAATCAAAAACTTCTTCAATTCTTCTCAAGACACCATTTCCTTTTTGGGATGGGATGGTAATATCATCAATCTTGTCACGATGTAAATCGGTAATATCATCTCTACCTGAAAGTCTTTTCAATTCTTCAATAGAACCAATACAAACAATTTCTTCAAAATCTTCACTGACCCATAATGGAATTGGTGTACCCCAGTAACGGTTTCTTGAAATATTCCAATCACGAGCATTAGCAATCCAGTTAGAAAATCTCTTTTCTTTGATAGTACTTGGAACCCATCTTGTTTGTTCAACATTGTTCAACATATCTGGAATTTGATCTTTGATACGAACGAACCAAGCAGGAACAGTTCTATATAGTAATGGAGTATCAGATCTCCAACAGAATGGATAACTATGTCTGATTTGAGAATGCATCAAAATGTTACCTTTTTCAGTTAAGTACTTGATAATCTTGGAATCAGCATCCTTGACATAAACACCTTCCCATAGTGGAACTTCCTTAGTGAATTTACCATTATCATCAACAGGATTTGGTGGCAACAAATCTTCAGCGATGACACCTGCAGCGGTGGCTGCGACGAAATCTTCTTCACCAAAAGCTGGAGCTTGATGAACAATACCAGTACCAGAGTCACTGGAAACATAATCAGCACTAATGACTCTAAAACCAGTTGCTTTAAACTTTTCATAGAAATAGTCGAATAATGGTTGATATTTCAAACCAACCAAATCTTTACCTTGAATTCTTTCGACAATTTTATACTTTTCAGCAGCAGGCTTCTTGTATAAGGTTTTTATTAATGATTCCATCAAGATATAATATTTGTCAGCTTTTTCATCATAAATCTTAACGTATTCGAAATTTGGGTTAACAGCTAAAGCAATGTTTGATGGAAGAGTCCATGGTGTGGTAGTCCAAGCGACTAAATTTGTCTTTGGGTCATCTAACAATGGGAAAGCAATAGTGACAGCTGGGTCAGCAACTTCTTTATAGTTTTGTTGAGCTTCAAAGTTGGCTAATGGGGTGGTTAAACCAGTAGAGTATGGCATAACTCTAACACCTCTGTAAACTTGATTCTTGTCGAATAATTGTTTGAATACCCACCAAACAGATTCCATAAATTCTGGGTACAAGGTTTTGTAATCATTATCGAAATCAATCCAACGACCTAAACGACCAATAGTCTTTCTCCATTCATCAGCGTAACGCATAACAATAGCTCTACATTCAGCATTATAGTTAGCGATACCCATCTTCATGACATCTTCTTTACCAGTAATACCTAATTTCTTGTCAATTTCGTGTTCAACTGGGACACCATGGGTATCCCAACCAAATCTTCTTTCGACATGGTGACCAGTCATAGTGGCATATCTTGGAACAATATCCTTGATGGTGGATGCTAAAATGTGACCATAATGTGGTGTACCAGTTGCAAATGGTGGACCATCAAAGAATGAGAACTCTGGTTCATCTTTGGTTAATTCCATTGATCTTTGGAAGGCATCGATGTCGTTCCATAAGTCTAAAACTTTCTCTTCTTCCTTTGGGAAGGAGAAAGGAGCTTCTTCAGACATGATTTGTGGATTTTGATGGAGAATAAAGGTAAGTTACTAATCTTCTTCTTCAGAATTCTTTGAAAACTGTTCAATTTTTCATTTTTTTTTTTTGAAGAGTCAACGATCGATTTTTCAGTTTTTTTTTTTTTTTTTTAATGAAAATCACGTGACAAAATTTATTTATTTCCGAGGGCTTTAAATTTTTGAATTCCGGCCCAGTTGTTTATGTAGTATTTTCAATACAGAGTTTGGGACAGAGTCTGTGTCAATTCAAGTAGTGAAAGAATGAATTATCCTCCAAAGACTACTATAATATTTAATCAAATTCCTGCTGACTGGATTGCTGGGATTGACCTTCAATTTTTCAACACAAACAATGTTCTAAAGGGTATCAAACTTGTACCCAAAGGTTTACATTTAGTTCATCTAGCCAAAGATCTTGCAAGCATAAGGTCAGGATTTTATCTGAATTGTGATGAACAAACAAGCAATAAAGTCATAATAATATCATGGGATGAGGATAATGAGAAGTTGCTGTTGAATGAAGAAATTGGTGAATTGAATATTTCAAAGGAAATCGGGAAGATCTCTGAATATTATTCATACATGATGAATTATCCGACTGACTCAATGAATGTTGATTGGAAGTTATTATCAAATCATATTGGTTGGTCGCAATTGGGATATATTCTTCATGAGAGAAGATATATTGATAGCATTTTAACTTCAACAGATGAGAATAATCTATTATTGGGCGCATTACAAGAAAGTGCAGCAAAAAGATCATCTGCTTTGAACGTGCAAGATCCTATAATTAATTCTATAATAGATCAATCCTCAGAAGAAATACGGTATACCTTAATTGATCTTCGAAAAGATGTAAGATTGAATCATAAGACTGAAGATTCATTAGATAAATCTTGGTTTTTCAAAGAGAAGGTTTTATCATCTGGTTACAACTCCAACTTTTCTTTATTACTTAGTGAATTTCAATTATGCTATATAAATATGATTATATTTGCCAATTACAGCAGCTCAATTCAATGGATTAAGATGGTGAAAGTTTTATTTCATTGTAAATCTATTTTAAGGGTTCTAGTTGATGAATTTGAAGAGTTTCTAAAGGTTGTTTTAGCCCAGTTTTCTAATTTACCTGAGGACTATATTGAAGAGTTTGATATAGAGGAAAAGTTTCTTAATGATTGTATATCAGAGATGGAATATTCCAGTAAGCAGTTCAAATTGGATAGACTGGTGAAGGTGATTATTGAGCTTAAGATTGTTTTACAATCAAAATTTGGAGTTATAATCAGCGGAGTCAATGAAGACGATGACGAGGAATCACCGGTAATAGTTGATCTTGAATAAGTTAAGCAATGCAAAATGAACTCAACAATTCAAGCTATCCTTGAGCTGGACAAGGGTATTAGTACTGGAAAGCATGTTCTGTTCAAATCGGAGCCAGTGTATATGTTTATTGTTTAATTGTTAGAAGAGCAAACCTGAGGACAAATAGCAAGTAACTAGAAAGAAAATGCATAGGAAACAATATACAACTTCCTACACACAAACAGGCAGAATAACGACAGGCTCGTTGGTAATTTACAAGTAAAGGATAAGAAGTTTTAGCGCAGAATCTCGAGTGTCAAAAAGCTCATGATATCTATTATTTGTTCAACCATAACTTGTCTACTTTTTTGTGTCAAAGTTTTGAGAAAAGCGAATCGAATCGAATCGAATCGAACAGAACAGAATGGAACAGAGTAGAGGTGTTACTGACAATACATCACTCTAACAGACCAATTGAGAAGAATAACATACTCAACCCACTCCAGAACATTCCACCACTCTTCCTGAAAAGACCTTTCCATTATTGCCATTATTGCCAGAATCTTCCAATCTTCCAAATTGTTCCAGCAAAGCAAAAAAAAAAAATCGATTCTGGAAAATTCTGGGGGGTTTATTACCTATCTGATGATGTGATGTTGGCTGTCCTGAAAAGTATATAAGGGGGTGCTATTCCCCTTCAATGGCACCAATTCTTGTTTATTCTTCTCTCCATTAACACAATAACTGTTTGTTACAGACATATTATTAAAACAAATAACAACAACAACTACTACAACAACAACAACATCATACAATGTCTAAAGCTGTCGGTATTGATTTAGGTACAACATACTCATGTGTTGCTCACTTCACTAATGATAGAGTGGAAATTATTGCCAACGACCAAGGTAACAGAACAACTCCATCCTATGTTGCATTCACAGACACTGAAAGATTGATTGGTGATGCCGCCAAGAACCAGGCTGCCATGAACCCTTCAAACACCGTCTTTGACGCCAAACGTTTGATAGGTAGAAAGTTTGATGATCCAGAAGTTACAAAGGATATTAAGCATTATCCATTCAAGGTAATTGACAAAGATGACAAACCATTTATTGAAGTTGAATTCAAGGGTGAAACAAAGACTTTTACTCCAGAACAAATTTCTTCTATGGTTTTGGTCAAGATGAAGGAAACTGCTGAAGCTTATCTTGGAGGTGATGTTAAAGATGCTGTCATCACAGTTCCTGCTTACTTCAATGATTCTCAAAGACAAGCCACCAAAGATGCTGGTCTTATTGCTGGTTTGAATGTGTTGAGAATTATCAATGAACCAACTGCTGCCGCCATTGCTTATGGTTTAGATAAAAAGGGTACTGCTGATCACAATGTTTTAATCTTTGATTTAGGTGGTGGGACTTTTGATGTTTCATTACTATCAATTGATGACGGTATTTTTGAAGTTAAGGCCACTGCTGGTGATACCCATTTAGGTGGTGAAGATTTTGATAACAAGTTGGTTGACTTTTTGGCTGCTGAATTTAAGAGAAAAAACAAGAAGGATATCACTAGTAACCAAAGATCTTTAAGAAGATTAAGAACTGCTGCTGAAAGAGCCAAGAGAACTCTATCTTCATCTGCTCAAGCTTCCATTGAAATTGACTCTTTATATGAAGGTATTGATTTTTACACTTCTATCACCAGAGCTAGATTCGAAGAATTATGTGCTGATATGTTCAGATCAACCTTGGAACCTGTTGAAAAGGTCTTGAAGGATGCCAAATTAGATAAATCACAAGTTGATGAAATCGTCTTGGTTGGTGGTTCTACTCGTATTCCAAAAGTTCAAAAATTAGTTTCAGAATTCTTCAATGGTAAGGAGCCAAACAGATCCATCAATCCAGATGAAGCTGTTGCATATGGTGCTGCTGTCCAAGCTGCAATCTTAACCGGTGACACATCCTCAAAGACTCAAGATTTATTATTATTAGATGTTGCTCCATTATCATTAGGTATTGAAACTGCTGGTGGTATCATGACTAAGTTGATTCCAAGAAATACTACAATTCCAGCAAAGAAATCTGAAATATTCTCCACATATGCTGATAACCAACCTGGTGTTTTAATTCAAGTATTTGAAGGTGAAAGAACAAGAACCAAGGATAACAATTTATTGGGTAAGTTTGAATTGACAGGTATACCACCTGCACCAAGAGGTGTTCCACAAGTTGAAGTTATTTTTGATATTGATGCAAATGGTATCTTGAATGTCTCTGCTGTTGAAAAGGGTACTGGTAAAACAAGTAAAATCACCATTACAAATGATAAGGGTAGATTATCAAAGGATGATATCGAGAAGATGGTTTCTGAAGCTGAAAAGTTCAAGGTTGAAGATGAAAAGGAAGCTGAACGTGTTCAAACTAAAAACTCATTGGAAGCGTATGCTTATTCATTAAAGAATACTACTAGTGAAAGTGGGTTCAAGGAGAAGGTTGATGCTGCTGATCTGGAAACATTGACTAAAGAGATTGAATCTACTATTACATGGTTGGATGAATCACAAGCTGCATCATTAGAGGAATATAAGGATAGACAAAAAGATTTAGAAGCAGTTGCTAATCCAATCATGACTAAATTCTACCAAGCTGGTGGTGCCCCTGCTGGCGGTGCTCCAGGCGCTGGTGGTTTCCCAGGTGGTTTCCCAGGTGGTGCTCCAGGTGGTGCTGCTGGAGAAGGTGAAAGTGGTCCAACAGTTGAAGAAGTTGACTAGGTTAATAATTCAATTACAGTCTAATGCAAAATTTGAATAATTACTTTTATGAGCTTTATGAATATCATTTCCCTTCAATTTTAATTCTCCATATATATCATATTGATGATATGGCAGTTACCCAGTATTTGCTCTTTCTGATCTTGATAATTTTGGTTTCTTTTGATTATATATCTAATTGGTAAGAATCAGTACACATTATTGTTTTATAAACTTACTTCCCATTTTGATTGTAGTAGCATCATGATCCCATTGTAGATTTCTGGGAACCATACAAAATAAAATAAACACACAAGCGAGATGTCCCAATACGGAAACGTTCCTAATCGGGCGCAAATTGTCTTGAAAGATTAGAAGATTGAAATTTCCTCCCTTTTCAAAACTCTTCAAAACCAAATCTTTACCAAATAACAAACACATCACCACGAACACTGGTGACTGAATAGCCTTAAACTTGGACAAGTTCATACCACACCAGATACCAACACACTCGTTATAGAGTTCCTCATTGTACGCTCAATTACCTCGGAAACTATATAAACCATTCAGCCACCCCCCTTCAAACGAAACTCCACTAAGCAAGTCAAACTCAAACCAAACCAAACCAAACTAAATGAGTTCAGATACTGCTTCACCTAAGAAGTCTGCTCTTAAGGAAGCACTTCACTTATCTAAGGATAACTCTGTCAAATATAGATCTCCTTTCAGATCTTCAAAACCTTCCTCCTCCTCAAACATCTCCTCCAAGAAACCTTCATCTGGTGGTATTAAAGTGCCAACTAAGCTATTTGCCAAATTAGATGCTTCTGCGAAGAGAGAATTGAGTAGTATCGAAGCAAATGCTAAAAGATTATCAGCTCAAAAGAAGGACCATGAAGACTATGTCCAAAGGGAAGCTGATTTCGAGAAAAAGCAGATAGCTAAGCAGAAAGAGGCTTTATCAAAGGCTCAAGAGAAGGTCAAATTAGACAAGGCAGCTACAATTGAGAGAAATGATAGATTAGAAAAAGAAGAAAAAGCCAAGGATGAAGAGAGAAAGGCTGCAAAGTTGGCCAAAGACGAAGAAGCCAAAAAGTTGGAGGAAGAATACGATACTAATAAAAAGTTGGAATATGAAAAGACTCAACAATTATTAGCAGCCACTGAACCAAAGGAACATTTTTCAGAAGATGAAAGAGAAGTAGAAGAGGACGTTGCACCTGAAGTTCAAGAACTAACAGAAGATCCAGATGCTACAGTTGATGCTCCACTTTCTGATGTAGAGGATGGTGCTTCTGTTGATGAATATCCCTTAGAGCAACCTAAAGAACTAGAACTTCCAACTGATTTAGAGGAAGAGGAGAAACTGGTTGAAACTGAAGGAGATGAGTTGTTGGATGAAAGAGCCATTGAGTGCACTGAAGTTAATGAAACTCTTGATGCTGAGGAAACTGTTCTTACTGATGAGCCAACAGGTGTCACTGAAGAGACTGAAGCCACAGAAATTGACCCAGTTCAAGAAGACAGCGAATATGTCTTAGTCGAAACTCCTGTAATTTCCAAAGAGCCTGAAGTGGTCGAAAATGAAGCTAGCTCAGAAGCAGCAGAAGCAGCAGAAGCAGCAGAGACACTAGAGACACCAAAAGCAACAGTTGATTCAAGCAAGGCTGACGACAGTAATATTGGTGAGTTACAGAAGGTCTTATCAAAGGTGATTTCAAGACCTAGAAAGTCTTCAACTTCTTCTAAGGCTGCTATCCCAGCTACTGCTGCCTCCAAGAATCCTGTTATTGTTAAAGGTCCAAAGTTGTTCAGTCTTTTCCCTCTTGGTTCTAAGGGTCCACCTCCTTCGTCATCAAACGCTGCTGGTCCAGTTGTTATTCAAAATTCTTCCTCAAAATCAAGTGATACATTGAAGGAAAAGATCGCAAAGCAAAACAGTAAGCATCAATATCTCTTGAAACAGTTGAAGACCAAAGCTGATGCTAAGTTAAAGAAAATTGAAACAGACTACGACCTCAAGATTAAAAAATTGAAGACAGAAATCGAAGCCCTTGAAAAGACTATTGACCATAATGAAAGATCAACTACCAAAGAAATCAACTTGAAGCAATCTGATTTAGAAAAGAAGAAGGTAGAAGTTGACAAAGACATTGAAGAATCAAGAGTCAAGACTTTGGAAGAGATTGAAACAACAAAGGACTTTAGTCTTAAGGAGATTGAGGTACTCAAGCAACAACAAATCTCCACAAAAGCCACCATTGAGGAGTTAAAGGTTTCCAAAGAGGAATCAACAGAAAAATTGAATACCTTGAAGGCAGAAATTGATGGGTTAGAAGCTGAAATTAGCACTGGTAAAGGTGAGATTGAAGATTTATCAGCTACTCATCAAGAAAAGTTGAATACTATATCCGACTTGACCACTGAGAGAGACGCACTTGTTGCCAAGATTGAAGAATCTAAGGCAAAATTATTAGAATCAAATAAAGTCATTGATAGCTATGAAAACAAAACTTATTTGACAGAAATGGACTCAATCAACAAAGAAATTGAAGACCTCAAAACTCAATTAATCTCAACAAAGGAAAAGAAAGAACAATCTACTATCGAATTACAGAGATTAGAAGATGAATTGAAGGCTAAACAAGATGAAGAAGTTACTGAAAAATTGAAGAATGAGGAAATAGCTGAAACATTGGAGGAGGAATTCACCAAGAATGAAGAAGTTGCCTCTTTACTTGAAAAGAAAGAATTAGAAGTTGTCCATGAAGAACCTGAAACTGAAGCTACTGTCATTGAAGCTTCTACCGTTGAACCTGATATTGTTACTGAAGTTGAATCTGCTGTTGAAACCACTGCTGCCACACCTGTTGCTGCTGTTTAACCTGGTTATTTAACTTCGCTTTCGGCCTACGAATCGGTCGATATTTCTAAATTATAGTTCGTCTGCAGTACCTGTGTTTTCTTTTGGTTTCTTAGACTTTGCGGTTTGTTACAATATGGTCATTGCGTTTTTATTATAAATACATGTATCATTTTATCGTTTTATTATAATAGGCCAATCCAGTGCTAGCGTCAGATGACACAGCGTAGTCCATATTTCGCAATATAATGAAGTTATCAGGAGACTAGTAGTGAGTACGACTTATAAAGAGTTTACATTGTGGATGTTATATATGCAGGTAGCGTATATTTATATATTAATCGAGTTCTAATTATTAATGTCTTGTATTGATTAGAAAGAAAGTATAAAATAAAACTCTTAACTGTTGACTAATAAAATTAATCAAAATGTATGACTTGGAACAGACTCTTGACATATTCATTGAAGTTTGTTCAAATGTTATTAAATATTATTATATGACGTATTAACAAAAAGAGTTAATAGTGAAAATGTTGTCAATTTGTTGTATAAATAAAATGATCTCTTCGATATTTAATACCGTATGAATCTGAATGACTATGTATCGGTTGATATAGATGGATATATGGTGGTGAATAGGGTATTGGTGTTATTCATTTTGGTGATGTTGATGATGTTGATGATGTTGATGTTAATGTTGATGATGATAATTATGTGTGTATGGAGTTAATGCATGACTTATTCATCTAATAAAGAATAGTTTTTCTTAGATAATTTACCTCTCAAAAGTTTACCATAAAAGTAGAATAAATATGGAATCAAGATCATAGCAGAACCAATAAATGCTAATAAGAAACTTGCCCATCTCAAACCTAATTTATGATACATTTGAGTGGTAAACAATGGGAAAGCACCACCACCAGCTGATCTTAAAAAGACTTTAGTAGCCAAAGCAGATGAAGCATAAATGGCATAACAATCAATGATATAGTTATTAATTGAGTAATAAATTAAAACCATACCAAAACCAAATGCTAAACCAGCAGAAGCAGGACCAACCCATATTATACCTTTACCAGAAGTAGCACCTAAAATCCATAAAGCAATAGCAGCAAATGGAGCACCAAACATGGCACCTTCTAATCTATCTTCTGGTGTCATTTTTCTTGTATGAGAAGCTCTAATATATCTAAATTCAAACAATGGAGTAAATATTAATGCAAAAATGGCACCAATCAAGATTGGAATCATCATCAAACCAATGTATGCATCATTATAACCATATAATTCAGTAAAGATAACTGGATAAGCAAAGAAGAATGCATATAATAAAGCATAAATCAAACAAACATAAAAGCACATTAAATCCAATACTGGTTCAGAAATAACAAAATATAATGGTCTAACAAGACAAGATTTAATGATTTCACCAATAGATAAACCTTGAGCTTCTTGTTCAGTCATAATTTTTGGGTTACCAGTTTCTTTTCTTAATCTTTTAGCTCTTCTCTTTAAGATAACTGGGGCATAAGTTTCAGGTGTTAAAGTAGCAGTAATCCAAGTTAAACCTGCAAAAGCCAAATTAACCCAAATAATAACATCAAATCTACCAGTTTTAACATTAATCCAACCACAAATCAAAGGACCAAAGACAGGACCACAATAAGGACAGAATGCAAAGAAAGAGATAGCTAAACCTCTAGTTTCAGTTGGGAACATATCAGCAATTGAACCACCAACCAAAGATAAACCAGAAGAGGCAAAGACCCCACAAAGGAATCTACAAACCAATAAAGTACCGATATTTTTAGCAACGGCACAAGGAATGTTAAAGATGACATAAAGTAATAAAGAAATGAAATAAACTGGTTGTCTACCAATTTGTTCACTTAATGGGGCCCAAATTAAAGGACCTAATGAGAATCCAAAAACCATTAATGAACAAGTTAAATCAGCCACTTCAGCACTAACGTTATACTTTTCTGAAATTAAACCTAAACCACCAGTAACACAACTTGAACCAAATGCAACAGCAATAACTAAGATTGATAAATTAATGACATAAACCCATTTAACCCAATCTGGCCAATTATGAGGATTTTCAGGATCATCTTTTAAGAATGTAACGAATTCAATTTCTGGATCAATTTCATTATCTTCATTACCTTGAGTTGAAGTTGAATCTTCTTCCTTTTCACCATTATTATTATTATTATTAGCATCTAAATCATTTCTATTGATATAATTTGTTCTAGTTTTTTGTAAAGTTAGATTTGTTCTACCAATGGAATGTAGAGTACTTGCCTTAACAAGACCTGTATCAGTTTCCAAAGTATATTCTTCTGGAAATAAAGCATTTTTTAAAGATGGAGCATTGATATCAGTGATTGAAGGTTGAGATTGTATACCTAATGAATGTAAAGATTTGACAGTTTCAGTTGGTACTAGTCTGACATTGTTTGTGTTTGTTGTTTGGGATTGTAATGAAGATAATTCAGAGGTTGCATCATCCGCTGGGATGTATGCTTGAGGGTTGATTTCAGAGTTGATTGACTCCACGTCTGAATGTACTGACATTGTTATGATATGTTTATGTTATGAGATGTGGTGATGATTAGATGATTAGAATGTGGGTACTGTGATATTGCAATGATATTAGAGTATGACTTTCTTATATATATTATAAAGTGTTGTTGATGATTCCCTTGTTGATATTGTATTAATTGTAATTCTTTTAATTATTATCAAAAATGGGTGTCCCAAGGAAAGATCGATGAGGTGTTGTTGTTTGATGTGATGTAGTGTGAGATGATCAGTAATGACTTGAGTACTGTCTCGATGAAGATAAAGATGAAGCCAAAGTAAATACTAATTACCAGTTACCAATTACCAAATAACAAATAAAAAGATGATATGTGTCATGAGGGAAAAGCCAGTGTTATTTATACGAATTTGTTGTTTGGACTGTTTTCAATTTGGCCCAGAGCGAAAAACAAAAAACAAAAAGTTTTAGCGCGGAAAGAGCGAAATTTTATGATATTTTGATGTTGATGTTGATTTCAGTATTCAGTATTTCGATGTTGTTTTGCTGTCAAGATGTCAAGATGGATCTCAAGGGTGGAAATGTTCTTAGGTTGTTGGTGGTTGCTGTTTGTGAAGACTGTGGTACTACTACTACTACTCTATACTCCACCATCCTCTCCATCCAAACAACCCCAAGAAGAACAGCCCACCCCCCGAAACGGAGCAAACCACAACAAACAAACAGGAACTGGTATATGCACGCACAGAGCGGCCTCTCAGCCGGGCAGCGCACTTGCCACTGACAGGGACGGCCCACGAGGCTGAACGGCCACCGCTGCCAGTGCCAGGCTGGGCTGGGCCTCCGAGTGAGTTAATTATGATATCAAGATATTAAGATCAACACTTCAACACATTGTTCTTCAGTTCTTGAATCTTTATTCAAGGAAGCATCAGTGGTTCAGAGATGGTGCAAACCTAATCAGGCACCTCCAGCCCTTTGGTGCTTTCTACTTTCTACTTTCTACTTTCTACTTTCTACTTGCTTCTTAACTATATCCTCAAGCCTCAGAAGCTGGAACAGCATGTCCAGCCATCCCTGCTCTTCAAGCTCAAATATTGTAGCCATAACATAAGTACTCTAGTCTCGTGCGGTATTGTAGACGTGTTGAACGGTTGAGCTACCCATCAATCTGCGTATATTCGCGTATATGTGATCTTCTTGGCCGTTCAAAGTGAGTATTCATGAGGTAAATCAGCTAGTACTAGTTAATTATCTAGAATAATGGATCGGATCGCCAGGACTCGAGGCCGTGCACACTGCAGGGTGCTCAATGCTTATTGTTCAAAATTACTTCAAATATTTTATAACAAGATCACACAGCTACCTGAATACAAAACTAACACCATATAACTGTAGTGATAACTATATTATTATTGTATTGATTATACTTAAATGCATATATGATGAAGGCACTACCATCATCATATTAAATATACCTATAATTTGACCTTCTTGAAAGCATCCAACTCCTTTTGTAAACCTTGAATATATTTAATACATTCCTTTCTCATTATCTTCATATGATTCTTATATTCTAAATCTTTGATTATTGATAAATCTAAATCATCTAATTTAATCAATCTCTTTAATAATTCTTCTTGTAAGAAATTAAATCTATATTCTTGATCTTCAACTTCAAATGTATCATGAAACTCATAATATTCATCAATTTGTGGTTGTAGATTAGATTTAACATCTCCATCAATCTCTAATATCAAATCCTTAATAGTCTTCTTTGGTTCTTTCTTCTTTTGATGATGTCCATGGGCGTTATTCTTAGTACTCGAACTTGAAGTACCGAAAAAGAATAACGTTCCCAATATTAGAAAGGTTGACAACCCCAATCCCAAGTATAGTTGTTCGTTGCTCAAGCCATCCATTTCTTTGATTGTATGGTAGATATCAAGTTCTTCGCTAGGCACTAGGCTAGATTTGAATGACTAGTTGATGGTATATTTACTGGAGTTGTTGAATCAGAAAAGATATCACCACATCAAAAAAAATAAAAACAGATCACCAACATTATTGGTGTCCGGGTGTTAGCATTGTTCGATGATCAGCTGAGAGAGCTAGTATTGAATTAACACAATACATATTCTAGTACATACAAGGGGAAATGTCTGTATTATAGCATCAACATTTAACTACTAATCAGAATCTTCCTCTGCTTCATTCAACCATTCAACAAATCTACCGACTTGCTCGTTAGAAATATCATACTTCTCCCACCATTTCAAAATAGCATCTTCCTCCAAAATATCAAGATTGTATAAAAGAATAATAATATGAGGTAAAATCTTTTCACCAACTTCCATCTTTGTACTTAGTTCATAAAGAGAATTAGATAAATCAATTTGTTCATCTTGATCAAACACTTGACGTTTAAATAATGGACCCCATTGTTTAAATATTTTATCAACAGCTTCTTTAATACCTAATGTCTTTGTTTGAATAAAATGATCAGTTCTATTTAATAATGCCTTACATGTAGCTGATCTAACTTCTTGATAAGTAACATTCATACTCATTCTTAATGTGTTCAACTCTAATAATGCTGTATCCAAATCATGATTATTTTCCATAGCTCTCTCTAATGTAGCAATAGCTTCTTTCTCAAAATTCTCTTCTTCATAATCTGTCATTACAGATGTTGTTGAATATGCTCTTCTTTTCTTTTGTTTGACTTGTTGAGAAATAGAAATAATAGAATCATCAGATAATTGTAATTCTCCCATTTGATACATCAGTGAATTAACAGCCTTAACATCATCTTCATCGGAAGAATAATCACTTTCATAAACATAACCTTGTCCATTTGGTCCAACAAACTCTTCAGTACTATCAACAGATCCTGAAACGTCATCATCTTCTGAATCAGATTCAGAATCTTCATCATCATCAACAAAACTTCTATTCATATTCTTAACTGGTTTTGAACTTAATCTGATATCTTTACCAATCTTTTGAGCTTTATCAATCTTAACGTTAAACCCTAAGACTGCACCCTTTTCCAAAATACTAAATTCACCAATTGTACAATCAGATGCAATAATATTATGATCAATTTGACAATTATCATCAATGACACAATTATCCCAAATATAACTATTCTTTATTGTTATATTCTTACCTATTTTACAATTTCTACCAATAACAGAATTTCCAATAGTGGTACCATCACCTATTATTGTGTTGGCTCCAATAGCAGTACAAGCACCAATTTTACAAGATTGTGCCAAAATAACATCATTTTCCTTATAAACATGTTTTGATTCATATGAATAAGTTTGATTTGATAAAAAGTTAGAGTCTGGACAAATTGGATAACACCATCTTGCTAAAATATCTTGAGAAATTGAATCATAAGTTTGCCAACTTTCAACTCTTGCTGCATAATATTCATCAGTAATATAAGCATAAATTGTTTTCTTCAATATATCAGATGATAATATACCCTTAACAAAATCTTTTCTTAAATATTGATAATCAAAATTTTCTTGAAAGATTGCAGGAACATGTGGTGAACAAATATCAACATGACAATCAATTAAATCATTTCTTAATGTAAATTCTTCAACATTTTCTAGAAGTTCAGGATCAATTGAGATTGAAGATTTCTTACCATCTGCTGGTGGAATATCTTGATAATAAAGACATCTGTTATTCTTGGAGTCTAATATAAATGTTGCAGGATCCGCGTGTGATCTTGTTCTATGTAATTCACTTGCCTGTGTTAAAACCATTGTGGCAATATGATCCTTATCAGCCGCACGTCTTGCCTTATGGTATTCCATGACTTTATCGAATTGGATATTGGTAACGACATCACCAGAGACTAATAAGAAATCACCAGTGATTAAACCTCTATTATCCAAATCCCTCATGGCATCACCAACAGATCTTGATTCCAATGTCATTATTGTTTGAATTTTGAATGGAGCCCATGGTAAGTTCCATTTAGAGTTTTCTATATATTCTTGGATTTGATCAGCATGAGAACAACACATCAAATAAACCTCATCAACTCCAGCCTTGGCTAGAAATTCTAGGGTATATTCAATCAATGGTACATTTGCCAATGGTAGTAAACATCTTGGTTTGACAGATGTCAGAGGCATGAATCTCGTTTCAAAAGAGTCAGTCAACACAATTGCTTGCAGACGCTCATCCTTCACTATTTCCTTTTGCTTTTTGTTCTTTGGTGGCATCTTGGTGTTGTGATGAACCTTTAAGTGATGATCCATCTATTCCAACAATTTGGTGACTTGTAATTGAATTCGATAAAATTTTTCTGGTGCGCTTATTGACACGGGATATTTGAGATTTATGGCAGATTGGGATTTTGAGCGCGTTTTTGTATTTCATGATGCGAATATCATCATTATCATATTGAGGTATCGACAGCAGCCTATCAGGACATTGAAGGAGCCATGGCAACAAAGAGACTAATGCAGGAGTACAACAAGGTGCAGAATGAGCTAACGACCAACGAAGAATACGCCAATATCATAGAGCTTGAACCACTGGATAACCTTTTTAATTGGAAATCAGTGATAAAGGGTTCAAAAGACTCTCCCTATAAAGATGGAACATGGGAAATAAACATACAGATCCCATCTACCTATCCTATCAGTCCTCCTAAGCTAACGTTTGTGAATAAGATCTGCCATCCGAACATCAACTTCAAGGTAAGTTTCAGATAGTGTATTTCATAAACTAAAAAGAGAGTCTTAAATACTAACACTTTAGACTGGTGAGATATGTTTGGACATACTACAAAATCAGTGGTCACCTGCTTGGAACTTATTATCCACTATGATTGCTATCTTGATGCTATTAGAAGATCCTGAACCCAATAGTCCTCTGAATATTGATATCTCGAACTTGTTGAAGGAAGGTGATATCAAAGGCTATAATAGCCTAATCAAATACTACACTCACAAGTATGCAGTTTGAGTCTTGTTTTCTTCTTTTCCCATGAAGTTAATGACGGTTATATACTACTTTAGGGAAATATGTGTCATATATGGATGGTTTTGGTGGTTAGATATTGGTTTTATAGCATTTACTAGTTAAACTTAATATAAAATACTTGGTGGAGTATGAAAGCAACTTTAATTTATTTACGGCGGATCAAGTAACGAAATCCAATTTGATTGTAAAATAAAGTCGAGTATATATGTATTGATACTGGCACCTTTCTTATATATATATATGTGATAATTTAATATAGAATGTTAAAAGATTTGAGGATATTGGTATAGAAGGAGCCGGACAATGAAGAAAAGCACAGCAATTGTAATAAAGAATGAAACAAACAATGAAAATAGAGGGTGCAGGTCTAAAATAAGATTAAATGCCTGGATATAAGAAGGGAAGCAACATATACAGCTGAAAATGGATAAAAAAGGAAGCAAACGTCAACGTCTTAATCCTTCACCATAAATACAACCGATAGAAACAGTAGAACACCATGCCGTACTTGTTGTAAGATGCTTAGTATTGAACTTAATTCTTGCTATAACCCATCAAGAATTCTAAAGCATCCTTTGGAATCCTTTTCAACTCGTCAACGTGATGTTTTTCTGTCTTTATCTTTTGCAGTTGATCATTGAAGGCCAAATCGAATTCAGGATTATATTTCAGTCTCTGGAGTGGCGAAGCACTAAATTCCTTATGCACAAGCATTCTGTATAGGTCTGGTGGTATCCCTTCCAATGGATCGACTCTGACTAAAGCGTTCGAGTTTAAAAACGCATTGCCATTGCTATTAGAAGTTGCAAACATCTTGCTATGTTGGCCCAAGACGGAGTCCCGATCGGAAGGCTTTGGTGGCAGATAAGATTTGTAACCATCAAATATAACTCGACTTAGTGGTTGAACAGTGGTTAATATTGGAGGACTTAGGAAACTTTTCAAAGGATGTTCTTCTTCAGAGTCAACAATGTTCTGGTTGGCGGTGCATGATGAGTTTGACTTGAATCTCTTGGAGGACAAGATTTGTGTTATGGTCATAGTTTTAGAAAGTTTAGTGAGCCTTGTAATGGAGCTCTTGTTGGAATTAGAAAGCAGTGAAGTGTAGCTAAGACTTATCATTTGGTAGGTTGGAGGGAATTCAATGAGTAGTTCAGTTGCGTCTGTTATCTAATGGTATGGAGGCTGAAGGGGATATCTGACTTCTGGTATCCACTTTTGGAGCTGTTAGATTCAATAGGATAATAAAAAGAAGATAGCAGTCTAATAGTTGGTTATTGCTCTCTATAAGTAGAAGAAAGAGAAAAGTTGATGCAGCTTAATTTGGTTCTCTATTGTTTGTGGGACGTGTTTATTCTGACACCTCTATGACCTTTTTAAGGATCTTTTTTTGAAATCAAGAAAGTGGTCAGTCGAAATCTCTGGAGCATTTTCAAGATTACGTAATATGATGGTGTATGGATGTTGAAGAGGTAATACGGTTACTATGGTTACAGTTTGTGTCATATCATGAATAAGTTGAATAGCTACATATACGCCACTAAGGGTGGTCCCGATCTTTTAAACAAAGCAAAGCAAACGATTTTTCAAAAGTATTAAATAGTCTTTCGACATCCCCAAAATAAAAGGTATATATACGCAAGCAAACAAGAGCTCTATCAACTCACAATAGATCGAAATTGAAAACCCTAACCATTCCCTGATCATCACCGCTGATGAAGTTGGAATCTCCCAAACCAACGCTCATCACAGGGCTTGCACTTCCACCAAATGTCTGCATACACTTACCACTCTGTAAATCCCAAATCTTGACAAATCTATCATGACCACCACTCACAATTCTGAAGGTATCAGCACTAATATCCCAAATTCCTTCAACGTGTCCAAATTGTGTTCTAATACACTTCCCTGTTTTGACATCCCATAGCTTAATTGTGTTATCTAAAGAAGCCGATAATAAATATCTTGGGTATTTTCTTGTTGGATCGCTGTAATCAATACCATCACCTTCAGCTTGATCGTGTCCTTGATTCTGCTGTTCATTCTCCGCTAGTTGTGGTTCATCTTCGCGTCCTTCATGATCTCCTTCCACAGCTTCCTCGTATTCTTCTTCTTCCAGTTTATCAGTCTCCAATTCATAATCATCTGCAATGGTCAATGGGATAACTTTTGAAACTTCACCTATATGACCCTTAAAAACTTTCACGCACTGGTTTGTCTTCAAATCCCACATTCTAATAGTAGTATCATCAGAACCACTAAACACTGTTAAAGACTTGGCATGTATCTTGACACTATTGACAGCCTCAGTATGACCTCTCATTGCATGGCAGGTTCTGTTCTCAACATTCCAAACTTTAATGGTCTGATCAGCGGATCCACTAACAATAAACTTCTTATAAAAATCGACAGTGAGTACCTTATCAGTATGGCCTCTGTAAGTTGAAATACATTGTCCAGTATGATAATTCCATACTTTGATTGTCTTGTCCATTGAACCAGTAATTAGCTTTTGTTCATCAAATGCCAAAGCTTTAACACCTTCTGTATGACTTGTGAGAGTTCTGATATGTTTTCCAGTTTTGGAATCCCATATCTTGACAGTTTTATCATAAGAAGCAGTGAAAAGATATTTGTAGTTATAACCTAATGCTAATATTCCATCATCGTGTGCTCTGAATTCATTCAATTTATAAAGTCCCTTTCTCCAATTTCTCTCCACTTGATAACGTTCACTATAAACAATCTTCCAAGATTTCTTTTTGGCCATCTGTGTATTGTGTGTATCATTAGATAGCCTTCTCTTTTTAACGGCTCTCTGTGTTTGTGGGCAAGTTGGAATTTCATGTAATACTTGCTGCTGTTGAGCCTCCGGTATCACACCATCTACTATTGGAGGAAGTTGAATATTTTGTAAGAGTGGTGATGTGCTTTTGCTATTGTTGGTAGAATCAGTTGATAATTCAACAATTTCTCTAGCTCTTTTCATATGCATTAATGGTAAACCCCATCCACAATTTGGACATTTTCTATCAATATGTTGTTCACACATATGATGCCAAACACGGTCATCATCAGCCAAACCCTTCCAAGATCTTGAAACTTGAGCTGCATTACATAATGAGGCACAGTCTAGGTAACATAGAATTTTCAAACTTAACTCTATTGGCAATGTTGTAATGAAATCAATTCTAATCAAGTTCGATATTTCTTGAGAGACAAAAGATAATTGAGGAAAGCAACATTGGGTCAAAATTCCTTGTAATATTAAATTTCTCTCTGAGAAAGGTGCAGAACCAAAGGTAGACCATATGTTATTGATTGCTTGTTGGTCCTTTGAAGGTAATTTTTCCAAGTTTTCTTGAATCTCCACCATCTTGTTCAAATCAGATTTCTTATTGCAATGAACCTCTGGGTTATGTCTATAACAAAATTTGTGGTAGTTATCAGCAGGTATCAGACTTGAGTTATTCACATCGAGGGCAGGTTTTGAAATGTTTAAAGATTGTACATCATGTACTCCTGATTGTTCATGGCTGGAGTTTGTAAAGGGCAACGAAGTATCGTTACAGCTCTTCTTCAGATCCATTTCTTGTTTGAAAATCAGTGAATTTGTGTGTGTGTGTGTGTGTGTTTTGGATATTGTATAAGACTGTGGAGTTTAGTGAGTTTGGATGGCTTTTAGAGAACCAAGTGACTACTGTGACTCTTCTGTGTAAACTTTTGAACTGATATTGAACTATTATCAGTGAATGCCTTCTTATGAACAGGTAGTACTTATCGCAATATAGTTGTTGTGTGGGTTGTTTGAACTGGTTGTATGGGTATATTGATGGTTCAGAGAGCAGATGATAAATAAATGAAAGGAGGGAATGTAGCAGGATATATAAGTTTGTGAAGCTGTGTTATGAAAATATTGAATAACTGTGGTTAGGAACAAATTATCTCTAGTGCTCTTTTCTCTTTCGGTTTTGCAAAAAAAAAAAAAAAAAAGTTCTTCTGTGAGCCACACTTACCCTCTCAAAGGGAACAGGAAATGTAAACTCTTGCTGGAGCTTAAGATTGAGCTGTAGTGGGCTGTTGATAAGAGCTGGTATTCGATACTGGTAGATGCTGTAGTTGGTGGCAGGATGGTACTGGTGGTTGTGGCAACCTGCCGTGTGTTTACCAGGGGATGCGGCTGCTCTTAACAGCTATCCAGCTAAATATATTAACTAACCCAGTGTGGCCGAAGTAATATTGACACATAAATCTATTTTGATCATGAGCTACATTGGTATAAGATATAGAGTTAATTATATATGATGTAACTACTGGGCAGCTCAATAGTAACTCGGTACAAAAGAGGTAAAGTCTCGCACCTGGACTTGTCAAATATAACTACATGTTTCCTTCAGACCTGCCCTATATTGCATGTCGATTCCATGGTAGTTGTTCATGTTAGGAAAATAACACTCGCGACTCGAGCGCTTCAGGAATGTCAATCATACATCAAGATAACTGGAGAGGAGTAGACCATCAGTCATTGATGGCGTTGTCATTTTGTCAATGGTTCATGAGTCCTGACTGGAAACTGAGGAACCACCGAATATCAATTGCCTTCACCAGCTTAATTATAAAGCATCTTTCGCTTACAATTATTGAACAGATTATCATTCAGCGTTTGCAATATTTATAGATGTATAACTATATATTCCAGTATAATGATGGTTAAAGTGATTCACTGCAATGTCGACTTGACTAGTTATTGAAAGTATCATATTCGGTTTATAGCCTCGCTAGTAGGTCTAGCAGTCCGTCCTCTCACTGCAGAGAGATCATCAAGGTTCTAGTAATTATATGCTCATTTTGAGAATTAATCAAAAGATAGCATTAGCTACATTATTAGCTACACATCCTTAACTGGTAAGCTCTGACTTTGAAGAGCGATGAATACTGATACATATATGATAAAAATGAGCTAAATTCCACTAAACCCGAATTCCAAAGTTATCGGCCGTCTTGCATGAAGCCTTTATCGAGATATTTCTACGTATTTTGAGTAGCACAGTATAGGGCTAGTTTGAATTGAGTTGGTGAAAGATTTCAGTTTGAGAGTCTGATGAAGCTGTTGATGGTGAAGAGCTACGCTTGTATTACGGCTTTAGCACGGATTCTGTCTGCGTCGCCCGAGACTCAGATCTTTAGCCCGGATCGACACGAAGACTGGGGATCAGATAATAGGCAGTTTGGCGAAAGCACCACAGATTATCACAATGCTCTTTGTAACGCTGTCTGTGGACTGTCGTTAGAGCTAGACTGATTTAGGGTGTGTCTCATCAACGGGGCAACTACTGCCTGAACACATAGTATTTGTAGTTGTTCAACCACAACAACATTTGGCGGAATGGCTTTCTGGCTTGATTTTCAGAGGAGATCGTATCAACAGCCTCTCGAGGAAGACGTCGGGCGAAAGTGCTGGACCAAGTAGCAGACGGTACAGAACAGCCATTGAGACCAGACAAAAACTAGAACAGACCCTATACCATGCGCTACTTATTGCTTCACTATCAGCTCACATGAGAAAACACAGCGCCAACCATCGGCCTGTTTCCGGGTCGTATCGGGTTTACTGGAGTTTATTATTGCATCAGAGCTCAGGGCAAAAAAAAAAAACAGGTTGCGGGCAAAAAATAAGGTATAAAGTAAGCCTATAATAACCCTTTTCACTTTTGGAAATAACAATATCTTCTTAACAGTGTAACAACTATATCATATTAAGGTCGTACTCTACAGATAGACCAAGTACACATATATACTCAGAGCACCTCATTTCATAGCAGTCCTGCTGTTGATTCAGAAAACTTCCTCTGTTTCCCTTTTACACACACACACTTCATTTTGAGATCGTATAATTGATAGTTTGAAAGAAAGGCGTCTGATTGGTGGACAAACATAGATAAAATAAAGAGACCCATCTCATTGCATTGCTATTCATCTGTAACATCATATAAACATGAGCACAGATTCTTCATTGCACATTGATGCTGAAAAGCATGCACCAGAGGACAGCACCTTGAAGCTTCAAAGAAGATTATTGACTCCACTGCTTACAAAAACTGTACCGCCTATACCCAAACCAGAAGATAGAAAGCCCTTTCCCAGAAGACATGCAAACCCATTATCCAGAATGATGTTCTGGTGGTTGATGCCAGTAATGAATGTTGGTTATAAGAGAACGTTAACTTCAAATGATTTATTCTACCTAGAAGATGACTTAAGGGCTGAAAATAACTATGCTGATTTTGAAAAGAATTTAAAGAAAATTGTTGACAGGTCAAGAAAAGATGCATTGAAGAAAAATCCAAGCTTAACTGAAGATGAATTAAAGGAGTTACCTTTCCCAAAATATTCAATTATTGAAGCTTTGTTTTTAACATTTAAATTTCAATATGTGGTATCCATTGGTTGTAAAATTGCATCTGATGTTACATCTGTTTTAAGTCCTTTACTTACAAAAGCTCTTGTTAATTATGTTGAAAAGAAGGCTTTTGATTCCTCACTTCCTATAAATAAGGCTGTTGGTTATACACTTGGATCTTCATTCCTATTGGTGGCTAATGGTATTTTTATCAATCATTTCTTTCATGGTTCAATGACATCAGGTGCTCAAGCAAAAGCTGTATTAACAACAGCATTATTGAGAAAGTCATTCAAGGCTGACTCAAAAACAAAACACAATTTCCCAAGTGGTACAATAACATCATTATTAGGAACAGATCTATCAAGAATTGACTTAGCTATTGGTTTTCAACCATTTGCTATCACTTTCCCAATCCCTGTTGTCATTGCAATCGCCCTATTGATTGTTAATATTGGTGTAAGTGCTCTAGCTGGTATTGGTGTGTTTATTGCTTCAATCTTGATGATTGGTGCTATTACAGCACCATTAATGAAGCTACGTAGATCTGCCAACAAATTCACTGATAAAAGAGTAGGTTTGATGAGAGAAGTTTTGAATTCAATGAAAACTATTAAGTTTTATTCTTGGGAAGATGCTTATCAAAAATTAATTGTTGAACAAAGAGAAAAGGAGATTGGTATCATCTTCAAGATGCAAGTCATAAGAAATTTCTTGATGGCATTTGCAATTGGTTTACCATCCTTTACTTCAATGGTTGCTTTTTTAGTCCTTTATGCTGTGGATAGCTCCAAGGGAGCAGGTTCGATTTTTAGTTCTCTGAGTTTGTTTTCAGTACTGAGTCAACAGGTTTTGATGTTACCATTAGCATTAGCTACTGGTTCAGATGCCATGATTGGTTTGAATAGAGTACGTGATTATCTACAAAGTTCTGAGACTGATGACAATGATAAATCTTTTGATGAAGAAATTTCACTACCTGATGATATTGCACTTAAGGTCGATAAAGCGTCATTTGAATGGGAACTATTTGAAGATGAGGATAAAGAGATTACAGTTGTTCATAGTGATGATTCAACATCTTCCACAGATTTCAATAAAGCTGAACCAAATTTTGAATCAGAAAAGGAAAACAAGAATTTTACTGGATTCAAAGATATTGACTTGGAGATCAAAAAGGGTGAATTCGTTATTATAACTGGTGCCATTGGTTCAGGGAAATCATCTTTATTAGCTGCTCTTTCAGGTTTCATGAAAAAGACACAGGGTACTATGAACAAGAACGGATCTTTATTATTATGTGGTCAACCTTGGGTTCAAAATGAAACAGTTAAAGAAAATATTCTTTTTGGTAAAGAATTTGATAAAGAGTCATATCAAAAAGTTTTGGAATGTTGTTCATTATTAGATGATCTCAAACAATTTCCTGCTGGTGAACTAACAGAGATTGGTGAACGTGGTATCACTCTTTCCGGTGGTCAAAAGGCAAGAATAAACTTGGCTAGATCAGTTTATGCTGATAGAGAAATTATCTTGTTAGATGATGTTTTGAGTGCTGTTGATGCCAAAGTGGGTAGACATATCATGGATCATTGTTTGCTAGATATGCTAGGAAAGAAAACTAGGGTCTTGGCCACTCATCAGCTATCATTAATTGAGAGAGCAGATAGAATAATTTATTTAAACGGTGATGGTACAATTCATATTGGTACTGTTGAAGAACTAATGAAGAAGAGTCCAGGTTTTGTTTCACTAATGGAATTTTCTACTGCCTCAAAAGATGAAGAGGAGGAAGAAGAAAATGAAGAGAACGAAGAAAAGATAGCTGATATCAAGAATAGCATTGTTAAACAGAGGTCCATCATTGAAACTGATAACACCGATCCTGATGCTGTAGGTGCTATTATTGGAGAAGAAGAAAGAGCAGTTAATAGTATCTCATTTTCTATTTATGCAGCATACGTCAAGGCTGGTTCAGGTATATTCGGGAAATGGATATTACCATTGTCGTTTGTTCTATTGGTCCTAGATATTTTTACTAATCTTTTCACCAATGTTTGGCTTTCATATTGGGTTAGTGCTGAATTTAACAGAGGTGATGGTTTCTATATGGGTCTTTATGTGATGTTTACCATGCTTTCAATAGTATTTGTTCTTTTAGAATTCTTAGTATTGTGTTACATGAGTACTACAGCATCTAAGAACTTGAACATTGCAGCAGTTAAGAGAGTTTTACATACTCCTATGTCATTTTTGGACACTACACCATTGGGTAGAGTGCTGAATAGATTCACAAAGGATACTGATGCCTTGGATAATGAAACTGGGGAACAAATTAGAATGTTTTTACACCCTGGTGGGATTGTTGTTGGTATTTTGATTCTATGTATTTGTTATCTTCCATGGTTTGCAATTGCTGTTCCTCCGTTAGTGATAATGTTTGTTGTGATTGCTAATTATTATCAATCTTCTTCAAGAGAAATCAAAAGATTGGAAGCTATTAAAAGATCATTTGTTTATAATAATTTTAATGAGGTGTTATCTGGTATGAACACCATTAAGGCTTATAATGATAATGAAAGATTCTTATACAAGAATGATAGATTGTTGAATGAAATGAATGAAGCTTATTTCATAACTATTTCTAATCAAAGATGGATTGCTGTTCATTTAGATTTAGTGGCCTGTGTATTAGCTTTGGTTATTGAATTCTTAGCAATTACAAGACAATTCAACATTAAGCCAGCATCAGTTGGTTTATTAGTGACATATATTATTCAATCTGCTGGGTTGTTATCATTGATCTTGAGAGCTTATACACAAGTGGAAAATGAAATGAATTCTGTTGAAAGATTAGACTATTATGCGAATGATTTGATTCAAGAATCAGCATATATGATTTCTGAAACTACACCTGCACCTGAATGGCCTGAACATGGTTCAATTGATTTCAATAATGTTTCTTTAAGATATAGAAATGG
Source organism: Ruyongia ponderosae (assembly GCA_030582235.1). Lineage (NCBI taxonomy): Eukaryota > Fungi > Ascomycota > Saccharomycetes > Phaffomycetales > Wickerhamomycetaceae > Ruyongia > Ruyongia ponderosae. The sequence continues at coordinate 147,998 of JAKTWV010000015.1, read as the reverse complement.
ATTACCCTTAGTTTTGAAAGATTTAGATTTCAAAATTAGTCCATCTGAAAAGATTGGTATTTGTGGTAGAACTGGTGCTGGTAAATCTTCTATTATGACTGCATTATATAGAATCAATGAACTTGATACTGGTTCTATTGTTATTGATGATATTGATATTTCCAAATTAGGACTTCATAATTTAAGATCTAAATTATCCATTATACCTCAAGATCCTGTTTTATTTCAAGGTACTATTAAAAAGAATTTGGATCCATTTGATAATAGTTCTGATGATGAATTATGGGATGCATTAAGAAGATCTAATTTAATTGATGATTTATCTAAGGTGAATAAATCTGATAAGTCAAGTCATAAATTTCATTTGGATCAAGCTGTTGAAGATGATGGTGCTAATTTTTCATTAGGTGAACGTCAATTATTAGCATTAGCAAGAGCATTGGTTAGAAATTCTAAGATTTTGATTTTAGATGAAGCTACCTCATCTGTTGATTATGAAACAGATTCCAAGATTCAAAATACTATTATCAATGAGTTTAGTGAATGTACCATTTTATGTATTGCTCATAGATTAAAGACAATTTTAACTTATGATAGAATATTAGTTTTGGAGCAGGGACAAATTGAAGAATTTGATACACCATGGGCGTTGTTTAACAATGAAGAAGGTATTTTCAGACAAATGTGTGAAAAATCCAATATTACAGCTGCTGACTTCAGTCATTGAAGTATGAGATATTGTTGTTGTTATTGTTGTTTATTAGGATATTATGATGAACATCAAATCATTTCATCAATTTGAGATCTTTCTTTGGATATTGTTATAAAGAACTTGTGTATTTCCTTTATGTTGTTGTTACTGTATAATTATAAGTTTTCAAACCATGTTATTTATATTTACTTCTAATAAGTCATTCAGCTTGATGTTAACGTCAACATGTAGTTTTACTGATTTATACTACACGGCACAGCTCCTTTGAGAAAGATCATTGAATATTACGTTTGCATATAATCTCTCTAAATTAATTATAAAGTATGAACTTCAATTCCATCTATTTGTTATAGCAGATTGTAGTTATATCTAAACTAGTTACAAATATCGTTAATCTAATATCTTTATTTCATTATCAATGAATAATTTTTCAGCAGGTTTTGCTATTGGAGTTCCAAACACCAATTGAGATTGAACTGACCAACTTTCTGGGATTTCACCTTGCAATGCTTCTTGAACTACACCATTGTAATGTTGTAAATGAGCACCTAGTCCCAAATCACCAATGGCAGCCCATGTCGCTATTTGAGCAGCACCATTTGACGTGGCAGCGAATATTGGGAAGTAATCCTTGTACGCTGGCACCTTTTGTTGAAGGGTCTTTATTGTTTTGAGGTCGTCAAAGAAGATGATTGAGCCAACTGCCTCGTCTCTGGCAGAAGTTGGTCTCTTTCTTCCCTTTGGACCTTCAATTGAATTGACAACAGTGTCCCATACTCTGCGATGGGAGTTGCCTGTGAGGATGAGAGCACGAATACTTTGTGAATTTGAAGAAGTTGGCGTGTTCTTGACGATTTGTTGGACAATGTTGTGGACCTGGCTGATGGAGATACCTGGTGGGAAGGAGTTCTTTAGTGAATATTGTGTGCGACGGGCTGTGAATGTTTTAAGGAAGTTGGAGGCCATTCTTGTTGATAATTTGGATCATGAATTGGTTCAATTTCTATAAAGTCTTGACTATTTCGTTATTTCGTTATTGAATATTTGGTGATGTTTTTGGTGATGTTTTTTCAGCTTAATACGGTACTACATGAAGTTATATTAATTATTGAAAGCTTGTAAGAAGTCATAAATTCATAAAATCAATTCAAAAGACAGATACTATTACGATCACACCATTCCTTGATCAAATCATCTTCAGCAGTGATTCCATTCTCCAATTTCAATACTTTAATTAAATCATCAAATGGTATTGGTTCAAATGAATAAATCTTTTCTAAAAGAATTGAATTATTAGTCAAGATTTTATCAATCTTTTGAAATAAATCAGTCTTTATAATTCTTTTATTGATATTAATATTATTTTGTGATTGTGATAATTGAGTTAATGATTCCTTTGATAATGATTTAAATGATTGATTTAAAGTATTAATCATTTTTAATCTTGAATTTGATGGTTTTAATCCATATAAAAGAATCTTTTGACGTAATTGTTCAGTAGAACATTCATTGAAATCTTCAATATCAACATTGTCTTTATCCTCAGAGTTTTCAATGGTATTATTTTTATCAGTAGTTGAATCAAAGCTTTCGATATTATTGTTTTTATCAGTATTTGAATCAAAGTCTTCCATATGATTAGTGCTTTTATTAATGCTTGAATCTGAAGGACTTGATGGAACTTGTAAAGTAACTTTCTTTTGTCTTTTGACACTTCTTGTTATTTCAATAATACTTATATCTTGATCTGAATCATTATTATTATTATTATAATCTTCATCACTTCCTATATCTAAATCAGAATCAGGTATTTCTTGAGTATTCTTTAAAACTGATTTCCTTGTCATTTCTTTATCATTATCATTTTTAGCATCAATCTCGTTATCATTAAGATCATCTTGTTCATGTCTAGATCTCTTTATAATTCTTAACTGAATGGAAGAATTTGGATCTTGCTCTTTCAAATTGATTAAACCTTTGAATTTGATCTTCGATGTTTTGAATTCCAACTCTTGGTCGTCATCATCATCATCATCTTCTTCTTCTTCTTCTTCTTCTTCTTCTTGGTCATCCTGTTCTTCTTCATAACTGTTGATAGTTTGATATTTATCTTGAGAAGGAGCTGTACAGTATATTGAATTTTGTGTTTGTAAAATATCATCATTATGATCATCAAGTGATATACCATTATTATTATGATCATCAAGATTATTATCATCATCAAGTAATATATCATTATTATGATCATAATTTGGATAAACTTGAGATGAAGACATGATTATCTTTTGTCTATTTTGTGTTTGTGATTGTGAGAGGATTGAATTTGAAATATCATAAGATTCTTGAGTTAAAGTTGTTATTCTCTTTTGATGTTGATGTTGATGTTGATGTTGATGGTTAGGATCAGTGTTTAATGGATCAAGAACTTTCAAAGGAGATTGTAATTTGAAGCTTGTTAGTTGAGCACTTGGTAATATTGATGGTTGATTGTTGGTATTAGTTCTGCTATCATCATCATCATCATCATCGTCATCATCATCATCATCATCATCATCATCATCATCATCATCATCATCATCTTTGATACTATTGCTTAAATCAATTTGGTATATGGAATTCTTTAATGGAGAAGATTTTATTATTGTTGTCTTTGTAGAGTATCTCTTCCTTACTGGAGTCCTTATTGGAGATGTTGTTGAAGATTGAGCTGATCTCAGAAGGTTTAAATCATCGTCGTTTAACTGTGAACTTGATGAAATGTATTGCTCTTCTTGCTCTTCTTGCTGTTCTTGTTCCTGTTCTTGATTTTGCTGTATTGATGGTGAAGAGTCTATTCTTATTCTCTGTGACTGTGACTGATAGTATTCTAATTGGTCTATCTCCTTCAAACTGTCATCCTCACTTTGATCAAGTTGCTGTTCTTCTCTGCCTACATTGACGAGTCTTTGTATATCCTGTGAGCTTATTTGGATGATGGGGTTTGGCAGGGAGTTCTGCTGGTGTTCCTTGTGTGACTGTGACTGTGACTGTGAAGTGGAGGCAATGTCGATGATTGATCCTGTGGGACTGGAGCAGAGTATTTCCAAGTTGTCTTCCTGTTCAGCCATTTCTGGTTTATTCAGTTTATTCAGTTTAAATTATTCAGTGGGTATTATTGAAATATTGAAATAAATTCAGTCGCTCTTTTCGATATTGTCTGCTTTGTTGTTGGTGTTTAGTATGTAATGCTATCTATATTATTGTATATCTATAATACCACACAAGAGATAAGCAACTTCCACTGGATCTCAGAAGTGCCAAAGTGCCACAGCGAAAACACGAAAACACGAAAACACCCAAAAACATGGCCACTATTTAAACAGAATGAAATGCTCAAATTGTGACAAATTCAGTAAATTATTCAGTAATCAAATTACACAAATTACACAATGTTAACTGCCATCAGATCATCATTTAGACAACCAACTCGTCCATTCTCAACAATCACCTTCAAACAATCACACCTACTCCTTTCTGGCAAACTCGCTGCTATTAATTCAGAGGCCGATTGTGACTGCACCTGTCAAAGAAAGTACATGAATGCTCCTTCTTTGATGTTCATAAAGAAGGGCGACGACTGCTCAACCTCAGACTGCTCCTGTGACAATTGATTATTGCTGCTTCAATTCATTAATATTTATTAATCCTAAATATCTTTATTATAATGGCTCGATCATCTCTTTATTCCCAAACTGATCTTATAAATACTATAGCTACTTGATCAAATCTTACTTCATTAATCTTGATCTGAAATTGTAATATCTATTATGTCTTGTCTCAAACTTTTCTCTCATCTATCTATATACAGCAACAAAAGAGAACAAGAACAACAACATAACTCAATAATTATCAATCTAATCTAATCTAATCTAATCTAATGGAGCATAAAATTCTTTACGGACATCAATAATCTTCTTACCACGACTCATAGACATATCTTCTAATGTCTTTTGTTCACTTAATGCTTGAACAACACCTTTAACAACATTCATACTATTTCTTGATTGATAAACTTTACCAGCAAGATCCTTTATACCAGCAAGTTGACAAATTTCTGAAATATTATGATTAACTCTTAATCCAAACCCTGGTTGAGCTCTTCTTAACCATATTCTTGAACTTTGATATTTAACATAAAGATCTTTAACAATAGTACGATTCTCATATCTTGGAATTTCAATCAAATTCTTAACTGCAGCCCAATGTCCACGTTTAATAGCTTCTCTCATTCCTGATCTAGCATTACCTTCTCCAATACCAATCATACCATTCTTATTACCAACTGCAACTAAACAATAATACCCTCTTTGTTTACCCTTAGCTGTTTGTAAAGAAACTTTCTTAAATACTAATGGTTTAGCATATAATTGTCCAATAAATCTTTCTGAATGTCCAGTTAATAATGAAACACCCTTAGCAACTAATCTTTTTGGACTTAATTTAGAATCTGCTAATTTTTCTGCATCATATCCATATGGTTCGTGTATTGGATCTGGTTGAAATGGCTTATTTGGATCAATTTGTGAAATATCTTCAACTCTTGCTAAATCCCAATATTTATCAATCTTGGATAAATCATCAAATGAATTTGGTGATAATGGGGCATTCTTAGTTTGTCTAATCTTAAAATCTTTAGCATTAATAACAGTTTCACCAATCTTGATACTTTCTAATAAACCATCAGAATAATAATTCTTTAAATAATTTAAATGTTCATTCTTTTCTTGTTCTTGACTATTATCATTATTATCATTATTCTTATAGTTGGTTTCTTCATTTGGATATTTATGTACTCTTATCACACTGGCATGGCTAAATGTTCGTATGCTTGGCGTGGATATTCTGGACAATATACCAGAACCATAACAAGAAGAACGGATGGCAAACATGATATCTCCTCTCCTACTGTAAAATATTCTTTACTATATTTCCTCTTGTTGGTCTATTCGATTCAAAACTTTTTCATTTTTCATTTTTCAAATTTCGACAAAGACAAAAAAAAAAAAAAAAAAAATTAAAGATTACGTAATTGCTGAGGTAATCAAGAGAGGGTAACTCTGGGAAGATATCACATAGAACCATATTGTAAAGTGTTTATAGCATAAGACTAGTATTATTTGACTTAATCATTGATATTATACTTTGATATGACAACATAATGATAGACTGTATGGTGCTTCAAGTTTGAATTTAGTTGTTGAACGTTGTTGTTGTTGTTGTTGTTTTTAAACATGAAAAACTCAAAGAAAAGAACACGAAGGAACACCAAATTAATCACGCTTAAAATACTTCAACCACAATCCACAATCCACAATCCTCAATCAAATCTCAATCATCTAACCAACAATGTCTTTCTTCTCAAGTATATCCAAGTCTATCCAATCAGGTTTAGAAGAGGGTTACAAAGAGGCCCAGAAATTGGGTAACTCTGCCTCAAAATTGACCACCGATTTAACTCCAATTGCAAAGAGAACTGCTAGAATGGTTCAAGAAAAATTTGGTTCAATTGATGATATTAGTGAATTACCAAAGGAATATACATTATTGGAAAAGAAGGTGGATAACTTAAGATCAAGTTATAAAAAGATTTTGATTATTACTTCAACATATGAAATTGAAAGTTATGATTATCCTCCAAATATTAAGGAATCTGTTAGTGATCTTTCAAAGACACTCACTGAAAAATTCCAAGGTTTACAAAGAGCCACTAGTACTGCTGAAGCTGAAAAAGTCTTAACTTCCCCATTATCCTCTGGACCTGAATTACCAAAGACTTTAGCTCATGAATTATCAAAAGCAGCCAAAAATTCTCATGATTTATTGATTTCAACTGGTAAAAATAAAGAAACTTCATTATCAAAAGTTTTAAGTAAATTTTCTGAGTTAGAAGCTAAAATTGGTTCAAAAAGATTAGAACAAGATAATTTAATTATTAATGAATTTAACATTAAATTACAAGCAATTTTGGATACAAATTTTAATCAAACAGCAGTTAATAGAAAGAATGTTGAACATGCAAGATTGAACTTTGATACATTAAGATATGAAGTTAAATTACATCCTGAAAGACAAGAACAATTACAAGATCAATTAGATTCTGCTGAAGATGAATTAGTGAATGCTACAACTGTTGCAGTTCAATCAATGAAGAAATTGATTGAACCAGCTGAAGGAATCAATTTGATCATTTTATTCAACAAAATTCAACTAGATTACCATAAATCTGTTGTTGCAGAGTTGGAAGCAGGTATTGAAGAATTGAAGAGCATCCCAATTGAAGAAGAAGAGGAGGAAGAAGAAGAAGAGGAGGAGGAAGAAGAAGTGAATGAAGCTCCCGAATCTGAGACTGCTCCTGAAACTGAAGAAGCTAAATGAGTTTTCCTTCCATTGTCATATTTGATTACAACGACAACAACAATAACGACAATTACATGAAGTGAACTATTTGTTGACAATATATATGCCCATTATTTTATGATTTTTTACAACGTATGATATAACAATAGTATTCTGTAAGGTAAGTTCAATTAGCAATTGTTCGATTGTATAAAGATAAGATTATATCAGGCTACAAGGTCTAAGTTCTCTATGATGTAAATTCTATTCTATTTAGTCAAAGAAGTCTTATTATACAAGTTCATTAAGGTCATTGAAAGAGGGTGGTCATTATTTGAGGCTGAGATATTGCAGTCTATTCTTTAGTGATTTTTAGTGATTTTTAGTGAGCTGAACCACAAACTGAGTTATTAGCAGGATTGATATTCATTACTTTGGCCAATCTCAAAAAGAAGATTTCACCAAATGCCAAACCTAGAATAATAGCAAAGAAGTAAACAAGTACAAAACTCATTGCAGCCAACATGAGAGCATAACCAATCATTGCAGAGACAAAGGCCAACACCAATCTCAAAAGATCTCTGTATATGTCAGCGGCGGAATAATCAAAGAATTTGGCCAATGCACTTCTATTCAATAAAGCCTTATTCAATGCTTCTTGTTGATCACCATCTGATACAAACACATCTTTTAAGCTTGAATTAGAAGAAGATGTAGAAGCAGGTTGACAACAATCTCCCTTTTGAGATTTCAATGTGTCAATTGCCTTTTCAATCAACTCATGTTCCTGAATGGCATCGAGCTGGGTTGGTTCCTTAAAGATCTTTTGTTCGATATAGGCGCTGAACAATTGCAAACCTCTGTGAAAGAAGGCTGTAAAGAACAAGATGCAAAAGATCCCAAAGACTGCTGCTCCAGAGGTGGCAGACAATGTTGAAAACACGACTGGGTATCCCGAGTAGTTTGTTGTGAGATACTCGTTCATGCTCATGTCCATCGCGCTTGAAGTTGTTGAAGAAGACATGTCCATTGTCGAGGTGCTTGTCGCAGCTGATGTGGTTGTGGTTGTGGTGCCCATGTCCATCATTTTGTGTAGATTTGATAGTGAAAGTGTTTTGATGAGTTGTGAGTTGAAGGAAAGGCTGAAAGGGTTGGTAGGAGATGAGAAAAGAGAGGAATTTATCTGGCTTATAAGTTATAACTGTTGTAACATCACACCTTCTTTTAATTTGCTCGTGTTCATGTTTTCAGCTTTTCGTCTTTGGCTCAGATTTGAAGATTTTGATTATTTGCTCGCTTTTTCGTTTTTTCCTCGGGAAGGGGACTAGTCTCACCAGATTGTGGTCTTGGGACTAGATGAGACTAAGTGAGACTAGCAGAGACTAGCCCTTCTGACATGTGCAAATGATTGAATTTGATATTTTGATTAGGAACTTGAAACTCATTGGATATCCTTCAGTATCAACTTGTCAATAAAGCTGTTCATTCTGCTAAAGCGCTGATAATGTCTTCCCCCTCTCTTAATCCATTAGAATCCCCTTCTCAAGAGGCTCTGCTATACTCAGATGACGATGACGATGCTTATCTAAAGCCAAACAACTACCTATCTAATTCAGATCAAATCTCTTTGAATAGCAACAACAACAACAACAACAACAACAATGAATTTCTAACCACCTCAAGGAAGTCAAGATCCTACTCGTCAACAAGTATTAACTCAACAGCTTCCTCAACATCTTCAACCTATCAAGCAAACCATCAATCCTCATCAGAGCACTTGTCCCTGTTTGAATTATTGGACCCTTCCGCAAGTTCCTTCTTCTCAAAGAAATACTATGACCAGATGAAGAAGAAATCAATGAATAAGATCAATGATCTCAAGAGAAATATATCATCAAATACTCCAAATACCCTTAAACATAGAAACTTCAAAGATGCTATATCTAACGCTCCATTAGTGAAAGACTTTAAGGACTATGATCATCAATTAAGAACAAAGTTATTAAAAGAGATTGATAAGTTAGATGATAGAATGTCCAATGTATTTTATGCTTCGAGTACTGAAAAACTATTCTATGCCATTTCATTGTTGTCGATATTTATGGGTGGTTATATCATTGGGTATGATCCAGGATTCTTTCCTGTGTATTACTCAATAGTGTTTGCAATCTTGATGCCAATCAGATTTTATACTTATTTTAAAAAAAAATATCATTACTTCTTGGCTGATCTTTGTTATTACGTTAATGTATTAGTATTGTTATTCATTTGGGTATTTCCAAACTCAACTCATTTATATATAGTATGCTTTGCATTCACATTTGGAACTCTTTCATTTGCTGTCATCACTTGGAGAAATTCACTGGTTTTACACTCAATTGACAAGACAACGTCATCATTCATTCATTTAACTCCACCAATTGTTATTCATGTCATCACTCATCAACTACCCTATGAATATAAATTAGAAAGATATCCAGGTGCTGCCTTGGTGACGCATTGGAACTTCTTTCAAGGATTATTATGGACAAGTTTATATTATTTGATATGGCAGTCATTATATCATTACTTTATCACTATAAAGAGAGCTTCTAAAATCAAAGCAGGAAGAGTAACGTCTTTTGAATGGTTAAGGAAATCATTTGCAGATCAATGGATTGGGAAATTTGTAAACTCTTTACCTGACCCTTATCCTGTCGTGGCGTTCACTTTGATCCAATATGTTTATCAGTTATCTACCATGTTGTTATGTCCAATATGGTTTGCCAACACTTATCTAGCCTCTGCGTTCATGATATTCATCATAATGGTTGCCAGTTATAATGGTGCTACATATTACATTGATTTCTATGGCAAGAGATTAGACAAGGAGGTTTCCAGATTACAAAGAGAAGTTAGAGACCTTCAGATGGAGAATGGTCAACTCTCAGAGCAAGAGAAACACTCTGATTTTACCGATAACCTTAATGTAAGTTAAAAGGTATATATCACTCTTTTACTTCTCATTTTAATGAAATGCTTGTTCAGAGTTCTCTCTATCGCTTCTTGTAATCGTTAAATTTCCCAAATTGGTAAATTTCCCCATTAGGGTATTTTGTGAATCTTAAAAAAAAAAAAAAACCAAGAACAGAAACTGAGGAAAACATTATGCTTTTTGCTGTTTGAGTAGTAACCATACACTTCAATCAATATATCGTTTCTCCAATCTTCCTGCATTACTTGCCAAACTCAACACAACCACCAAGCACACTTCACATAACTGTCACATTGAAACAGTTAACCATCCCAATGCCATCTTTACGCAGTACCAGAAGTAACGATGATAGAAGGAGTACGAGACATAGCTCAGCCAAAAGTTATGATCAAGAGGAGAATTATTTAGAAGAGGAAGGTCTGGAATCACAAGATGCACTTGAAGGCAGTAAAGAGCCAACAGAGACTCCCGCAGATGACGAGGAAGAGGAAGAGGATGAAGATGAAGCTGAAGAAGTTACTAGATGTATTTGTGGGAAAGTCGAACCTCCTGATGAGAGTGGTCTGTACATCCAATGTGAGAAATGTCATGTTTGGCAACATGGCTTCTGTGTTTCTATATTTGACGATGTTCCTGACAAGTATTGGTGTGACCAGTGCAGACCTGATCTTCACTCACTGATTGTCAGACCTGATGGGAAAATATCCAAATACCTGCCTGCACAGAAAGACTCAAATGTCACTCCTCATGGAGTTAGAAGAAAACCTAGCGCAACCAAGAAGTCCTCTTCTGGTAAAGACGGCTTCAAGAGAGATGAGGTCAGTCCAGAATCCAGTACAGCCACTCAAGCTTCATCCACATCTAAACCACCAAAGACAGGGTCTTCTTCTATTTCTGCTGCAGCAGCAGCAGCAGCCTCAGCGAAGAGAAACGCAAGAGAAAGGGGCACGATGAATTCGAGAGAAGATGCTCGTTATGAAGCACTAATACAAAGAGCAATTGAAGAAAGTAAGAAAGATTCTGTTACAGGAGATGTTAAAGATGAAAATAGCCAGAAGAGAAGAAGTAGATATGGAAGAGGTAACAGACATTCTGATGACGAAGATGATGATTCGAGGCTAAATAATGAAGATGGAGATGATAACACTAATAATAACTTTGATGATACAAAACAAACAAGTATGGATGATGAAACTCCCAAATCGGCCTCTTCTTCCAAGAGGGCTAGCAACAAACGTAAAAGAGTGGCCAATTCTAATGATGATGGTCAAACTCCAGATGAAGATAGCCAAAAATTAAAAAATACATCTACTGAAAATGATTCAGAAAATAATGACACTCAAACAAGTAATGGTGGTCATAATAAATCAAGAAAACGTCCCAAGAAGGCCAAATCAACAACTACTGACAAAGTAAGCCCACAGAAAATGGACACAGCAATAGATTTCAATAAACCAACAAAGCCAAGATTACCACAACAAAAAACCACGATGAATGAAATGAGGAAAAGAGTATCAGCAATATTAGAATTCATAGGTCGTACACAAATTGATATAGCGAATGAACAAAAGGACAAGGATGCATTAGTGAAATTTGTGGATCATAATGATCAGAGGGAGAAGGTGGATCAAATATTTGATAATCATTCTGTTAGCTTGACAATGATGGATGGTTTAACGAGAAATCTGTTACTGTGGGAAGAGAAATATGGTGAATATGATAGATAATTAATATTGAACGTGGGAAGGTCGATAGAGTCGCTTTTACATTTGCTAGGTCATAAAAAAAATGTTCACTTTATTCATACTAAATAATACATGACATTCAAGCAACAAACATCCATAGAATCTATAATCTAAAACGATTTGTAAGATGCCACTTATGTTTAGACTGAAGTTGGAGGGGTTGGGCCACTATTTTTCTTTGGCCATCTGGATCCTGCATCTTCAATATCACTCATAAATGAAGTTGTACTGTGAATGGTGGTACCACCTAATATTATTCTTATACCTTTGTTCAATCTATTCAAGTCAGACACAATTCTTGCCTCTTCATATGTTGTACCTCCAACCATAAATACTATAATATCTTGAACCTTTTCACTGCTTATATTAGTGTAGAGGTTCTTATTGAATGGTGACATGACTGGATATTGTTCCTTTGGTAATTTACCTCTAACAAGTTTTCCTAGTAATTGCTCTAGTCTTGGTATATGTTGCATGTATATGTTGTTTGTTTGATGGTTAGTTATAAATGGGCCATTCGTGTTAATATTGTTGCTGATAAAGTTGGATGTTGTCTTATCGAATATAGATTGTTCTTCATCCAATCTCTTTTGTGAACCACTCAATCTAAGTAAATAATCTATCACGTCCAACTTATAAAGCGGTACCCCCTGCTGTTTTAAGATATCTTTCAATCTTCTTATTTGATTATTTGTATTTGATTCGTATCTAAGTGCATAAAGCGCAACTACTCTGAGTTTAGCATCTTCTGAAATTTGCTTCTTTTGATGAGTAGTATGTCCTGCTGAATTTGTTGCTTCAGGCTTATTCAATAACAACTTCTCAATTTCCTGTAAATCTAAATTATGAGAATCATGACAAGAGATGTTTTGTTCTAACTCAGACACTTCCCAAAGACGTTCTATGTTGATGATTCTATTCAATTCAGATGCCAATGTCATATGCTTACTAACGTTACCTGAAAGTTTTTTGAACTCTGGAAACTCTTCGATAAATCTCTTCATATCGTCTATCGATTCAAGCTTTCTATTGGAGTTTGTCTTCAGTTTATAGGATTCAACATAATCCTTGATTTTATCACTCAAATCACCAAAGTTCAAAAACATTGATTCCTTGAAGAATTGGTCTTGCTTTGAACTTAAAACAATCTTTTTTAAATCTTCCTGAATATCAGAAGGTGAGCTAGAAAGATCCACAGTGTTGTTCTCAATTCCAATCAATTCATGAATCATCGATTGGAAAGTCCAAGGTGTCAATAATGGCGTGATTGGATCATTATTTCTATCCAAAATTAATAGTACTGTTGGTGAATCCTTGATTCTAAAGTCAAATAACGAGCTATTGGATTTCTCCACTCCATAAATTAACTCCTTTGCCAATTTCAAAGACATTTTACTATTAGCTTCATATCTAATGATTGGTTTGGTTTTCAATGAGAGTAAGAGGGACAGCAATCCTTGATTGACAATATTGAATGATTGTCCTTGCCATGTGTTTATCGAATCTCCGTATATTCTATGATTAGGGGATTGAAGATTGAAGGAGAATAGGTCGTTATTGATTGTCAAATAATCTTGAAAAAGCTCTTCAACCTTGGTGATGACTTCTAAATCATCGCTCTCTGCTAGTCGTTCCAATTGAGTTTTGGATATTGAATTATTAAAGTATAACTCATAACTTTGATATTTAGGATTTCTCAATTCATCCAGTAGGTAGTTAATTGAATCTTCGGTTGGCTTTAGATAACAGATACATTTGAGATGTCTCATTTTATCCCGATCTTGGTTGTCAATTCTGCTGATGAGATATATTTCATGTTGCAACAATTCTGATTGGGTGGCATTCAAAGAAACAATTGGTGTGGTATATTGATCTAATAGCAACACCTTAATACGTGATCCTGGTAAGATACTAGCCGATGGTGCTTCATTAAGCTTTTTGTTCATGGAACCAGTGGCAGAATCAGAGGAAGCTGACACCTTGGAGCCCACAATACGACCTAGGTAAAAGTTAGAGACGTCAAATAAGTTCATTGAATTGAATTGAGCTGTTATCGTTATGGCTTTGTTTATTTCTTCTTGGAGGCGTTCATTGTGTGGTGTCTTCTTTTTGGTTTTTTTGGTTTTTCTGAATTCTGCTATCCGCCAATTTTCACGTGTCACTAATGATCCTAGGAAAATCCCAGGTCCAAATTTAACGAGAAACCGCCCATCAAACAAAGAAACCATTTTGTGCTAAAGACATCTCTGTTTCCATTAGATCTTGAAGGCATCCTAGTTTATTAGGCCATTGGTACAATCAGTGGAATTATTGACAATTCACCATATTTACATCCAGTGGTCTCTTTATATCTGGCAGAAATCCAATCTTGGTTAAAGCTGGTTGAAATATTGCACAATGCCTTTAACCCAAAAGTCATCACAGGAGAGGAAGCCAAAGTTGCAATTTGCAGCTCGAAATCCCAGCAGATCCAGCTCGTATGGAAGAAACCTGAACAAGCTCTCCAAGAGGACATCTTCAACTATTGTGGAGGACTCGAACAACAAACAAACACTACAGCGTTCCAAAAGTTCAGATGGATTCAGAAGAACTCGAAGTCTGACCAAAATAAGCTCATTGCAGCCATTGACAAGAACAAGATCTCATCAATCGGTGAATACCAGTTCAAGAACTACCACTGGTGGCAGGGCAGTGCTTGAGCTCCACAGAGATGATGACGAGGAGTTTTTATCTTCTGATGAGTACGACGATAATGACAACCATGGAAGATCTAAGATAAAAAGAGACAACAGTGAGCCAATTTTAAGTTCTGGTCTTGGTCAAGTAAATATAGATGATTCAAATGAAACTGAGAATGAGAATAAGAATAATAATAAGAATGAGGATATAATGAAAAGAGGAAACCATGAAAAGACTGAAGACTTTATGTCATCTGAAGAGGTGGATTCGTTTAGCGATTCTGATATCGACTTGATCCATAAAACAGACAAAACAAACCATAACAGTGAGTTGGAAACTATTGAAAAAATACTGAGCTACAAACCACCTCCTCAATTCAGCCATACAAAGGTAATAGGTGCACATCTTATGGACAAGGACAGTTCCAGATCAGATGCACAACGGTCGAAACCACAAACAGAAGATATTGATGGGGATAAAACTGAAGTCAATACTCCTACTCGTATCATCAATCAAGATTTCAACCATATTGAAAGAGGCCGACTTGTCAATTCTCAAGAAGATGACATCCAGCAAAGTAAGCAAAGTGTACTAGACACGCTACCATTGCGTGATGAACAAAAAGGACCTGCACTTAATTTATCATCTTCACAGCAGAAAACATCAGAAAATTATTACCAAAATATGATCTTATCACAGTCAACAGGTGCAGTCAGACAATTTGCTGATCAACCATTTAAGAATTCATTCATAAACATGGATAAATCTTCACAGAGCAGCACAGCGAATGGCCAGATACAGCACATTCACTCTAATGATCACATTAGTGGCAATTTATCCAGATTACAAATTGAATCAGGTTCGAGTAATTCTTTAAGGCAATTCACAATGAATAACAATGCTTTGCATAATACAAATAACGCATTAAACAGTTACATGAATGACAACTCAAACAATCATAATATCAATAACAATTATTCAATAACGACCGGGAATCCCAGAAATGTCCATCAAAGCAGGCTGCAATCTCCAAATTCCAACTCTTCGGTGCTATCTTTCAAAGCGAATGGAGCACTTTATAACATGAGACAGCAAAAGCCATCAAACATGGATGTTATTAGCTCTCAAAATGCGAATAGCATCTCTAACAACAATTCTTTCAGTCATCGGAACAATAGAAACAATAATGCTATCACATCAACTACTGGTGTCACACCGAATAACTTCAGCCAATTCTTAAGATCAAACGATGCTCCTAGTATTGAAACTAGAACACAACAGAAATTATGGTTGCAGAGAGAGAACAGTTTACTGGATTTGTCTGCGAATTCAGTGTTCAACCAATACCAAAACCACACCGCCTTTAATAACACCAACACAACAGCTTCCCAAACGAATGGAAATACAAACTTTGCAAGTGCACAGAATCCTTTTATTAGACGTGAGTTTGAGAAGGTTTCAAGAGATATCCAAAGTTTGAGGCGATTTTGCAATCCAGTTCAAGAATCTATTAAGAGAATAGACAATACTGTTATCATCAAAAAAAGGGATTCAAATAATAGTCACCAGGATGGCGTCTTGAACAATCAGAAGTCCCATAAGATTGATACAAAGCAGCTAGCCACAAAGTTGAACAGCCAAGAAACTAGAGAGACTCTTGCAAGAATATGGATGAATAGCGATGTGAAATCAAATCAAAGGAACATCCAACATCACACTGAAGAAGATCAAGGCTATTTACAACAACAACAGCCACAACTGACACAAATGCAGACACAAAACCTAGAACAGGATCAGCATAGCCAAAGACAAGTGCAAGATGTGCTGCAAGTTCGTCCTGACCTTCGGTTACAAGCCCAATATGTTGCTGATGATCATGAAAACCCATTGAGATCGCAACCTAATGCTCAGACTAGATCGAATATAGTGGCACCAACAACAAGGGCAGTCGATAGAGCCATTAAGACTTCCCCAGAGAATAAGAAAATTGACTTATCCGCCATCAGATTACAGGAACAAGAACAAGCTCAAAAGTTGAGCTAAATTACGATTAGTGATTCACTAATCTTGTTTATTTTGCAGTCACATACCGCTATTTAGTAATCATAACTCTCTGGGGGTTTGAACTTCAACAGCTGTCCTTCTTTGTAGATATTTTCTAAAATGGTTTCAAACTCTCCGGTCTCGATCAATTTCAAGTATTTTTTGTAAATCAACAAAGCAGTGTGAGCATCCTCAATAGAGTCATGATTCCCTACCTGAACTCTTTTGTTCAATAGAACATATGCCAAAAATCGCAATGACAAAATTCTCTGCCCTTTGTAAAAGAATACAGCTGTATCTCGCACTTGCTCTTTTGGAACACTTATGTTAATTGTTCTGAAGTCATTAGTTAGACCATGTCCCACAAATACACAACCCAAATTTATCAATAACCACAACTTTCTGTAGACAACCTCCTTTGTGACTAAGGATTTGTCACTTGTCGCAGGATCCAAATCTCCGTGTTCAATACCACTAAATGAGGTGAGATAGTTCTTTACTGGTTCGTGTACCACCACGTAATCATCTATAAATGGTACACCATAATCAACGCCATCATCGCCCCTGATGACAGACACTCTAGCGAGTGTAGAGTTACTCGGTTTCAAAAGCACCTTGTTACCGCTGCTATTGATCTCAAACTGTTCATCCTCGATAATAACGAACTCTGCATCAATCGCCACCAAGGAGCCGGGATTGGGGGCTTCCTCGTTTGTTAACATTTTGTACTCGATTCTCTTACCTTCTCTCGTTCCAGCAGCAAAATGGTCTCTGTAGAGAACCTCTTGATTCAAATTTTGCTTCCAACAATCGTACTTGAAAACTGGCTCAACTGCTGCATTTCTGTATACCAAAGTCACAGGTGTTTTCCACCAATACGACATATCAAATACTTCTTCCTCGGGTATTTTTGTAACCAAGAAATCATTGAATAAGTACCATTCTTTTTTGGAGGTCTCTTGATTGAATTTTTGGACAAAACTTACCAGATGCTTGTCTTTTTCGGACTCTCCTGAAATCTCAGCGACGTAGCCAACCAACTCATATTCAGTAACATATTGAGTGTTTCTGAGGGAGTCACTTATGAAAGTTTGATTGTTCCCATAAGAAGCACAAAATTTATCACTTAGCCAATGTGGAGTGTCCCTTATATCTTTCTTGTCAATAGATGTTAGATCCAAATTAACTGAGAGAACATTAGGCAACCTTGTGATGAAGCTAGAGTTATCTCGGTGCTGGTCTGAATTTCTCTGCGCCATTGCCTTTTCTAAATATTTTATGAAAGTAGGGTTCAAATTATTATGATGGTGGCCGTTTTGAGTGGGTGCGCTGATATCTAAATGATATAAAGTATGCTGTCTAGAGGTAAATGAGTTTGAGTATGGAGACTTTGAGTGTGTTTCTGCTTGTATGCCAAAAATCTTGTTAAATTCTAAAAGCACATCGCTATCAGAGCACGTCTTGATTTCATCTGACAACAGACGGTTGAGTAAGAAGGCATTAAATTCCTTCAATCTTTCAGACAAGTCTTCGATCAACCTTGCTCCTGAAATAATATCAGTATTCTCCCTATCAATTAACCCATATTGTTGAGCATCGGTCAATGAAGATAACGTATGCTGAAAATTCGTCGGTCTGAAATGCTTTCCGTCTGACTTATGCAACATGTCAAAAAGGTACCCAAGCTCCCGTAGCAAAGAATCAGGCTCCAAGTTTTCAAATGCTAAGTTTCTGATCACAAAATTGAACACTTCAGGAACAAATCTATAAATTTGTAGCAACGCGTTTGTGTAACAGTTATCAACATGAGTTTCAAGGCCAGATAATCCGGTGTTATTATAATAGTCAAAGTCAAAATCTTCCACGCCGAACCTGCTGTAGAGAATTTCTAATTTCTTGTATGCAGATGGGACCTCAGTTATATCGTTACACTTGAAATCAAGCATACTGAATGCCGGTTTTACCTCATGCAGTTCACCATTACTAATGGCACCTGTAGATCTAGCATTACTAACAGCGTTACCAGCGTTACCAGCGTTAATGGTGGCATTGGCATTGTTTTTAGCACTAAGGAATTTGGTATTTTCAGCTGAATTCACCAGTGGTGCGTGTTTTTTTGCAGTATTTCGTCTACCATATTTCTGGTAATCATATGGTAATAGCATGAAATTATTATCTGCTCTGTCTCTGACACTCAAAAGGAAAGGATCAATTCTCTTGGGAATTGTACCACCGGACTTGAAAATCATATTATTTGGCCACGCTGATAGTAAAGTTTCGTTATAATACGGAATTCCAATCACATTCAAAGGAACTTCCTCATTATCAATTGGAATAAATAACTCTTCTTCTTTTATATGTGGTGCGTACTCCAATGATATATGCTTTGACATATATGTGTGCTCCACGTCATTCGACCATAAGTGTAAGAAAATGTCATCCAATATTGCCCAATAACTTCCAGTTGAGGAGACTTCAAATGCGGTCAACATTGTTACTTTTGTGCTGAAATATTTGATGTCTGTTGGGTTGAACATGTCGACTATTTGGACATTTCCGTTGCTGGACATAATCATAGTCATACTTGACAACTTTGGATGTAGCCTGACACAAGCAGCCCCAGCTGGAAATGTGATAGGAGATAAAGCTTTCAAAGATTTCAAATCATATACTGTAACGTATGTGTTGTAAGTGGTTCCGTTGTTGTTATGTTTGCAACCACATACGGCAAGCTTATGGTCTTTAACGTCCATATCAGCTAATGAGGCATAACTGGTGGAAAATGTTTCCACAATCTCATTCAGCTTGGTTTCATATATATCTATTTTACCATCACTTCTTCCTAATGCAACATAGCGTGGATTAGAACCGATACACGTAATTTGATGAGTGTAAGGGATGGCGTTCAATATTTTCCCATTACTCAAGTCGACCTTAACTATGTGAGCTTCGCACGCGATTGTCACTTCGTTGGGTGCTGATAATATCATCTTGGTCATTTTGGTTAATTCAGGAAACTCAGAAGAGCTCGCCTTTAAGATTGGTAGGCCTCTTCTGTTGGTGAAGCAAAATTGTTCAGAGCTAAGTGATAGCACTCCCTTGACATTTGTCAATATCTGTAACACCTCTGTTGGATGATTTCTGACTCTTGTATATGGTGCTAAACCTACACCGTTATATGATGATATATATCCTTCTGAGTCAGCACTCCAGATAAGATCAGAGCTGTCATCAAAAGCTATACTGTTGATGGTTGGATGGTTATGGCTAGCATCAGTAGCTGATATATTCAATCGAGCCTGCTGAATCTATGTGCAGCATTATGGTCAGTATTTCGAGTTAGGAGTGTTTTGAAAGCTCATAGAGTACGTACTTGTGCCCAATTCTCCATTGTCAAGCTCAATATCCCCTTTCAGACAACTGACTTCTTAGACGCCCAGTTTGCTCGAGTGTTGTGAAGGAGGAACTCACTTTGTTGATATTTCTACGTACCCATTTCTTTACGCTTTTAAAACCCGGACACCAATTTTGCTTGCAGAAAAAAATCGTCGAAAATTTTTTGTATGAACAAAGATGGGTCAAGATCAACAGCATAAAAACACAACGTCAACTATCCCATACAACCATGATTTCGTTCTTAAAGGCCTTCACACAAGCTTCTTTCCGCAGAGCCACAATGGCACCACGCTCTTCATTAATTTTCACAAAGCCATCCGTGGCAGCTGGTTTGATAAATCCATCCTTTGCTAGAAACTTCAAGGTTAGAACATCAATCTCAAAGATGTGTAATGAATGTTATATTGTTAGAAAGAAAGGTCGCGTGTACATATATTGCAAGACCAATCCAAAACACAAACAACGTCAAGGGTAGAGAAATTTGTTGGCCCATCAGAAACCACACTTAACGAAAAAAGTTACAACCACTGGGAGGAATAAAAGTCATTCAAATTGCATAGTAGATATTAATCAGAATCTAATTGGCCATCAGCTCTGTCGTTTGAATTTTGTATATATAGGCAAATTTTGATCTGATTCACGTTTGCAAGACACATCATAATTTCTTGAGGAAATATGTTACTACTATTTTGGAGGTTGAATACAAATAATTTATATCATGACATTATGCAATCACTATGAGCTCTAAAGATTCGTATAAATTCGTAATATTTAACTATATACTCATGAGTCTTCAACGTTCCAAACTGAAAGTCCAACCCCACCAACGAGTATAATCTCTTTATTGGCAACCTTGATGGTGTCAGATGACCCAGTATCAGCAACAGTGGTGTATTTCTTGTCCAATAATTCCAAACGATCGCATTTAAAGTCCCACAGTCTAACAAACTGGTCGACTGATATCACAACTAATTTGTCGTCTGGTAGGATACTCAAAGATGTGATTGTGGATGAAGCGGCATCTTCAACAAAGGATACCACTTTAGAATCAACAATGTGTCCGTCATTATCAACCTTATATTGAACCAATCCAAGTCCATTATCATCTCCACCAGTTGCAACGATGAACCCATAGTCCCGATCGATTATTTCAAAACTTTTGATACCATTTTGATGGACTGAGATCAAATCTATTGCTGCAGATAACGTACTCTCGACATATTTCAAGTCCTTGATCAAAAGCAGCTTCTTGTCTGGTACATTTACTTCAAATGGCAACTGTTCTGTTATATTCCAACACGATAAATGGCCATCTGTGGCACCTGTCAGAAGCAATACTTGGTTACCCTTGATTAGCAGCTTGACGTCCCACAAACAGCATGTTTTGTAATAACCCTCAACAAGTAAAGTAAACTCCTTTAGTTGAATATCAAAATACCAAACTTTGATTGCAGAGTTTGAGTAAACAGTTGTCAGAAGAATACCAGTTACTCTTTCTTCGTCATCATAAATGAACAGATGATCAAAGTCCATTATTCTCAGATCTGGATTGTCTGAGGAAACAGGTAAAGTGCCAATTACGTTGACCATTGGAGATAGATTGAACGTTTCGTCGACTTTCCAAATGAAAAATTCCTCTCTAGCAGAGGATGAGGCCAATAAAGACTCATTCAAAAATTTAACTTTTTGTAAACCAGATGTGTGCTTTCTCAGGTTCCAAAAGTTTTTGATCTTACCGGAGCATGCATTGAGCAACGACAATTTGAGGCATGTGTCTTCAGCACCCGTTACAAATAAAAGGTTCTCCAAGTCATTGATTGATTCCCCTGATCTGATTGAAATATCTCTGATTTCTCTTCCATGTGTTCCCTCCTCCAAAATTGATGGGTAAAATTTTGGAATGGTTCTAATTGTCAGAGTTCCACTTCTCACGTATACGAAGTCAAATTCGTCGTTTGTATCATTGCTGAACAACTTCCACTGTCTATGAGCACCACCGCAATTCTCATACGCAATCTCATATTCTCTAGATTCATTGAATATATAGAAATAGCTAGACTTGAACCCATATATTATTAGATCAGAGGCTTTATCATGGGATTGTAAAGCTCCTTCTAAGAAGCCTTTTCTTGTAAAGTTTGAATGAATAATCTCATGGGTGTTCGTATGGAAACCGTATTTCAAGTATAGATAATAGCCATCACGGTTTGTCACTGCTAACAATAGTTGTTTCTCTTCAGGTATTTCTTCAACGACTTGAATTGACGTAACTGTGTCACTCATCGATAGTTTTTTAATCAACTTGAGCTCCTGACCGCTTTCATAGTTATAAATACCTATTGAGCTTAATCTAAAACCAACAAACACGATATCGCCGTAGATTTCAAATGCTGTGCTAACAAAGGTTGGACCCTTTATCAAATCTGTGATTTTGATTATAATTAGTTTATCGGAGTCAATTTCATATAACTTCAATGGATCTTTAGTGTTAGGAGACTCAACCAAAAGAAAATCTCTACCATTGTAGGATGAAGACAAGGTATTGATAACTTTTGATACATCAGAGACGATTTGTAAGTCTTTGACTAGTTTACCTTTGTCATCGAATTTCAAGAATAAAGTCACTCCCTTCGCATTTGTAAATGCAATCGTGTTGGACTTTGTGAACCCACTTGTCAAAAAAACGTTAGAGAAATTCTCATCAATAATTATTAACGTCCATATACTATTGATGAATGAAAAGATTGAACCTTGGGAAGTCATGATAATGTAACCAAAAGAGAATTTCCAAAACCCTTTGACAATTTCACCCTTTAAAATTTTGTAATCAGTGGTTGATTTTGTAATATCTTCCATTGAAAAATGTTGGGTTTCCTTTTCAAACTTCAGAGGATCTATGTCCAATAATCCAATTCTACCATCGTTACCCCCTGTAGCTGCGATGAATGATGTTGGTGAAACATCAAGCCCCCATATGTGTCTGCCCTGGTGTAGATCAAACGACTTGTGAGCTGATAATTCCAAGTTTTCAGTGATGTTCCAAGTACGTGCTGTCAAATCTTCAGAAACACTAATCAATGACTGATCTTTATTATAGAACTTCAGGTTCCATATTCTTGCTGTGTGACCCCAAGCGGTTGATAATAATTCACCAGACTTGAAATCCCACAATTTTATTGAACGATCATCTGAGCAACTTGCAATGTATTTACACATATCACTAACCTGAACATTGAATATGGATCCTTCATGTCCAACTAAGTTGTGCAAAATCTCCTCCTTGTAAAGGTCCCAAATGATAACACCGCCCATGACTGTACCAGCATTAATATAAACTTCTCTATTTGATACAACCTTTATTGAACCTGAATATAAGATGGATTTTTCTCCATAAACAGATTTCTCCCACTGTAGCGTTTCAGAGTAGCTATCGATACTCAATATCACATTGTGAGCTGTTAGCAAAAACAACTCCAAACCATTAGAGCTGAAAGCACCAGATATAATCCAGTCATTGACCATCTTCTCATTTCCAAGAATGACCATTTGTTCATCCAATATCTGATCCAGTGATAACATATTCATGGATCTACCACCATAGAATGCAAACAAATCCCTGTGAAAGCAGATTCCGTGTATCTTATTCTTTTTCAAGATCTGTCTTGAGACAATAATCTCAGAGGTTTTATAGTTATAAACTTTCAATGTTGGGCCATCTCCCACGAAAAGCATGTCATCCTTGTAGAATTTGACAGCAATAGCTGGTCCATGATGCTCTATTGGTACCAATGATGGACCCATAATTTTAGCTATGATGAGTTTCAATGATATACCAACAGACTGCGGTACTACTCCATCGTTCTCTTTGATTGATGTGAAAAATTTGGTATAATTTCGACCGGAATATGCGTCCCGGGCCAAAGCTGCCCTCGGAATTGGTTGCCATGGAAACCGCGATTTTCGAGGTAAAAAAAAAAGGTAAATAGTAAATAAACAAACAAACAAACAAATGTTTATTACCCAGTCCCTACAATCAACAGCGCAGCCCAACTTTTCACAGGCATACATGGCTTCCAATCCACCAGGTCAAGCGACTTTTGATCAAACAAATGACAAGGAAAATATAGATTTGCTTACCCAGTCAGATGCAAAGATTTCCTTAAAACAGGACGGGAACAAGAGAAATTCGCTAGCAAGAGGTATTTTGAAGAATAAAGGTGCTGAAGATAATACAACGGTTATTTTACGTGCCACACATCTACCCTTGCGTGATAACCAACAGAGGCTTTCAGAAAATGAAAGCTTGGGTAAGAAGAGCTACAGAAGAAGAGTTTCATTTGCTCCTGAGGTTACTTTACACAAAATTGACTTGATCCCCAGATCTCAAACGCCAGAGCGTAAACCAAGGAGAAGGGAAACTATAGCATTTGCTCCAACAACAGCAATACCATCATTGTCTCACCCAGAACAGTTAGGCAGATTGTCTCCAGTATACTCATCACAATCTAACAGACAATTTGAACCTGAGGAGATATTATATGATAGCAGTGACATCGAAATGGAAGATGACAGTCATGTCTATTCATCACCAAATAAAAAAGCTGCATCTTTCAAGATTCATGAAGACGAGGTTTTGGATGCCAATGTTAATCAGAGCATATATGATGACTATGAAGATGCTCTTGATATGAGCTTGACGAGACATCTAGAGCATGCAAATAACAGTTTTGAAGACTATGATGAAAACCAAGAGAACACCATGGAATTGACGCAACAATTGAGCCAGATCAAACTACTCAAAAATGAACTTGGAAATTTACGTCAATCACCAAAGTCTTCAGTCAAGAGGTCACCTGTGAAATCAAAGATATTTGGAGATATTGGTAGTTTATTTGGCGAGGACCAGGAACAAGAATTAGAAATGGATCTAACACAGTCATATGGAGCCTCCCAAAATCCTGATCAAGAAGCTGAAATGGATTTAACTCAACCTTACCAAAAAGATGATATTGTCAATGATATTTCTGAAAATACAGTACAAGTCGATTCGCAGAGTTATTCCGATATTGCTGATGATACTACCAATGAGTTATCAGCCATGGACCTCACTTCCCTAATAGTTGATGGAGGTGCCACCGATACATTGACGATGAAGAATACAAGATTGAACCGTGTTATCACTGATGTATCCGTTGATAATATTTCACATAACGATTCTATGGAAGTTACACAGGCTTTGGGTAAGATTCACAAGTTGGAGATAAACCTTCCGTTACCAGGGTATGATCATGAAGTAGACTCTTCAAAGCCAATCGTTCAAATTTCCAAATCTCCAAATAAATTATCAACTCCACTCAGACCGAATAAGTCACATACATCTGAAACTGGGTCTCCAATCTCTTCAAAGAGGAAACGCAGTCAAGGTTCGAAAACAATTGATGACTTGAGGGATAGGGTTAACTCTTTAACTCCAAAGAAAAGATCAAAGCCACTTTCAAACTCGCAAACCATTCAAACGGGGTTGACAAATGTGATCTCTGGTAGTCTCCCAGTTAATGATCTGAGCAAATTCACACCATTAAGAACTTCAAAGGATATTTCAAAGAGCTCCATTATAGGATCAGATAAAATTGAGTTCACAATTGAGTCACTCACAACAAAGAAAACTCTTGTTGAGACATTACCATTGGCAGCTTCCCATGAAATAGCAGAAGAAAGTCTTCAAATCTCGTATCAGCCAATATCCTTGAAGCAATTCCTTAACGATTTGTCTATCGAGTTCTTTGACAATCTAAATGTTGGTGATGGCTATACAAACAGGATGAACTCAATTCGTGAAGAAATTGCTAGCAGTATTGATCCTTTAGAGTATACAATCACCAAAAATACCAAATTACCTTGGTTAGATCTCTACAGTTTCAGTTGTGATGAACTTCAAAAGAACATGACAGAGTTAAAAGGTTTGTTTGATGACCTCAATGAAGAATTCTCAGAGGAAAATCCGCCTTTGGTAAGAGAGTATTATGAAACCAAATCGCTGATTCAGCAGAAAAAGATGAGCGATAACCTATTGTTCATGAAGTCGTTTTCAGATAAAGAGGCAGACAAATCATGGTACTCATGGAGAAGTAAGCTTTCTGATGAGCTTCTCAGTCGTTTGTACGCCAATATTGAATCTTTGAATAATGATAACAACGAAATTGAAAAGTGTGAAAGAGAAATGAATGATCTAGAAAAAGAGATTGATTTATACCACACTAATCTTGAATCCAGCTGGACTAAAGTGCGGGATCAAAAGGCTAAAACAACAGAGTTGGAAAATGATTCCCTCTTTATCCTACGAAAGGAGTTGATTTCTGCAATCGTGTCGTTGACTGATCAACAGGAACGTGAGAATGAATTAATTATCCTACATGAGTCATTGAGGTCTCAGAGGATTGAGTTAGGTGACTTGGAAGAAAGAATGAACAGCTTAAGGCTATTTGTTGCAACTAATGACCAGAATCCAATAGAACGACTGGCTATATATCTAGAATCTCTTGAACTTCTCAAGTCGATTTCCGGAATTGAATTTCAATCGTTGAATGGTTCCTTCCTGACTATCTCATTGGGTAATCACGGGGTTTCTATCAAGTTCGATATTATTTGTCCAACAAATCTGTCTGCAGAATCATTTGAGATTTCCTCAGATTTGTCAGATATCACGAGGAGATACATTAAAAGCTTCCTGATGGCAAACGTTGGGGTATTAGATTTTGACATTTTACTCGCCAAGCTTATGGACAGTATCAGTGCTTTGGAGCTACTCCATACAGAGATATATTATTTGGGCCTTCTATATCCATGCAAAGTTGTTTTAGGAGAGTCTTTGCTGGTCGAGCTTCAAGATGTTAATATATATGAAAAGTATAAACTTGTTTTGAACTTCACTTTGAGTGAAACACATTTGTTGGGATGCAACAACCCACCAAAAGTGGAAGCTAGGGTGGTATATGGACCGGCGGGACTTGAAACTCAGAAATTGATCAGGGACTTTCTTGGTAAAATCAAAGAAAAAATATCATGGGCAAGATTGATTACTGATATTACTCCTGTTCTATAGGCTAATAAGTATGTTTGTATAGGTAGCAGTCATTCTGGTAATATTGATATTTTATGTGACATCAAGAAATGTAAAGTCGCTGCAAATGGTTAAGTTTTTTTAAATTGCTTATATTCGCTGATAATATGTACATGAAGCTACTTATAGTCAATTGCAAAGTGATCAGCTTCAAGCTGAGACATCTTAAATGATTCTTCATGTATAACTTTACTGTAATTTTACTCTATTTCACTCTAATTAATTTATAAATCTAACTGATGATGGAGGGTTCTATAACTGCAAACAATGTAAGTCGTTAACGACTAGATTATAATAAAAAGGCAGCAGCAATCATAAAGGCAGCAGCACCAGTGTATCTCAATTCATTGGCAGCACCTTCGAATGAGGTCTCAATTGATAATGTAGACTTTGGCAAAGTAGAGTTTGTTGAGGATACTGGTAAAGCTGATGTAACTTCAACGGCTGTGGTCAACTCAGAAGTAGAGTTTGTGATTATTTTGGAGAAGGATGGAGTGCTTGATGTAATTGGTAATGAAGTTGATTCGGTCTCGGTCTCCCAAGAAGAAGATGATGATAAAGTTTGAGTTTCAGTCTCGACGGTGGTCTCAGTTGTTGTAAGTTCTACTGAAGTAGTAGATGGGATGGTTGAGGCGGTTGTGGAAGTCAACTCCTCAGTTTCAGTTGTTCCGGAAATAACAGTGGTGGTACTCTCTTCAGAAGATGTAGTATGTGGAACACTTGATTCAGTTACACTTTCAGTAGAAGTAACAGTAACAGTGGATTCAGTTGTTTCTGGGACGCTCTCAGTTGTGGTAGCAGTAACAGTAGTGGTTGATTCTCCAGTTGTTTCTGAGCTGGTTTCAGTTGTAGTAGCAGTAACAGTAGTGGTTGATTCTTCAGTAGAAGTTGGGACGCTTTCAGTTGTAGTAGCAGTAACAGTAGTAGTTGATTCTTGAGTAGAAGTTGGGACGCTCTCAGTGGTAGTAGCAGTAACAGTAGTGGTTGATTCTTCAGTAGAAGTTGGGACCTTTTCAGTGGTGGTAGCAGTAACAGTAGTAGTTGATTCTTGAGTAGAAGTTGGGACGCTCTCAGTGGTAGTAGCAGTAACGGTAGTGGTTGATTCTTCAGTAGAAGTTGGGACCTTTTCAGTAGTGGTAGCAGTAAAACTGGTAGTAGACTCTTCTGTTGTTGTAACGACTTCGGTTGTGGTGATCTCTTCAGTGGTGGTGATTTCTTCAGTGGTGGTAGATTCTTCAGAGGAAGAGCTAGTTAAAGTTTTGGTGGTCTTTGGTACTTTAGTCTTGGTCTTTGTGGAGCTTGGTGTAGTTGATGTGGTTGATGGGTTCAAAGAGGTGCTGGTTGATGATGATTCAATTTGAGAAGTAGAGCTTGATGGAGCGACAGTGGTCAAAGTGGTTGATGACAAAGTGATGATTGATGTGGCAGTTGATGTACTGGTTGATTGGGAGCTAATAGACTGAGAGTTGGTGGATGCGGAAGTGGCGGTGTTCAATGTAGTTGGTAATGTTAATTGAGGGAGCTTACTGACAACCTTCTCAATGATCTTCTTGGCAGCCTTTTCCTTCTTTTCGTGAAGCTTATCCTTCAATATGTCTTTTTTACCTTTTTCAGTCTTTGGAGCCTCTTTCTTGGCCTTCTTGGCTTCCTTCTTGGCTTCTTTCTTTTCCTTGAAAGCTTCTTTCTTTTCCTTCAAAGCTTCCTTCTTTTCCTTGAAAGCTTCCTTTTTTTCCTTGAAAGCTTCTTTCTTTTCCTCTGAAGGATGTTTCTTCTCCTTCAAAGCATCTTTCTTTTCCTTGAAAGCTTCTTTCTTTTCCTTAAGAGCTTCTTTCTTTTCATTGAAAGCTTCCTTCTTCTCCTTAAAAGCTTCTTTCTTTTCCTCTGAAGGATGTTTCTTTTCCTTCAATGCATCTTTCTTTTCCTTCAATGCATCTTTCTTTTCCTTCAAAGCTTCCTTCTTTTCCTTGAAAGCTTCCTTCTTTTCTTTAAAAGCTTCTTTCTTTTCCTCTGAAGGATGTTTCTTTTCCTTCAAAGCATCTTTTTTTTCCTTCAAAGCTTCCTTCTTTTCCTTAAAAGCTTCTTTCTTTTCCTTAAAAGCTTCTTTCTTTTCCTTAGAAGGTTCCTTCTTTTCCTTTAAAGCATCTTTCTTTTCCTTTAAAGCTTCCTTCTTATCATGTAATTTATCTTTTAAACCTAACCCTTGAGCATCAACATCTGGGTTAGAGTTGGCGAAGACAGCGGCGGTCAACATTGAAATAGCAACGACGTTTGAGACTTTCATTTTGAAATAAGTTATATAATTACCAGTTAGTTAGCGAATGAATAGGTTTTCCTTTAACTCTTTGTGTTTGAATGCCTTGTTTGGGTTTCAATTGTGAGGTAACCATGATTATAGCGACCTTTTATATTGATTAATATTGATTCTCAAATATTGAGAAGGGGTATAACTTTGGTATCAACCTGATCGTGAGAATATAATAACAAGCCCTTTATTCAGTAATATGGGTCCAAACATTTGGAAAAAATGATAGTGTTTTTGAGATTATCACCTACCATCAGGTCCTTTATCAGCAAATGGTCAATCAAGCTATCATAAATAAGCAGATGAAACTTCACTTTGATGAACTCCAGCCCTTAGTTTGATTCATTTCGACATCAGGAACCCGCGGACACATATATCATTAATGTTGATTATATCTTTCAATTAAAAGCTGATCATTCTAGTTTATATGGTGTCCTGAAACTTTGCCACCGCTTGTTGTAAAGGAACAAGAAGTTGGGTTAACAAGCGCTGTTCATTTATCCTTCAACTTTTTTTTGTCTGTGATTTTTTGATTTTTTTTTTTTCTCATTTGCCTAAACAATGTACATCCGTACACCACTAATCCCCTCCTTTCTGGAATCTGGAGGCTTCCCCTCAACTACCGGATCGGGTTGGAAAGCTTGGGATATCAACAAAATTATCAGCCTAAAAGATAGAGAAGCGAAGGTATCATGTGTTGGGCAGTGATTTTGTGTTGCTTGGATTTTAGATCGTATAGAACAGGAGATTATAAAAGAAAGCGGTATGCCCTGTAATCTGTGGTGAAGGGGGACTACTATAAACATTTTGAAATCAAATAATTAGCAGCTAATCCAAAAAGATCATTTGAAGCAGTGATCCCAATAGCTTATCCAGGTACAAAGAAGCTGAATTGAAACTGTTATCAGCCTATACATATATTGTTATAGCCCAAATATTCAACATTTGTATCATTTTTGTGGCAACTCAAGACCCAATTCAAGCTTCAATTATTGATCACAAACATGAGCTGCTTTCATTTTATGGATTTATTTGGATTACACAAAAACGAATATGATCAAGATATAAGTGACAGTTTAAATCCACAAATTCTTTCTGGGAACTCTACAAACAGAATCATCCGTACCCAACCTGCTCAGAGTATAAACCTGTTACCGCTGCTTCCTGAATTGTCACCAGATAGACAGCTGCATCAACATTTCCCCCTCCCTAAACAGAACCATCGATCAAGTGTTACATTCACAAAGAAAGATCAATCGTGGTTATTGTTATTGATACTAGGCGCTTAAGATAGTCAAAAATTCTTTCTGTTTCCCATCATGTCACAAGAGATCAACACGGTTGCTGACCAGAATAATATCAACATGAATAATGTTATTGCAACTCCAATTTATAACCCTAATGAATCACAGATCACCAATTTGGAACATGATCAAGTTGAATCAATCAATGATTTACCTGCATCAGTTTTAGTATCTCCTAAACTCAGGCTGAAGTGTGTTAAATTTCAACAATCTATGGATCGTTATAAGATTTTTATTTATCTTTTGTTCATACTTTTTCTCAATGAAACTTGTGCACCAGATGTTTTTAATTGTTGCATGGGATCTATGATGTTGTCAATTTTGCTCATTTTTATTAGAACTAAGAAAACAGAGGGTTTCATAATTATTAGTTGTATCAATGGTATGAGTATTTCGTTGATCGGAATAATCATCAACGCAAAGTTGATAAAATTTTTGAATTCTACTGGAAGTGCTGATGTTATGATTAGTTTTAACTATAGCAATGAAGATAAGATTGTGACTAAAGAAGATCTGTTTTGGGAGATTTATATTTTCATTCAGTTATTCATCTTTTTGTTTTTTATGCTGATTTATGAGCTTCTTGCTATTACTTTGAATATTCCTATTTCAGAAGTCATTTATTATATTCAATGTTCGAGATTTGATGAATATGAAATTGATATTGAAGCTGGTAGATTTGATATTGATAATACTGAACAAGAGACTGATGGTGATTATGGATGTGATGAAGAAGCCTCGATTACTGATGAAAAGAATTGACTGATCTATTGCAGATGGGCTCAGAACATGATGATAGAAAGGCGCTCAACAACTGTGAGACTTGATATATATTATTGAAAGATCAGTTGATACTGATCATGTGTTTTTGTTTGCCTATAATACTCTATTATAATTCACTTCATCATTATCGAATTAAGGTATAAATGTTATTAATTATGGATTGCATACGTCAGATCATCTGAAATCAGAGATTGATCAATATTAAGAATACTAGGTGCCATTATGAGTGTATATAAGAGGTATAGTATTTACATGGTTTATATTAATATGATGATCTTTGAGATGATATTGTAGATGTTTGATTATTTTTCCTAATCGGGGAATACGACCGAGCTGCTAGTATTGTAGAGACCGATATTGACTTAGAATATTCAATTTGGGTTTACTAGCTATAAACACTTAGTATATATGTTGGTAATGTTTGTTTAGCTGGATGAAGCTTGTAAGAAGAGTTATTTGCAAAGAATAAATCTGATACGAGTTATATACTTGACGTGAATTCGAATTTTAGCACGAAAACAGCAAGTTAAGAGCCAGAATTGTGGATACTTGAGTAATCAAAAGCCCCATATATATCAGCAAGGGACAGCTAGTAGTATTTGTTATGATTGAAGGTGTAGGGCCGTGTATCCTTATTTGTTTTGTTGGTGTCCACAGTTTCTGTCTGGGATATTTGTATATTTGTCGATTTGTAATTGTAATTGTGAAGCGCAGCTGTGAAGTTGAAATGTATAAAAGATCACCATATCCCTGAATTCAAACTTATACAACATGAATATTTAACTTATATTAACAACAACATACCAACTAAAAAACCAAACTGCACCTACAATGTCACAGTTCGACCACCTGCTGGCCACGAGATCCCTTTCTAGGAAGATCGAGACCTTCCACTCCTTCGACGCCCCAGCTGGCACCCAGTTGCACCCAAACCCTCTGCCTCTGGGCGGTGGCACCCCCAACGAGGGCTTCTTCCCAGTCGAGTCCATCCACCTCAACCTCATCACTGAGCCCTTCCAGCACCTCGACTATCGCAGAAGAACCGCAAAGACGAACCAGTCAAGCGTCAATGCTGAACACGATGCCAGAGTTGACATCAAGGTGAACTCTCCAGACAGCGCTGCCCATGGTTACAGGTACGCCACTGAAGACGGTGAGATAGCCATTGCAGATGCCTTCCAATATGCTGCCACCACTGGTCTGCCTCAACTGAGAAACTTCTCAAAGGAGCTTGTCAAGAGGGTGGCCAAGCCAATCACTCCAAACTGGGACCTCATCATCACCAATGGATCTGGGGATTCATTAAGTAAAGTGACTGACTTAATTGTGGAGGAAGGATCAACATTCTTGGTGGAGGAATTCACATTCACCCCATTCCTATCCAATATTAAGAACTATAATGGTATTCCTGTCCCTGTGGAACTGAACATCACCAATACTTCAAAACCATTGGGTATTGATGTCGATGCATTGAGCTCATTATTGACTAATTGGTCTTCAAACCCAACTTACAAGCATTTACCAAAGCCAAGAGCATTATATACAATTGCTACTGGTCAAAACCCAACTGGTATTAGTCAATCTTTAGAAACAAGAAAAAAAATATATAAATTAGCTCAAGAACATGATTTCTTAATCATTGAAGATGATCCATATGGTTATATCAAATTACCAAAATATGGTAAAGATGAGGAAAATCCTTATTTAAATCCAAATTTATCAACAGATGATTATATAAAATCATTAAAACCTTCTTATCTTTCAATTGATACTGATGGTAGAGTTATTAGATTAGAAACTTTTTCAAAATTATTTGCTCCAGGTTTAAGATTAGGATTTATTGTGGCTAATGATTATTTAATTAAAAAAATCTTAACTCATACTGCTGTTTCAACAAGATCTCCAAGTGGTGTTTCTCAAATTGTTTTCAATAATATTGTAACAAATTGGGGTGGTGTTGAAGGTTGGTTGAAATGGGCTATTAAAATTGCTAAACATTATACATTGAGACGTGATTTATTTTTAAAGACTTTATTTGAATCTGAATCTTATAAAAGAGGTCAATTTACAGTTATTGATCCAGATGCTGGAATGTTTATCATTATTTATATCAATATTGAAAAATATTTCAATAATGCAAATGATTGGTCTAATGTCTTGAATGAGTTACAATTATTGAATCTAAAACATGGTATTAATGTCGTCTTTGGTAATAGAATGGCTCCAGATTTATCAAAGGAATCTTCTTTATTGAAATCAAATTTCATTAGAACCACTGTGGCTGCCGTGGCATCTAATGAAGATTTAATAGAAGCTGCTCATAGATTATCTGCATCAATCGAGGAATTCTTCAGTAATATTGAAGCTGGAGAATATGATCATTTGAAACATGATCTTACCGAAAATTGATTCAAAAAAAATTGATAATACAGACGTTTGTTCTTGAATCTTGGGAAACTATATATGTATAAGTATTGTTGATCGATATATATACATTGACTGACTATATATCAACTAATTAAAACAACTCGTAATCTTACACCTTGATATGAATCAATCCTGATAAAATTATTAATTTTTATAATAAAAATTACAACTTTATATATGATGATCTAATCTAGTACTCAAAACTCTAATAACTATAATAAAACAAATAACTCTCTATATGGTGAAACTAACTCAAAACAAATCAAACGATGCATGAAATGATATGGAACAAAATATTTATGACACAAATTTAATCTAAAAGATCTTTATACTTGTTATAAACATCATCAATAGCATTTGAGATTTCAGTCTTTCTTTCAATTGAACACCAAGAACCATTAATACCATTCTTAGCAACATGACACCAAGTTGAAAGATTCCAACCAAATCTTGTATGAACAGTAATATAATTATCTAAAATATAACCACCAAAATAAGCTGGATCATCTGAATTTAAACTAAATGGAACATTAGCGTCTAATAATTTTTGTAATGGTAATTCAGAAACATCTTTAACAACTTGTAATTTAACATTTGATAATGGACAAACAGTCAACATTGTTTGTTGTTCAGCTAGTCTCTTAATTAATTCGGCATCTTTGATTGAATTGACACCATGATCAATTCTAGTAACCTTCAATAAATCTAATGAATCAATAACATAATCTGGACCACCTTCTTCACCAGCATGAGCAGTTAATTGAATGTTTGAATTGATTTCTTTAATCTTAGCATAACAATCAATGAATAAATTTGGAGGAAATGGCTTTTCAGCACTATCTAAACCTAAACCATGGATTTCACCAGCCTCAATATATTTCTTTGCTGATTCAATTGTGATTAATCCATTATCAGATGGTAAATGTCTTAATAAACACATGATTAATTTACTTGTAATACCAAATTCCTTTTCTGCCTTATCACAAGCTCTTTGAAAACCTTTAACAACAACATCAATATGAATATCTCTATCAGTATGTGATTGAGGATCGAAAAACACTTCAGCATGAACTAATCCATCTCTATTAGCCTTTTTGAAATATTCCCAAGCTAATTCAAAAAAATCATCTTCATTGATTAAAACATTAGTACCAATATAATAAAAATCTAAGAAATCTTGTAAATCTTTGAATTGATTATATCTAGTGTTTAATTCTTCAATAGATTTTGGGAAATTTGATGGTAATTCAATATTATTTCTCTTTGCTAATGGGAATAATAAATCTGGTTCAAGAGTACCTTCTAAATGAACATGATGCTCACATTTTGGTAATTCTCTTAAGAAATTTTCCATATGGTGGTTGCATTCGTACTTGGCCATCTTTGTTATATGTGATTGATTAGAATTGAGTTGAATTGAGGTGAATATTTGCGAATGATTTCTTCAACTATTGATCAATATAACAAGTATCAAAGGGATCTATAAATCAAATTTTTTTCAAGGGAACAACTCAAAGTATAAATAATTGTGTCAAATAGTTTCTTTTTCTTTTTTTAGGGAAAATTTTTTCCGCAGCTGGGGCACTCCGCGGACCGTCGGGCTTGAAAGTACGGTCTTAAAATTTAAGTACTTGTACTGTCTTATAATTCTTTATTAAGAGAAGTAGGAAGAATATAGTTCATTGTCTTTGATTTGTGATATCTCATCTTGATAATAATCTAATCCTAGATTTTTTTTGAATACTTCAGCATCATTTGAATTGATTTCATCAATTGATTTTGTTAATAAGATTAATCTAATTATTGATTCTCTTTTTAATTTTTCTCTTTTTAATTTATCAATTATAACTTCTCTTAAACCACAATTTGTTGAAGCTATATTATTAGCAGATTTGAATAGATTGATTGAATTTTGTAATATAATATCTTTATTTGATTCAACAATTTGTAAGTGATTTAAATTTGAATTCTTATTTAATTTTAAGATTTCATTATCACCTCTATTGATTAAAATTTCCATTAATTTTGATACTCTTTTTGAGATATTTGGATTTGAATTTAAAATATTTGATTTTGAAAGTTTAATAATATCATCTAAATCTGATTTAACTAAATTTTGAGCCAATTTTAATGAAGAGTTGATTTGTAATAATATATCCCATTTTAGTTGTAATTGTGATTGATCGATTTTATGATCAAAGAAGAAGGTGAAACAATCAGATTGAATAAGATATCTTTCAATTGTTTGTAAATTTGAAGGAATCTTATCATTCCAATGTGATAAAAGAGATGGGAAATCATTTATGGAGACTAAAGCAGATATTGAATGTTTTAACAATTGAAATTCTTGAACCTCATTTAAGTTTAGTTTTAAATCATCATCTTCATCATTAACATCTTTATCACCAGTTTGAAATTTGGAACATATAA
Organism: Ruyongia ponderosae; assembly: GCA_030582235.1. Taxonomy (NCBI): domain Eukaryota; kingdom Fungi; phylum Ascomycota; class Saccharomycetes; order Phaffomycetales; family Wickerhamomycetaceae; genus Ruyongia; species Ruyongia ponderosae. The sequence continues at coordinate 111,708 of JAKTWV010000015.1, read as the reverse complement.
GTTGAAATGAATGATCAATGTTTGTTTGGAAATCATTCAATAAATCTTTTGAAGTTTGAGAAATCAAGGATGATGAAGATTCTTTATCATTAGTGAATTGAGTATCAACTTCTAAAACGATTTGAATGAATTTCAAACTTGTTAAAAGACTTTCCAATACTAAATTTGGAGTTATTTGTTCCATCATTTCAAACATATCTTGATCTTGTTCCTGTACTTGTACTTGTACTTGAACTTGTTCATTATCAGTAATTATATCAACTGAGATATCTTCTTCGTCTTCTTCTTCTTCTGCATTCTTCTTGTTGTTGCTTTGCAATTTATTCAATATAAATTGATCTAATTCAGTTAATTGATGATTTAAGATTTTATTCATTAAATCAATATTATCAGATATGATTTGATTAAAGAATGTAAATTTGTCAATATTAATAATGTTTAAATCATTATTATCTAACAGATCAGTTTCATCTAAAATTTGATGATTTATAAGAAATGAATTGAATAAGAATTCCCAATATTTTGAATAAAGATGATTTGAATTGCTGTTGTTATTGTTACTGTTATTATTATTGATGATAAATTTTGATATGATTTGATCATGATTTGATTTGATTGATAATAGTGATAAAGAAGATAATAAAGAAGTGTCGACATTTTTAAGATGACAAGATGGGATGTCTTTGAACGTTTCAAAGATATGATAAGATAGTCTTGATCGATTATAATGAAGATCGATGATATCATCTATAGTATATGATGTTGTTGTTGTTGTTGTATTATCGATTAAATCCAGAGCGGTTGAGTATAGTTGGTATGAATTGTTGTAGAATCTCACGGATTTGGGCAGATCTGATATGATCCAGCGATCACCAAACTCTTCCTGTTGGATAGCATCCTCAGTGTAATCATGGTAGGTTAATTTTTGTTGATGGCGTTGTTGTTCTTGATGGCGTTGTTGATGATCTTGTTCAGCGAGTTTCTTGCGCAGCAGTTTGGGTATTTTGAGGGAGGACTCTGAGGGTGTGTTGTTAGTTCATTGTGTGGTCTGTTATTGTGTAGTGTATGGTGTATGCTCACTCTTTGACATCTGTTGTTGTTGAGATGTTCTGCTATAGTATTCTGATCTAATGTCAAGATGTTAAGATGTCGCAATTTAAAAATTAAAATTTAAAATCTGATTTGGCGACTGTCCCGAGAAAGACGAAAAGACGAAAAGACGAAACAGCAATTTGAATTGGTGATTTATTTATTTATTCTTAGTCTTTAACCATTTACTTATTCTTTATTCTTCACCAGTCCAGTCCTGTCCTCACTCCCTGAGATCAGCTGTACTCCCTCCATCACTCCTGCTCTGCCCACCCCCGTGCTTGCTCATTGCCGGCTGCTCCCTCTTCATTCTGATAAAACAGGGGCACTGAATCACTGAATCACTGAACTGAGAATAAACCACCTCAGCAAAGAATAAACCAATTTGAAAGTACAAATAAAAGCACAAACAACATCCAAAATGGCCATTTCACTGTCCCCTTCCTCTTCTAAATCTTCACTGCCAAACACACACACACCGCCAAACAACACCACCAAGAAGAGCCAATACTCCAGATACCAGAACTCGCCCCTATCCCAGATGAGCTCCATCGACTACCAGAAAAGGATGGCAAACACTGCTGAAGATATTACTGCTATTGATACTAATAATGATGCTACTGATGCTACTGATGCTGCTGCTATTCACAACACCATCACTAAATCCCCATCGACTTCATCAACTTCATCTTCTTCTTCATCTTCTTCATCTTCAGCAATATTCTCCGCCAAATCTGCTTCGGATGCTTCCTCCTGTGCCGCTACCGACAACCTCATCACCAACATCAACAGCAAACAAACCATCATCAATACACCGGAAAAGACACATGTCCTGCAATACCTACAGCCAAACCCTTGCCAACCTCCAAGCTATTCAAAAGTATTCAACAAGCAAAACTTACAAATCCCAATCTATGATACTTTAGAAACTAATCAATTACCTTCATATTCTGAAACAATTCATAAATTTACAATCATTTCAAAGAAATTGGAATTATTAAGTCCTTATGAATCAAATTCAAATAGATGTTGGAAAAACTTAATATTAATGGAAATCAATTCAACTCAATTAAATTTTTATAACATTGAAGATTTCTTATCAATTATTGAGTTAAAAAAGTTATACAAAATTAATCATAACAATACAATTGCTGGTTATAATAAAAAACTGATTTCTAATTTGGCTCATAATTTATTCAACCCTTCTTCTCATCATCATCACCATCATGCTTACTCTCATTACAATAACTTACAATCTTCTTCTTCAACAACAACATCTAATTCTTCATCTAAAGCTACAAATGAGTCCAAAAATATTCAAGAATTAATTGATCAAAAATTACATTCTTCAATAGAAGTGGAACATTTCTTATTACAATTAAATAAAGATCCTTCAAAATTCTTTAATGATCCAACAAAAAAATTGAAATTATTAAGATCTTATTCATTACAATTTGCAAAATTTGGTATTCCTTCAGATTATTCAAAAAGATCAAATTGTTTAAGATTAAGAGCAGAAACTGAACAATTCATTATCAATTTTAAATCAATAAATGAATTGATTGATTGGTCAACTTTCCTTTCAATTGGTATTAATGTTAGTTTGGATTTAGATTCAAGACCTTTACCAAATGATCGAACGGTCCCAAGAAGAAGAAGAAATAGAAATAATACCAACGGAAATACCAACAACAACAGGTCACGTTCTACATCTAGTACTACTACTAATACTACTACTCCTTCTTCATATAACAACAGTTTGATGGAAACCATGGATTCAAACAGTTTCTTCAATGATGCAGATATTAATAACTTCAGTTACAATGCTATACTCAATAGTGGTTTAAACAATAATAACTCAAGAAATAGAGCTTATTCTGATTCAGAATTATTATCTCCATCAAATCAACATCAATATTTAGTACCACAAATTAGAAAAAGATCAAATAGTTTATTTGCAAAAATATTCAATTCTTCTAATTCTAATTCTTCATCTCCTTCAACCTCAGTTTCAAGAAGAAATTCTCATTCAAATTCATTCTCAACAATAGATGAAACTTGTATTGCTGTGGATCATCTTTCTACATCTTCAACATTAACTTCAACTTCCATTTCTACTGAAACTCCAACCCCAACCTCAACTCGTCAACTTCCTTCCCTTCATGAAGAATCAGTAATCAACGATGAAGAAGATCATGATCATGATGATGATGAAGAAGCTGATGACTTTTCTGATGACGATGAAGAAGACAATCACCGCAACCACAGCCGAAATCATCGTCGCACTGCTTCCAACGATTCAAATGCATCTACTATTTCAAATCATGCTGATGGTGATGAACAAGCTAGTAATCAGGATTTGTTCAGCTCTTATCAACTCAACTTTGATAACAACAACAATAATAATAATAATGAATTCGATGACGATGAAGATGAAGACTATGATAATGATGATTTCAAATGGAAACCTGATCCTAAAATAATATCTGCAAAGAAATTTGTTAAGGATGCTATCCGTTGTATCAAAACAATGACTCATGATGAAGATTGGCAAGGTAAATGTCTTGTTAGATTTTGTCCTCCTCCAAAATTTAAAACATGCAATAAACTGAGTCAACAACATACCAATAATTATAATAATATTAACTCTTCCACAGCCTCTAATCTTGTTGACAATTTTGATTATAATAGTAACTACAACTATAAAAATAAATTCGTCAAAGAATATCTGGTTGGTCCTCATGGTTTAATGTCTTCAACTTGAAGAGACTCATGATTAATGATATTGATGATTATAATGAAGCATTCAATCCCCAATATTTAATGATATTTATATTAATGATTTTAATGATTATGCACTATACTATAATACACTATACTATACATACATATATATATCACTCCCATAATGCAGCTTATGGCTGTTTTAACTGAGGGTACTGTTGATATATGACATTTTTATTTCCTCATGTGTCTTTTTTATTCTACTTTTTATCTTATTTTTTTGGCTTTTTGATCTCCCCTATTTAATTTGCAGCTACGAGTTGTAATCATAAGTGTACTGTATATCCAAACATGTTTTCTTTAATTTGATTTCATATAACTTATCTGTATAATACGAATGTTTGAGTTGGTTTAAAGATTCGATATTTTGCCCTAAAGCTTGATCTTTCTTTATGTGGTGGTTATGAAGCCCTGGACAATCAAAAAAATACCGTTTGTTCTACAAATAAAAAAATTGGAAAATTTTTCCATTTCTCTCTTGTTAACCTTTCTTTTCTCTCTAACATCAAAAATATCGCGCAATCATTCTATTAATTATGCTATTCTGACTTTTATTGTTGGAATGTGTATGGATGATTGTAGCGTAGAGAGAATTATTCGTACGTTGCTGGGCGCCTGATATTGAGTCACAAGATGATATGTTGGGAATCAGTTGTTTCGACATCTTTTTAGTTTACTACTTTTCTTTGTATGTCTTTTCGGTCTATCATATTATTGGAAGCGGTTTGAAGTGAAGTGATCCTCCTTTTCCTGTTTTTCATTTGAAAATTGAGACGAGTTGGCTTCTTTCATCCTTAAACCTTTATTTCCTAGACTGTTGTATAGCACTTATAAGATATGTCTCTTATGCTTTTCCAAATATGTTATACTTTTCAATTTGTAGACTCCACAAAGCACTGCTTACATATACTGATATGGGTAATTTCTTCAACTATAAGATCCATAATACATATATATATAAAGTGGTTCGTCAAAATGTTTATTCTTAACCGATCTTCTATCAATAATTTAAATAAATGACTATGTAATGTGAGCGATGAAATATGAGTGATTCCATCATAAGGCATTCTTTCTGGTTAAATAATCAAATCTTGAATAAGTATAACCAATAAATGGTAAGTCCTCTTTGGAATCACCAGAAGTTTCACCCTTTTGTCTCTGTTGTTCCGCCTTAATCAAAACTGGATTTTCAGGGACATTCTCTAATTCATCAGTTGGGAAGAATCTAGTATCTGTAATAGATTTCAGTTTTGGAATGAATGGAGCATCAACATTTCTTATTGTGTTCCAATCAACACCTCTGAAAAATGGATGATTTTTGATTTCTTGTGCTCCCCCATGTCTACCCAATCTATTATCAGAATGAGTTAAGAGTCTTCTAATCAAATTCTCGGCTTCAGGACTTAAATGAATATCATCTGGGAATTGTAGACTTTCTTCAAAGTTTAAGATCTTTCTATACGTTTCTTGAGGAGTTTCAGAGCAAAATGGTGGCCACCCAACTAAACATTCAAACATAATAGTACCCAATGACCACCAATCACACTCTTGTCCATAACCTTGATGGATGAAAATCTCTGGAGCAATATAATCAGGAGTACCCACTGTTGAATATGCCATCAATCTTCTTGACTTTCTCCATGTTTGAATTTGTTGCCTATTGGACATTGTTAGATGAATAGCATCAACCATCATAGTATTTCTGCTTCCTGCTTGCTGTAATGATTGAGGCTTTTGTAAATTATTTCCTAGTGAACCATCGTCATTATCATCAGTAGCAAGTAGATTTTTATAATAGTTAGAATCATGAGTCTTATGAAATCCAGTACTTAACCCAAAATCAGACATCTTTATATGACCTCTGATATCAATCAAGATATTATCTGGTTTGATGTCTCTATGAATGAATCCCAATTTATGGATTGCTTCAATTGCTAACACACATTCAGCCATGTAGAATCTTGTGATATCCTCAGTGAATATTTGCCATCTAATAAGCATTGTCATTAAATCTCCACCAGGTAAGAATTCCATGATCAAATACAAATATTGTGCATCCTGGAAAGAATAGTACAAAGAGACAACCCATGGAGAATCACTACCAGCTAAAACGTCTCTCTCTGCTTTAACATGGGCCAACTGATCTTTCTTGTACATCTCTGACTTCAATAAGGTCTTCATGGCATAAATTTTACCAGTGTCTTTCTTTTGAACCAATCTAACTTCACCAAAGGCACCTTTACCAATAACTTTAACAGTCTCAAAATCTTCCAATGCCAATCTTGTTCTTCTCAATCTTAAAAATTGTGATTCCTTTCTACCCAATGACTGTAATTGTCTATTCTTTCTCTCCTCAGAACCATCCTCATTCTTTAGCTTATGCTCTAAATCAACTCTTCTTTGATTTCTTTCAACTGCATGTGTGACACTCATTTGATAAAAACTTTCCAATCTCAACTTAACAGCGGAGGCCTTATCTTGAGTATGCTTCTTGAAAATATCAGGTCTTCTCTCAAAATAAACATAATTTGATGGTACTTGTTGAGGTGCTGCAGCATCATTTGATGTTGGTGCAGTTGATGTTGGGACTGTCGTAGCAGCTGACCCTAATTTACTAACACCAGAACTACTACCATTCATGACGTTGTTGCCTAAGCTTTGTAGCCCATTATCGATGTTGGAAGAAGACGTAAAGGAGCTAGCTTCAGATAATGTTGGGGTTAATCCATTTTGACTTCTTAAACTTCTGGATGGGGATGATGGCAACTGAGGTTGAACAAACTGTGGGCTTTGAGGAATTTGGTGTTGATTTTGTTGTTGGTATTGTAGCTTGGAATGGTTAGAGAATTCACTCATCTGTCCAGGAGAAGTTGAGTAAATGTTTTGATAGTTACTTGGAGGGGTGGATGGTATTTGCATAGATTGACTGGATGGAGGTGGCATAGAATTTTGCATCTCCATGAACTGATCTCGTTGCTGGTGCTGTTGTTGCTGTTGTTGTTGTGCGTATTTTTGTTGCTGCTGTTGATAATACTGCTGTTGCTGGTGCTGGTCTTGTTGTTGTTGATAGTACTGGTGTTGTTGATGCTGCTGCTGTTGCTGTTGTTGTTGATAAAGCTCTTGTTGCTGTTGCTGTTGTTGTTGTTGTTGTTGTTGTTGTTGTTGTTGTTGTTGTTCATATAGCTGTTGTTGCAGGGACTGATGAGATCCCATCTTCATGTAGTTCGAAGAGAATTGAGTCTGTGGTTGGGCTGACTGGTTGAACTGTTGTTGCTGGCCCTGTTGTTTCATAGGAGAGCCTTGCTGGTTCTGCAAATGCGCTTGATCTGAGTACATGGTGAACTGGGCAATTTGTTTGATCTGTCTCAATCTTACGCGATGATGGGCTGTCCAGTCTTCTGTCCTTTATGAAGAGTGAGTCTTGGATCTAGCTGGTAAAAGCACAATTACTCGTTCAATCTAGCAACAGTATAATTCAAGAAGAAAGTATCAAACTCCCTCAAACCAGCTCTTGATTTCTGAGTTTCCAGAAGATGTGTTTACGTAGGCTCCTTCAAAAATTTGTTTTGAATTTGTTTTGATTTTCGAATCCTCATCAATCCTCCAAAAAAAAACTGTTGCGCAAACCAAAAAAGCGATTTCAGAATTTGGTAGAAATGTAAAAGATGATGAAAAGACTCAATCTTGAAGAGGGATCAGGTATATAATAAGGAGAGTCTGAGATGGGAAATAAATCAATACAAAATAAAATGACAGGGAAATACAAAGCATCGATCGACGTCATGATATGAAAACATTCAAAAGCATAAAAAGTATAATATATATAACGAATTAATTATCGATTAACAATTGAGAAGAAAGAATGAAGAATTTGAATAACAACTAGATCGAGGTAGGAAAACAGTCCCGAATTCATATATAATTTATTCATGAAGGGCTCTTTCCCAGAAGAAGATCCAAATAAAGACTGATACATTCCCTTTTTTTATGCCTTACTTTCATCTTCAAGACTACCCAGAAAAGGTTTCCAGGATAGTAGACACGGATCATATTGCAATTACACTGGCTTCATAGCCTGATCTCTATTCCCATCACAAAGATTGAGTTCAGTTCTACCAACCTCCCTTCTATCTTCCAGGTTATAATAACAAAACAATAGAAAAGCATCATGATCTATTCTACTCCATCTGAAAACCTGATCATGATACACTTTATGAGTAGATAGAATTTGATAATTGAGATATAATTTCTACCCAATATTGAATAAATATCTATAATTCGAATATCGATCTAACAGATCATCGATTAATGGCCAAGCTGTATTATATATAAACTTCAGTGTATAAAATAAAGGTAATTACTACGAGTCAGCTACGATTCATTTTAGAGCTCATCCTTAATAATACATAATACTTTACATTACATTTGATCATACTCCGCTCGGATTTCTTGTTGATCAATAATATCAGAATATCAGCGTCTATCCTGATCCAAAAAATTAAAAATCGTACCGGCGGAGGGGTAGCTGAAGGTTCACTATTATTATATAAAGCATCATCATGAGAAAATTATTTTGGAAGTATCCAGGTATTTTAGGCGAAGTACGATTTAAAAAAGTAGATATGATATAATTTTCTGTGTTAACACGACATAGTGACATTAAAGATATACAAACCCACCTAACAACTGTTTTAACTTTTCTCTTAAAATATAATTAATAAAATATAATATAGTAATAATAGCGAAAAACACTTCTTAGAATTGTAAAGCTTGACCCTTTTGTTTCTTATCACCACCTAATTCAAAATGCTTACAACGCTTTAATGATAATTGAGCCTTGGTCTTACAGACAACACATTCTAAACGTAAGACAACCTTCTTGGTAGTCTTAGCCTTTTTGTGGAAAACTGGCTTGGTTTGACCACCGTAACCGGATTGTTTACGGTCATAACGACGCTTACCTTGAGCGAATAAGGAAGCCTTACCAGCCTTGTATTGAGTAACTTTGTGTTGAGTGTGCTTACGACATTCCTTACCCTTACAGTAGGTTCTTCTAGTTTTTGGAACGTTAACTATAATAATGGATTTGTTAGTATATGCATGTCTTTGGATGATTAGAAAATATCGTTGGTATTCCCTCGATTATGATTAGAAACTTGATAGAGTAAGTCAACGAATGGTTTCAAAATTGTTGAGGTAACTGGCATGATGATTAACGTTGGTCTGGTTGAATGATTGATTTGGTGAATAAATTGGAAATTGAAATAAAATCGCATTGGTTGAAAATCACAGCTTTAATTCATGAATACTGAGCAATTTATTGAATCTATTCTGAGGCTTTTAAATGAGGATGATAATCTGAATCTTTGTAATGTTTCTTGGTAATTGCAGTGGTCTACTGGTTCAAAATATTGGACATCTTCAATCTTCAAAAGTTATTCACTGGCAGTGCTTGCATTGGATCAGATCTGGATTCTTCTTATTGCATTCTTTCCGTTTTCATTGATTGTGCTCTTTCTTGTCTCTAATAATCGTTCATGACACTTATAACATACCCATCTTGACTAAAGTTTTGTGAACTAAGTTGTTATTATGTGAGTATAGTGAAGTTAGAGTTTTGATGAAAATTGGCCTTTGAAAAAAATCGAGTCAAAAAAATCAAAACATCCACACACCGCCTCCACAATAAAAAAATATGTGACTGTGAACTTGTAAAGCCCTATTTGTATACCACGTGATAGTTTTGTAAACATCAAGCCCTATTTTTTTGAAAGCTAGATTTGATACTTTAGTTTGCGAATAATTGAGAGTATGAAGTTAGTGGTGATGAGATCTGACTACTTGATATCTACTTCTTTCCAGGTGAGATGTAATTACAGAAACATAAAACGTATATTTTTGATTGAAGCTATCAGTTGGCTGCCCAACCAAGATCTGGCAGCTGTAGAATCAATGTCTCATCAGATCCTTTATTTGGTGCCTAATTGTTGCTGCTGTTTGTGATTTGAGCATATATCTCTAAATTGTATATGTTACAGATCTTCAAGTAGTACTGACCTTCTCCCTACTAGCGTTCTACTTATTTGACATTTATTCAAGATATCAGAATTGTGACAAATCTCAGAAGACACACACGAAAACAAAAATAAAAAAAGATCTAGTGCTACGAATATAAAATACATCTACATATCTACACAAGCCCTATCGAAATCAGTTCAAACCCATCCATAACAGAGCGCCATTTCAGCAAAACCATAAACCGAATCAAAGAAGATAGAGGTCAGCCAGCTACACCTTTCAATTGCATTTCTGATCTTTCCACAAATAAACCACAGCCTATACCCAAACCACAAAAGGGACGCGCATCAAAAACAATATGGCATTTGGTGATTTCCTATCCATTTGCAACAACACACCACTTCCACTGTGTCAAGTGGTATCTACACACATAGAATCAGCTAACCTTTATCTCAATGAGGGTATATTACCGCTTTGTTATGCAAGATCAATTGAACTAGCGAATACTGTCATCTTCCAAATCGGTAACGCCTTGGTGAATATTGGCGCTATCTTCATATTATTCATCATCATCTACAATATCAGAACTAAATACACTGCCATAGGAAGACAAGAGATGCTCTTATACTTTCAAATCATGTTGTCCTACGTCATTTGCACTTTGGTTGTGGATTGTGGTGTAAGCCCTCCAGGATCCAAATCATATCCATACTTTGTTTCCTTGCAACTAGCTCTATCATCGGCATCATGCTGGTGTTTGATGATATGTGGATTATTAGGCTTTAGATTATGGGAAGATGGTACCACAAAATCAGTATGGTTTCTTAGAATTACCTCGTTCCTTTTCGGTCTGTTGACATTTATCATAGGTTTAATTACCTTCAACAACTGGATTAACAACGGTTCCATGGATAGAGCCAATACAATGGGGTTATTTATTGTTGCTTACGTATTAAATGCAATCTTTCTATTTATATACTTTCTGTGTCAATTGGTGCTCACGGTCTTTGTTATCAGAAACTATTGGGTTGTCAGTGTCATATTTCTTATTGTTGTCTCCTTTGTTGCAGGACAAGTTTTAGTATATGGCTTCTCAAGACAGATATGTGAGGGTGTCAAGCACTATATTGATGGTTTATTCTTCGGAAGTTTATGTAACTTGTTCTCCATGATGATGCTGTATAAATTTTGGGATATGACTACAGATGATGATTTGGAGTTTAGCATCAGTATCAACAAGGATGGTGAAATTTCTTATACGAATACTTAGATTACATCAACGAGTTCTTTATGATATACGTTCATTATCCATGATGACCATACCGTTTCTATTCTCATTGTGAGAGCCTCATAGACCAGAAGTTATAGTAGAGCTGTATGTGATTTACGTAGCTAACGTTACCATTTTCAGCGAAATGTGTCCCGACCGTTCTGAGAAAATCTTAGAACTTTTATTTACTGTGGGTATCTGGTTTGTTTGTCTACTTCCTTGTCAAGAATAAAGGTCAAAATGTCAAAGGTTACTGCAGATACATTACGTCGATTGCAAAGAGAGCCAGAGAGTATCAGAAACATATGTATCTTGGCGCATGTGGATCATGGTAAGACTTCCCTGAGTGATTCTTTGCTAGCCTCTAATGGTATTATTTCACAAAGATTAGCAGGTAAGGTGCGATACTTAGACTCAAGACCAGATGAACAATTAAGAGGTATTACCATGGAGTCATCTGCTATCTCTTTATACTTTAGAGTGCTACATAAGCAACCAGATGGCAAAATTCTAGCTAAGGAACATCTTATAAACTTGATTGACTCCCCTGGCCACATCGATTTCAGCTCTGAGGTCTCTACTGCATCAAGACTTTGTGATGGTGCAGTCGTACTGGTGGATGTGGTTGAAGGTGTTTGTTCACAAACTGTTACTGTTTTGAGACAATGTTGGATCGATAACTTAAAACCAATTTTGGTTCTGAACAAAATTGATAGATTAATAGTTGAGCTAAAGTTGTCACCAAGTGAAACGTACACTCATCTCACCAAGATTATTGAACAGGTGAATTCGGTTATTGGATCCTTTTTCTCTGGTGAGAGAATGCAAGACGATTACTTATGGAGAGAAAAGTTAGAAAGAGGTGAGGAGCAAGAGTTCATTGAAAAAGATGATCAAGATATCTATTTCGATCCTGCCAAAAATAACGTCATATTTGCTAGTGCCATTGATGGCTGGGGATTCAACATAAGTCAATTCTCGAGATTTTATGAGACTAAGTTGGGGGTTAAGAGAGAAAACTTACAAAAGGTTTTATGGGGTGATTTTTATATGGATCCAAAGACAAAAAAGATAATCACATCTAAGGGACTTAAGGGTAGAAACTTGAAGCCATTATTTGTCTCGTTGGTACTAGAGAATATCTGGAAAATCTATGAAAACATTGTTATTGAAAAGAATCTGGAAATGTTAGAGAAGATTGTCAAAGCATTGAACATTAAAGTTTTGCCTAGAGATTTGAGATCAAAAGATAATAAGACATTATTGTCTCAGGTAATGGGACAATGGTTACCTGTATCGTCAGCCGTTTTATTAACTGTTACAGATAGATTGCCTTCACCATTGGTCTCACAAGCAGAGAGAATTCCAACCATTCTAGAATCAGCACCTAATCACGAACTTCTTGATCCTACCTTGAAGGAAGCAATGCTGAAATGTGATAACACTGGACCAGTCAGTGCATACGTTTCTAAAATCATATCGGTTCCTGAAGATGAGTTGCCAAGAAAGTCAATAGCTCTAACACAAGATGAAATCATGGAAAGAGGTAGAAGAGCTAGAGAATTGGCAGCTAAAGCTGCTGAACAGGCCAAGAAATTCTCTGGTGAGAGGGATGATACTGAGAAATTAGCCACTGAGCTAGATGAATTTCACATTGCAACACCAGCTAAAGATCCATATGATTTGTTTGAATATGAGGAAGACGATGAAGAAGATGAGGTAATTGAAGTAAAGCGCGAAGAGTTGATAGGTTTTGCTAGAGTTTACAGTGGTACCTTGAAGGTTGGTCAAGAGTTGACTGTTCTTGGTCCTAAGTTTGATCCAAAGAAACCAACCAAATACATTGAAACTGCTACCATCACTGATTTATACTTGTTGATGGGTAAAGAACTAGTTCCATTGGATGAAGTTCCTTCTGGTAATATTGCTGGTATCGGTGGCCTAGCTGGTAAGATTCTCAAAAATGGTACATTGATTCAGCCAGGTCTGGTTGGTATTAACTTAGCTGGTATAAACTCAATGTCACCACCAATTGTTAGGGTTGCGCTTGAGCCTGTTAATCCAACTCATATGGATAGATTAGTTAGGGGTTTGGAATTGTTGAATCAGGCTGATCCATGTGTCCAGGTTTACTTAGAAGATTCAGGTGAACACATTTTGGCGACTGCTGGTGAATTACATCTTGAACGTTGTTTGAAAGATCTAAGAGAGAGATTTGCAGGAGTAGAGATACAATCCTCTGAGCCTGTTATTCCATATCGTGAAACATTCATTGAGGCAAGTGATATGAATCCTCTAAGGAATCCAGAATTAGGAAGAGGTGTGACTGAATTCAATGTTGGTGCTGTATCTATCAAGTTACGAACCGTTCCATTACCTGAACCGGTTGTCGAATTCTTGACTGAACAACAAGCATCAATCCATAGACTAGTCAATAATATTATTCAGAATAATGATGAAGATGAGTTGGAAAATGACTCAGCCGAAGACGTTGTCGTCTCCAAGATATTGGATGCTGATGCATTGAAAAAGAAGCTAAATGATCTATTCAAGTCGAGTGGAGACAAGGAAGTTTGGACTGATATTGTTGAGCGTATAAGCGCGTTTGGCCCTAAGCAGTCTGGACCTAATATTTTGGTTGATTCTGAATCTGGATCATTGAGAAGAATATTCGGGGATTTGGCATCTGTGAATAAGTTTAGATATGAAAACAGTATTCTCAACGGTTTCCAATTGAGTACATCAAGTGGGCCATTGTGTAATGAGCCTGTTCAAGGAATGGCCATTATAATTGAGTCTATCGAAGAAATAGAGGAATCAGAAGGCACGCCAGTTATCCAAAACTTACTAGGGAGATTAATAACCACTACAAGAGATTCTATTCATCAGTCATTCCTAGATTGGTCTCCTAGACTTATGTTAGCTATGTACACATGTGATATCCAAGCGTCTTCAGAAGTCCTCGGGAAAGTGTATGCTGTCGTCCAAAGAAGACGTGGTCATATTATTAGTGAAGAGATGAAAGAGGGTACACCATTCTTTCAAATTGTTGCAAGATTGCCTGTTGTTGAAGCTTTTGGATTTTCTGAAGATATTCGTAAGAAGACTTCAGGGGCTGCTTCACCTCAATTAGTGTTCTCTGGTTTTGAATCTGTTGACTTAGATCCATTTTGGGTCCCAAAGACTGAAGAAGAGCTTGAACACTTGGGTGAATTTGCTGAGCGTGAGAATATTGCTAGAAAGTTCATGAACTCAATTCGTAGAAGAAAGGGTTTATTCATTGATGAGAAGATAATTCAAAACGCTGAAAAGCAGAGAACATTGAAGCGTGATTAGTACTAATCTACATAGATAATCTTCGTGTATATTAATTGCATTTACTATATATCCATCTGTTGGATTGCCGGATATCGTTCAGCTGTCATCAAAGATCATTGCGTTTGATGCAAGTAGCACGACAATGTATGCATTCGCTGGTAGATTCCCATTTAGTTTTATGTATGCTACTGAAGTTACTTCTACAAATCACAAGAAAGACAGATCATCTTGGATAGACCTCCATCTTATGTATGCTGATAAGTGTCATCTTATATAGCATTCGACTTCTATAGGTTTAAAATCCCAAACTGGCCGAGCTATCGGTCTTCAATGTCCAAGCGGTTATAGGTTTATCTCAACTTACTGTCATCAATAGTCACTACACATTCCGACAAGGCCAATGAAACCAGAATATAACTTGATTTGGTTGCTAATGCTAATGAAGCAGATCAGTAAGCACTGAAAAGGGTAAACAACCATGCACATAAAATTCACGTGATTAAATGACTTCCGAGGTGCTGTTTTTTGAGTTTCGGGAAAAAAATGGCTGGTAATTTGGTGTTCGGATGTTTACCCTTGAAAGACAGCTTAACCAGCCAACCTGAAAACTAGTAAACATACTTCCTTATCCAGAACAGAACCAACCTCACTCTGCCTCATGTTTAGCCTCGATTGGGCACAGGGTGTTTCATAGTACTACTCCTGCCTAGGGATGCTTCCTCATAAGCCTACCACTTTGGATCCTGGCAGCCAGCCAGCTGGGTGAACCTATTGTTATGGAAAAATATATAAGGAATAAGAATTCTTGGGACTTCCCTGTGTTTCCTTCTCAGTTCATAATCCAAATATCAGTTAGATTTATATTGTTACAAAGCTACAACTGCTTCAGCTACAACGCAATCAATTCAAAGTTCCAACTTTAGTCACTCTTTTACTCGCACCTCTTGAACTTCCAACTATTGTCTCTCATTCAATTACAAAGTGCTTCACTCTAACTATTATCCACTCATTTAATTAACTTCAATACTGATTATTACTACTCTTTTCAATTTTACAACAGTTTTAAAGAATTCAGATCTCCATATCAATCAATACTAGAAAACAAGAAATCATCTCATTAACTTACTCAAATCAATTCAAAGATGCTATTCGTCAAATCTCTTTCTGCTTTATCAATCTTGGCCCTCGTCAACGCCATCCCATTAGCTATCCCATTTGCAAGACCAGTTGCTGATTCTACTTATAGTTACGACGTTGTCAACGTTGATGGTTCAAATGTTCAGTCTACCTCAAGTGTTATTTATGACTCTGAAACTGGTGCTTCTGCTACCATTGAGCTTGCCGCTGCTGCCACTGTCGTTACATTGACATCAGTCGCTGATGAAGGAACCACCACATACACTAACTCATACACCTCTACTAGTACTACTACTATTCCAGGTAAGAAGAAGACCATTTGGATCACAAAGACTGCCGGTGAAGCTGCTGCTACAACCACTTCTTCATCTTCCACTACTTCTACTTCCACCTCCACCTCCATTACTTCTACATCTACTCCAGTAACCTCTACAGCAACAGCTGCAACTGAAACTGCAGATTTAACTGTCATTGATGGTACTACCTATTTGGTTTCTGTTTATGAAAGTACTATTAGACCAGCAACTACAATTACTTATTTATCAACATATACTACAACCTTAACTGATGGTTCTGAGGAAGTCATTACTTCAGCTATTGAAGAAGTCACAACATCAATTCCAACCACAACCTCTACCTCATCTACTTCATCTACCTCAACATCCTCGTCTGCTGTACTTCCATCAACTACATCTTCAGCAGTGGTTCAAACCTCGAGCTCATCTTTTTCAGCCACTCCATCTACCTCAACTACATCAACTACATCAACTACCGCCTCAACAAGTTCCTCTAGCTCAACTTCAGCTACTTCAACTTCAAGTACAACTTCAAGTACATCAACAACTCCTACTACCACTTCAACAAGCTCAACTTCAACCACCTCAACAACCCCAACAACTACTTCAACTAGCACAAGCACTTCAACAACTCCAACAACCACATCAACTAGTTCACCATCAACTACAAGCTCGTCAACAGTCAATACCACTTCCACCACTGCTCCATCACCATCAACATCAACCAGTGTTACTTCAACAAAATCCACTTCCACAACCTCTTCAAGCTCATCAACAATAACACCAACACCTACCCCATTTTCATCTTCGATTTACAGTGTTTCCGCTTACTCCACATATACTTCAGATGGTGTATGTGAGGTTTACTATGATGAAGATGAAGATGACTACTATTTTGTCAGTGGGTCCGATGCTATTAGCGCTACTACAACGATAACTTCAGTTGTCTATCAAACCGTCACTTTATAGGTGCATTGGTCCTGATCTGCTTATTGTATCTTTTACTTGAGTTCTTGTGCGTGTCTGTGTTTACAGTTAACTCTCAACTCTCTTGTTCTTTCTGGATAACTCCTCCTACTCGTCCCTTTTCATTGTTGAAGGCACGAATGGGTTTTTATTATTTTCATTTCTTGTTTGACTTTCTTTTTGTTTCCTAATATTGATTGGATTATTATCGGTTCCCTTAATTGGCGAATCTACTTTTCCTTTGCCTTTGCTACCTCTTTGTTACCCCTCCAGCAACTTTTTCTCCTTTGTATAGACGAATTTAAGACTTTTTTATTATGCTATATTTTCAAATCAGTAGAACATTGAGTAAAAAGCTTGTTTATGGTTTAATTAAAGAGATGAGATGAACATTCCTATAAATGTCAAATACTACGAGTTCAGGTTATGATGTTAAACTTATATTAATATACAAACAATAAATAAGGGCGATTTAAGAGAGATGAAACATAGAAAGAAATGAAATAATCAGATGCAAGGGCATTAAAGGCAGTTCAGAAGCTCATTTAGACACTTAAGCTAACAGTTTCTGTAGAAATGAAGCTCTTGTATGGTTCAAGGGCCTTGGCGACGTCATTGGCAATGAACTTTTCAACTTGTTGTGGGGCTCTACCGACAAAGGTGCTTGGGTCCAATAATGTCTCTAAATCATTATGAATTGGCTTGAAAAATTCAGTGTTCTTGATTCTTTCGATCAAATCGTTATCACCACCTTCTTGTTTAACAACAGCAGCAGCTTGGTGACTCAAGACTCTGATTTCTTCATGAACTTCTTGTCTAGAAGCACCCTTTTCAACCATGGCCATGATGATGTTTTCAGTAGCCATGAATGGTAATTCACCTCTAATTCTTCTTTCAATAACCTTTGGGTAAACAACTAAACCAGAAGTGATGTTATTCAAAGTAGATAAAAGAATATCAGCAGTTAAGAAAGCAGATGGTAATGAGATTCTTCTGATGGCAGAATCATCTAAAGTTCTTTCAAACCATTGAACAGAAGCTGTTTGGACAGCATCGTTATATAATGAACCTAAATGTCTAGCTAATGAACAGACTCTTTCACATCTCATTGGATTTCTCTTGTAAGCCATAGCACTTGAACCGATTTGTGATTTTTCAAATGGTTCTTCCATTTCCTTCAAATTGGCTAATAATCTGATATCAGTAGCTAGTTTATGAGCAGTGGCAGCGAATGAAGTTAATGGAGCTAAAACATCGATATCGATCTTTCTTGAGTAAGTTTGACCAGTGACTGGGTAAACAATGTCAAAACCTAATAATTCAGTGACTCTCTTGTCTAAAGCTTCAACTTTATCATGATCACCATGGAAAAGGGCTAAGAAGGAAGCTTGAGTACCAGTAGTACCCTTGACACCTCTTAAACCAATGTCATTTCTAGCTCTGACAAAGTTTCTTAGATCCCATAATAACTCTTGGATCCATAAAGTGGCTCTCTTACCAACAGTGGTTAATTGAGCTGGTTGGAAATGAGTCCAACCTAAGACTGGTAAATCTTTGTATTCAATGGCAAATTTTGATAATCTATCAATGACATTGACTAATTTTGGGATAATGATATCGTAAGCATCTCTTAAGAAGATCAAATCAGCATTGTCAGTAACGAAACAAGAAGTAGCACCTAAATGTATGATACCAGCAGCTTCAGGACAAGTTTCACCAAAGGCGTGAACATGTGCCATAACATCGTGTCTGACTTTAGCTTCTTCAACCTTGGCAACCTCAATCTCCTCGTCACTAATTGATAAGTGAGCCTTCATTTGTTCGATGGCTTCTTCAGAGATGACATCTAAACCCAATTCCTTTTCAGCAATGGCTAAATTCAACCATAGCTTTCTCCAGGTTGAGAATCTGTTTCTCAATGAAAAAATGCTTGACATTTCATCACTAGCATAACGTGAAGATAGAGGGGTGGCGTATTTATCGTTTGAAGACATTTCTGGATGTTTGATTCTGGTTTGTCTATGGACTTGGAGTATGAAAAGATCTAATTCAGAGAAAGAATGAAAAGAAGTTTTGAAAATACAGATAACCAATTGTGTCTGCTCGATGCTTTTAATCAATTTTAAATTTTTTTTTTTTTTTAAATTTGACTCTGAAAAAATTTCTAAATTGAATTTTTTAAAAAGCGTCAGCATCGAAGAGCAGTCTAATATGAGCAGTTTGACTAGTAAAAATTCAATAGAGAGCGGTTATGTTAATATGTGCTTGTATTTCAAAACATATATTCTATATTTCCAACAAGAAGTAAACAAAACTGCGATATATAACTCTTTTTTGCGAGGTTATACCGTGTAGTATTTCTAGCGCTGTGCTTCGTTTTTCGAAGTTTCTCTCCAAATTTGGCGATATTATATTTCTGAATAGCTTTAACTTGTTCATGATTTGTTGTAGTTATTATTCAATACATTTAGAGCTCATTTAAGAGAACTTTTATCAAGTGTTCCAATGATCATCCCACAATTGCTAGGAGATGTTGATAATTTTAGCTGGTTTAATATTCCAAGATTTCCAGAATTTTCCAAAATCTTCTATTTCAGTCCCCTTCTTGATTGATATGATATTGGAGCACTGTAATATTATACCAAAGCTACTCTCGACTCTCAATTACCACTACATCATGACACACTTATTCATCATTTTATCAACATTACAAGTGATTCTGCCATTTAAAACAATTTCACGGGTCAATAGGCCGAGATTTTAAGAAAAAACAGAGATTGAATTTAAACCCCCTTTCTACAACATCCAAGTCATCAAGATATACCAGTAGAGTCGAGCTCCTGTTATCTATTCAATCATCTACAAGACAATGCCTCAAGTATTCCAATTTAGTCACTTACCAGTCCATGATCATTGCTTTTCCGCTGACCGTCAAATCCTTGCAATTACTAAGGAGACTGATGTTGAGATTTACAACGTTTCAAACCCTGCAAAGCCAACATTAATTGCCACTTTAAAAGATCATGATAAGACTGTTACTGCTGTTGATATTTCAATCCATGGAAGAATTGTTACTTGTTCTCAAGATCGTAATGCCATTGTTTGGGAACCATTAAGTGACGGTTCATATAAGCCAACATTGGTTTTATTAAGAATTAACAGAGCTGCTACTTGTTGTAAATGGTCACCAAATGGTTACAAATTTGCTGTTGGTTCAGGGGCCAGAGTCATTGCTGTTTGTTATTTTGAACAAGAAAATGATTGGTGGATTTCAAAGCATATTAAGAAGCCAATTAGATCAACAATTTTATCAATTAATTGGCATCCAAACAATGTCTTGATCAGTTGTGGTTCTACTGATGGTCATTGTAGAGTTTTTAGTGGATTTATTAAAGGTATTGACTCCAAACCTGAAGCATCATTATGGGGTGAGAAATTACCTTTCCAAACTTTATGTGGTGATTTCATTAGTAGTAATGGTGGTTGGATTCATGATGTCTCTTTCAGTCCAAGTGGTGATTCATTAGGATTTGTTTCACATGATTCATCTTTAACTTTAGTTTATCCTGGTGGAAGTGAACAACCTCCAAGATCTATTCTATCAGTTCCTACATCTTCTTTACCATTTACCTCTTTGATCTTTAAGGATGAGAATACCGTTATTGCTGCTGGTCATAATTGTCATCCAATTGTCTTTAAAGGTGATGAAACAAATTGGTTTGAAGATCATTCTATTGATGATCCAAACAAAAACCATGAAGTTGATACTACAGAAACTTCAGCATTGAACATGTTCAAACAATTAGATTTGAAAGGTACAGTTTCAAGTAAGGGTTCATCTAATTTAAAGACTATTCATCAAAATACTATTACTGCATTGAAACCTTATTCAACTGATTCCAATGGATCGTTAACAAAATTCTCTTCCTCTGGTATTGATGGTAGAATTGTTATCTTTGATGCCAAATGAATCAATTGATTGTGGTTTAATAAACGTTTTGAAGTTGAATATAAAACATCACCTATTTACAATTATATTGAAATCGTAGAACATAGAACAAGACATTAGAATTTATTATTACATCATTAAAACAAAACCGCCAAATCATTAAGCTAATGTGGGTAATCACCACTACCACCATAGTATATTTACACTTCTATCACTTCAATCCTCATGGACATAACTATTTGTGCTTCCTAGCTCAGTGCTTTGTTGTTGTTGCTGCTGCTGTTGCTGCTGTTGTTGATTATCGATACCCTCCTGCTGTAAAAACAAGGAATAAACAGCACCTTTGAACAGGGTAAATACCAAACCTATTTTAGACTCTATTACCCTCAAGTTTTCCAATAGTTGAGGAGTTGGTAAGGAGACCAATTGTGCTATAAGTTTTGACAATGTGCTCAGTCTTTTGGCAAGATCTTGGTACCTCTGCAGTATTTTCAGCTCGAGATCGGATAGCTGTGTTGACTTTGAGTAGTCTATGTTGAGGACGTGGCTGTGTTGCTGTACAGACATTGAGTAGCTGGTTTGTAGTTATTGTTAGTTCTATGTTGTTGTTGTGAGTTCTGATATTTCTGCATATCAATCATGATCAAAAACAAGTACGCGTTCTTTTTGAATTAATTTTCCTTGTTTAATTTTGAATTTTTGAATTGGTGATTTTTGACATTTTCACAATTTCAGCAAAGAAATCAGGAAATTTTTAAAGAGATGAAGATATTATGAGACTTTTTGACTGTGAATACTGATGAGCAGCTCTGTTTAGTAACTATATCTTCATCAACAATCAAAGATTCCACTTTTCCCCCTTTTTTCGATTTCGTTAATATTTGAAAGATTCCGCGGAATTCGATACCCAAAGCAGACAATCCAGATAGCCAAAGACGAAGAAGACATATAAGAACCAAGAATATTCTCTCTTGCACTTGGTCTGTTTAGCCAACAATATAACAAACAATTTACAAACAAACATAACCAAATATAACATGTCTGACATCGGTGTCTTTTCTACAAGAGTATCATTACAATGGGTTCCAAAGGAGCCATTTGAAAACACAGATACCTGGGTCTTAACCACTCCAAACGCTAATTTTGTTGATATTAGAATCTTCAAAGATCATAAGACTTCATCCCTAAAAGTCCCAGTCGATTGGGTTATTACTGGTAAGGAAATTCTCATTGAAGGACCAACAGTCAAAATTGAATTCCAACATGAGATCAACACTCATGTTAAGGGTAATCATGGTGGTCCATTTGATATTGCTGAATTTACAGACTTACCAAATGGTGATAAAGAAGAAGCTGGTGAAATGGAAAATTTAGACACTGGTAAAATAGAGAAATTTGCTGAAATTTGGAGACCATTAGATCCATTAAAGAGTACTCCTTCCCAATATATAAAGGAAGACGAAACCACTTGGACCGTTACAAAAGTTCCTGCTGCTTGTACAAAAGTTAAAGAAACTTCTAAATATTTGGGTTCAGTTGTCAGATTAGGTAATTTCTTACAAGGTGCCATCTTGAACATTGCCACCAATGAATTGAGTATCATTAGATACTTCTTGCAAGATAACAAATGGGAAATTGTCTTTGCCTATGGTGATGAATCTTCCAAGATCCCAGTTGAAATAGGTAAAATTGATAACTTCACTGTTGACGGTCTTGAATGGGAACTTGTTGAAAGCAATTTGTAAAAAACAAACACCACAGTTGATCTGTGCCTGTCTTAATATAACATGTCCAATATAATAACCAGTATATAACTCTTTAAACCAATAAAATAGAACACTGCTAATTAATATTTATGGCTCTGTAACCATGGCAACGGCAAATTTCTGGTTTTGGGAACGGACACGCCAGTTTTTGGGAAATTTTGGAATTTCACTTTAAAATTGACAGTTTGAAGCTTAGCCAAAACCCACTTGAACTGCTCAAAAACCTTCCAGAAATACCATAGCTTGGGTCAGTTGTCAACTCCATACTCCTTACAACACATCAGTCATGTCTGCATTGGACCCAGCTGAAGTCAGAATCGCTCCAAAGGACACCAATTTAACAACAAGAAGAGTTCTTATAAAGAAGCAAGCTCCACCAAAGCCAATAAAAAAATGGATATGGTTAGCTGGTCATGGTTTAACATTGTTTTTTGGAACTGTTTATTTGGGATTTTATGTTATTAGATGGTTCATCGGTAATTGGTATTGGACACCATTGGTTTGTTACAGATTAAGTATCATTGGTGTTTTATTAAGTTACTCAATCACAATTTTGACTACTTTTGGTTCCATAATTCCAAGTTATTACGTTTTATTATCAACTGAAAACTTCCAAAATATACTTTTGGCAATGATTTGGTTATTCTCAAGAAATTCTGCTTTCAAATTTCTTCCATTTTATTGTATTTCGATCTTACAAATCAGTTCATTTTATAAGATCAATGCGGTATTAAACTTTCAAAACAAATTGGCAGATTTGATTACATTTTCTGAGATCTTTGTTATAGTGGCATTATTGGTAGATACCCTGTTGTTCAGAGGTACTTCAGGTTATGCGTTGGCTTTATACGTTGGGTTTTATTGGTTAAGAATCAGATTTTCTCCATATACTCAAGTTTTCTTGTTAAGAGTTGTTAAATTTGTTGATGAAAAGATTATGGTTAAACAGTCTGAAAAGATCAAATCAAAATGGAATAAGGTTAAAGAATTCTTAGAATTTAGAAGACAACAAACTTCTACTGCAATGAAACAACATTTAGGACACGAACCTGAAATTATAGTTTCTAATGACCATACAAATGCTAATAAAGTTTTGAAAGAAGGTGCTGATTTCCAAATCACTGGACATGAAGGTTTAATAGAACCAGACAGTCAAACAAAGGGTGTTAAAGTTATGAAAAGTAATCAACCTTCATTGATTTCATCATCAAGTATAACAACACCATCACCATCATCAGCAAAGCCATCAATCTCTGTTACTCAAAGTTCTGGTAGAATACAACAACCAACAACACCACAAATCAAGACAAGTTATCAAGATCATGTTAGTTCCTCACAGATAAAGAAAAGCAGTGCCCCATCGTAAAGATTTGTGGAGCATTCAAGCTTCACTGAATATTATTATACCTGTAAAGGTTGGCAACGCTGAAAGCTTGTTTGGACAATAGTAATTGAACTGTATAATAGCTAAGATCATAAATACAATGATTCAAAGAAAAGAAGAAACACAAGTAGTTCTACGGATGATAAGTTGAGTAATTGATAGAGTGAGATCATATATTTTATTTGTGTTCATTAGTTTTTCTTTTTATAAACCTGTTAGAAATAAGAAAGTAAAAGTTAGTAAATTTGATCTTTAGAATTTTCAAATCATGAAACAAAGTTGAAATCAATAAAAATTTCAAGAGAGTATATTATTTTTGTCAGATATTTGAGCTTTGGTAAAAGGGTTATCTTCATGATTTACTCAGAAGCAGAACTGAAAAAAAGTTTTATCATCATAAAAATAATACTTCTTTACTCTCTTGCCAAATTTTTATTGAAATGAACAGCTTTGCCATTTGAATCTGATGGCTTAAAACATACTTGTTTGGTATTTCTCCAGCAGCTATAGTTGAAGTTTCCTCAAATCATAAATAAGAAACTCTTGACGAAACAAGCAAATAGTTGATCATCTTCAACAAAAAAATGTTAGTTTCATGAAAACAAAATGTATTTTTTCCAAACAAGAAGTACAGGTTTTGAATAATGATCACAATGGTCTCAATTGAACTCCAATACTATTGTGTTGAACTCAGATGGTGATGCATGTATTATCAATGGCACATTATTTTTTTCACCTAGATAAAGAGGTTAAAATATCATCAAAGAAAAAGTATAAGAGTCAATAAGGTCAAAATGTATTCATCAACCTGTCCTTCTTCTTGGAACGTTATATTGATTGTTTGATATAATAATGAACATACTAGAATGATTCTTCAAAGTTAGTAATTTGAAATTTGGAACTTGATAGTTTTGCATATTAAAACCATACACTGTTCAATGGAGTGAAAACACCAAGTAATCAATTCCATATTCTTTAACATGAATCATAAACGAAGAATTCCTTAATCTTTTTCTGTCCTGCATATATTTCCTCAGAGAGATAACCATTAAAATGGTATAATCATTTAGAAAAAGAATTTAGAATTGACCAATTGTTTCCATTCATAATAAGAACAGCTTTAGCTAGCAAAACAAAGATTGCACCGATCACATACCTGTCTATGAAGCCTCAGTAAATGAATGAGACACTGAGCAATCATGAGGAGATCTCAAGGTCTCTCAAGAAACATCCTTTGATTTTCACTGAAGAAAAGATTGCAAGATTGAAAGAATTGAAATTTGAAAATCTTTTTTCTATTCTTTTTTTTTTCAGCGACTTTTTTTTTTTAAAAAACAAGTTTAGGGCAAATTTATAGAGAATAGAGTACGTAGTGTAAATGATAATACTACTCATTTACAGAGGTTATAGGTTATTTGAAAAATTTGGTACAACGTTATATTTCAATTAAGCTAAATAGTATGATAAAATTAAATTCAATAAGTAGACTTATAATATTAACTTAGATAGTTTAATCTGAAGCAGTAGCTCTGGTGTAAATGGCTTGGGTAGCGTGCTTACTGATTGGCTTGATGACACCTTCGTTTTCTAATTGTCTAATAGCAAGACGAGCGATAGAACCACCAATTTTTAATCTATCAACTAAGACAGAGACAGAAATGTATCTGAAGGTTGGGACTTCCTTGATAATTTTGTCGTATTTTTCTTGATCTAAGATGACAATGTGTTGAGCTCTGTCCTTAACACTCTTTTTGGACCATTTCTTCTTGGACTTCTTACCACCAGCCATGGCAGCAGCGGCTTTAGCAGCTTTAGATTGTTGGATTTTTGGAGGCATCTATAGACAAGAAATTTGTTAGTATTTAAAGTTCTGAATCGTTTGGATTGGGTTCCCGTGTTTTGGTGGTGAAATTCAATGTGAGATATCGATCCTGGCTCCATTTGAGGTTGATTATGACACGTAATCTAGTTCTATCTTAATTTTGCTGGTGGGTTGGATATAATGAATATAGTAGTTGCAATGACATTTCTTTGTGGTTGGGTTCATTCTTCATTGTGGTTTGATTATGACATTCATGCTGATAGTAGGATCTTTTCATTGAACTGGGCAATGTTGTTGTGAGGTATTGATATTACGATGTATGGTATGGTCTGTCTCTCTTCACTCATGATATCTATTCCAATTTCACCTGGGATAACTATGTCCACTTACTTTGTATTAATGTGACCGATTTGCTGACCTTTTAAAACTTGTAAAGGGAGAAGTAATTATATCGAGACCTGTTTTTTTCTTTGCGAGTCGTCTGCCATTTTGGCCACCAAAATTGTTTACCGTGTCAATAGAAAACATCCACACACCATGGGACAAATTCAGGAAATGCACAGAAAAAAGAGCAGTCACGAGATTTGGATTGAAGTTGTTATTTGAGCCCTAGGATAACCTCACGTGTAATGGCAATGCCCTAATACGATTAAGCAAAACAACCTAGCAAGATAAAACGACCCAACTCTCTTCTATGTGTGAATATTTATCTTAGTAAACAAGTAAGTTGTCACAACCAGTGCTTCCCTATCATCCTCTTACTCCCAACATCAAGTCAACTGCTTCCACTCTTTGGGATTTGGAAGTGCCAATTCGTGCCAATTCTGCCATTATTGCGAATTTCACGGGTTTTGTCTTCGATTTTCTCTGGGAAATATAAACAAAAACAAAAACAAGGCCAAAGTGTATGGGAAGTCCACCAGCTTATTCCAAAATTACATCCATCAATCACACTCTTTAAGAATTGGACTTCACTGGTTCATATATCGTCTTTGAGAATATTAGTCACTTGCCACTGAATTGAAAGATGTCCGGTAAACGTAGAGCTGATCTCCAGGTGACAAGAGAGAATCTTGGTCAGTTTGAAGATGATGATAGAGATGAAGATGGACCACAGCCATCTGTAAGAGCTTCTGCTGACGTATTAGCTAAACGAAAGATCTTAATGCCAAAGAGGAGACTTGGTAAAATGCCTTCAATGACTCCAACTCAGGAGTCAGCCCCAACAAATTTATTTGCCTCCCTTGCCAATAACAACAATGGTTCATCAACAGTTTTAGATGAAGCTCAAAAGCCCAATCCATTTGCATCTTTCCAATCAAACAACTCAACTAATATAACAAAGTCTGATGACAAGCCTACAGTAAAAACCAATGCTTTTGGTTTCTTAAAAAAAGATCTCAGCTCATCTACAGAACCAAAACCATTTGGTTTATTTGACAGCCCAAAACCAGTTACCCCATTGTTCAACGGAGGTAGTTCAACTGGTGCTACAGATTCTGATAAACCATCAAAGATAAAGGCTCTGAATGAAAGTTTCTTATCTAAATTGAACTCAGAAGTGAAGTCAAACCCTCTGATAAACTTAACTCCAATCTTGACAAAGTATATTGATTACTATAATGATCTTGGCAGTAAAGTCATAATCTCATCCTCCAATGAAAGCGCCAAACCAATCTCAAACTTTGCACCAATGAATTTCAAATCTGATAAACCAACTTCTTTCCCATCATTTGGATTCAAAAAACCAGAAGCAACATCATCCATCACCGCTAAAAGTGCTGATTCTGGATTTACATTAGATTCATCAGCTTCTTCTTTCTCATTTTCTCCAAAACCAAAACCACAAACGAAAGAGCCAGAACCTATCGAGTTAGATGATGATGATGAGGACGAAAAATCTAAGCCAGCAGAAACTGAACAACAGAAACCAGCTTTCAACTTCAGCTCATCAGCTGCCCCATCATTTGGATTCACGCCTGCTAGTACTGCTTCTCCAATATCTACTGGCACAACCAAGA
Source organism: Ruyongia ponderosae (assembly GCA_030582235.1). Classification (NCBI taxonomy): domain Eukaryota; kingdom Fungi; phylum Ascomycota; class Saccharomycetes; order Phaffomycetales; family Wickerhamomycetaceae; genus Ruyongia; species Ruyongia ponderosae. Next base: position 83,888 of record JAKTWV010000015.1, on the reverse strand, counting down.
AGACTGATGACCAAGTTGTTGAAGTAATCGAGGATTCAAATGACAGCGATGATGATATCAAAATACAGGGACCTACTTTCACCTTAGATAAACCACTTGTGGTCAGTGATTCAGTTTTCAAGCTTGCACCAAAGACAACCAACTCTGCAGATACAAATGACGATGCCGCTAAAGGTCCAAGTTTCACATTTAACGTTGATCCATCTAAAAAGGTATATTCTGCATTCAAATTGAAGCCAGCTGAGAAGAAGGAAGAACCTGTGAAGGAAGTTGCACCTACCGAGACTGTTGCTGCTGTCACTACTCCATCTACTAATGATTTCACATGGTCTCAAAGTAAACCAATCACATTGACTAACGATACCAGTTCAAAGAAAATAGAAGAGAAAACTTCAGGTGGCGCATTTGGATTTAATTTTACTGCTCCTGCATCCACCACATTAGCTACTGATACTACAGCTTTTGAAAAACCAGCTTTCAAATTTGGGAGTGGTGCTAATTCTTTCTCATCTTTTGGATCACAAACAACATCAGCTGATGCTGCCCCTTCATTATTCAATTTTAAGAGCACAGCTGGCGCATTTTCTAATGGCACATCTGCCCTTGCCCCAGCATCTGGTGGTTTCAATTTTTCATTCAATGCAACTCCTGCCGCCTCCAATACCGTCGCTAATTCTAATGGCACGGCCACTGAAAACAATGAGGATGAGAAAGTTGAGGAAAATGAGGTTGTAGGAAGCTTCAAAGTTGTTGAAATGAATGAAAAAGTAGAAGAGAAGACCGGTGAAGAAGATGAAGATAATTTATACACCAAAAGAGCCAAATTGATGCTTCTGATTCCAAACTGGCAAGAAGAAAACAAGACTAGAGGTGATTCCAACAAATTAACAAGTCCATACGAAACACAAGGATTGGGAGACTTCAAGATTTTGAAGAATAGAACAAGTTCAAAAGTGAGAATGGTGTTAAGATCAGAGGGGTCATCAAGAGTCTTGTTGAACACATTTGTCAATAAAGACTTGAAGTATGAGGCTATTGGTAAAGGGAATGATATCAGAGTTCCAGTTATTACAGCAGGAGGTAAAATAGGAACTTATATTATCAGAGTTAAAACTCCAGAAGATGGTGGTAACTTACTAAAGGCCTTGAATGATAACAAAAATTGATTTGATACTTTTGTTGACGCTAGGTTAACTAGCAGACGAATGTCTTTATATACTCGGAGTATGATAGTTTGACGTTATGTAAATAAAGGTACCTTTATTAACGACCTCAACTAGTATTGCCGATGTCATGTATGATAATTTTACGCATTGTGATTTTTTGTTTTCTTACGATTAAGAGTATCAGTAGTATTCAGATTTCCTATAATATTGAGCACTGCAAGTGTGGCTTTTTGTACATGGGTTCTTTCAATGAATCAGTTACAATGCAATATTATCTATCTGTATGAACAACTAATATGCGATTTATCCAGCTACTTTCTCAAATGTTATTTGTCCTTCAGGACGCTTCTAACCATTTCTAGAAACTCATCCTCATCTCCAATATCAAGATATTTATACCATTTGACATTCTTTTTGTTCAAAGAGTTCAGTGCATCCCATCCGATTACATCCAACACTTCTTTTTCACTCCCATATAGTTTGAACGAAACTTTCTGTAAAACGGCCAACACGCATCTCCATAGGAAGGCATCCCCTTCGAATAGATAAACATCTATTATGTTAGAAACAACTTCTAGTGAGAGATGCTTAGCAAAGCATGGTTTCAATAGTGGAGTTAAATATGTTTGTGGTTCCATCTTCAATTTGACACTAAAATGATTATATAATTCAGGAAGTTTCAATTCAAAGGTCTTTAAGAAAGAATTACATTCATCATCGAAGGGCCTATCATAATGAGAGTATAACAATTTCAATAAACCTCTTTGTAAAAATCCAATCAACGCAATAAAGCTTTTATCCGTGTCTTGCAAGTTATAGAGGAAGACAGCTGCCAATTGACTCACTCCATTACCTGGTTCATAAGTTCTAAATAAAGAATACAAGACCAATATTTCTTGCAAAGAGTGATAATATTTTGATTGAAAGATACCCAAATCTGGGAATGTCCAGCGAATATCTTCATCTATCTGATTCAGTAGCTCATTATTTTCCTTGCTTGAATCTCCAATAATTAAACGTGATTGATTTTTCAATATATCTAAAATTTCAGATTTAATCAATGTATTTTCAATTTGCTTTGTCCAGATAGTCTTTCTTAACTTTTGGGGCAAACCTCTCCACCATAATTCTCTAGTAGAACTAGATTCTAGCATCTTGTTATAATTAGGAAGTATCTTAGTTTCCCAAGTCCTTGTATCCTTCTCAATCTGTTTCTTCTTCTTTTGTAAGGCTTTCAGTCTTTCCTGTTCAGACTTTAACTCATTCTTGATTGCATTATTTTTCAATAACCTGAACTCTTTGAGATGCTTATAGGTTTCATCTTTATTTTTTGGTGGTAAGAACGTTGGCCTGGTGTTAGAAACAAGATTCTTCTTCAATTTGGTGTCAGTTGAAGTTTTCAACTCTTTGTTCATTTTAGTTTTCTCTAGATTGTTCAAGAATTGAATTCTTATTGTCGACTCTTGATTCACCAAAACTTCTTTACTTATAGAATATTCCATCTCAATCTTTTCAGTGACATCAGTTGCAAATTCTTGATCGTGACTTAAACCACTTTCCATCGAGTTCAATCGGCTTGACTGATTAGTGCTCGCCAGGTGGAATTCATTATTATGTTCACTAAGTATTGATGAATTTCTTGTAGAATCAGGTGTAGAAGGTATCAGCTTTTCATTTGTCGTTAATTGAACCAATGAGTGGGACATTGGAACATTATAGATAAAGGTACTGTCATCCAGCTCATCTTCCGAGTCCTCATCAACTAGCATGTCAATTCCATATTTAGTATCTTCAGCATTTCTTGATTCCTTCAATCTTCTAGCTGGGCTATATATCTTCTTTGAGTTCTTCTTGAGCAAGATATTATCTGATGAGTAGTTGTTTAATAGATTTGTTGTTGATGATCTGAGTGTGGATTCATTGATATTTTGCACGCTCTTGTTCTTTCTGTAGAGGTACTTCAGACTGTTCGAATTCTGAGCAGCGCCTGGGCTGGTCTCGGTGATTGTGTAGTCATTGATTGCCACCTCATCAAACTGGTCTTCCTGATCCTGATCCTGCTCTGAACTCATTGCCTCTTCTCTATTGTATTCCTGGATTTCACCTTCTTCCTGGCTTATTGATGGTATCTGTTCTTGTTTCTGAATAAATGAGCGAAAGCGATGTCGATCCTCCTTTGAGTGAATGGAAATGCTATAATAACAGGGATGAGAGAGATCAGATTGCCCAACAGAGACCTATGCCACGAATGTCAATAATTCTTGAGGAGCGCGTCTGTTTTTTCGATCAAAGTTATTTATTTGTTTTGATTCAATTTGTGTTTCTGCCAAAACGTAGAAAAAAAAACACACTTCATCGGTCAAAACAGTAACAATACACCTTAGAACTCTGAGTTGAATATGTAATGGATGGGGATGTTTTGATTTATATACAGGACTATAGTCTATGTAGAGTTGAATATGAAATGGGGATTCTTGCTATGAGCTTGTGGTGCTTCTAATCCTTCTTATCGTCGTGTTTCTTGGTGATTCTCTTGAAGGCATCGCTCAAAAAGTTTTCAATCTTCTTCAAGTTGGATGGGTGATCGTCTTCCTCTGAGCTTGGTTCACTTTGCACCTTTGTCTTATTCCATTCAGGGTCAGTTCTCTTTGCTGTGCTATCACCAATAGAATCTGCTAGGGCCTCTAACAGAACTGTTTGTGTAGCCGACGTTGGTCTAGTAATCTTCACTTTGAATTCAACCTTCAAATCACCACGATTGTCGACATTGTTACGTATTGGAACACCCTTGTTTGGAATGGTCAAGATAGAACCAGTCTCAGTACCTGATGGAACTCTTAATCTGATAGTCTGACCATCAACCGTTGGAATCTCAACAACACCTCCCAAAATGGCGGTTGTATAAGGAATTGCAGTATTGACAATAATGTTACTACCTTGGACTTTAAATCTCACATCTGGTTTGATTCTCAATCTAATGATCAAATCACCCTTGGAAATTCTAACGTTTGGACCACTAGCCACTCTTGGAGAATCACCTTCACCACCTACTCTCAATCTGGAACCATCACTTAAACCTGCAGGTAAATCAACCTCTGTAGTCTTGGTCGATGGAGCAACACCTTCACCATGACATGATGAACAAGCATCCTTTGGATTAACACTCATACCTGAACCTTCACACTTCATACAAGTAGAAGCCATTTGGAAGCCTCCTTGCATGTAATGTACTGTTGAACCTGTACCGTTACAAGAGGAACAAGTTGTTTTGGATGCACCCTTTTTTAATCCAGTACTATTACATGTGGTACATTTATCTAGTATGTTGTAATTGATTGTAGCATTCTTAACACCAAATATAGCCTCTTTGAATGTTATGGTCTTGACAACTTCAACATCATCACCTCTATATTCTTGGACATAAGATGATCTTCCACCACCTCTAGATCTTCCGCCGGCTCCACCACCAAAGGCAGCACCAAACAAATCTTCAAAATTGATGTTACCAAAGCCTTGTGCACCAGCAAATGGGTTACCTTGAGCACCGCCAAATGGATTACCTGCGTGCGCGTTACCATTGGCATCGAATCCATTTGCACCATATTGATCAAACTGTTGCTTCTTCTCAGCATCACTCAAGATTTCATAAGCATCTTGAATATCATGAAACTTCTTTTCTGCACCGTCAGTCTTGTTTATATCAGGATGAAACTGTTTAGCTAATTTATAATATGCCTTTTTAATGTCTGAAGCTGATGATGATTTATCAACACCTAAAGTATCATATGGATCTTTCATTGAATTGATTGCAGATGAATGGAATCCAGCATTAGTCTTTTGTTGCTTAATGCCATTGGATTTTAAGAATGCTGGTCTATTAGCTCTTACTCTCTTTGGTATTGTAGCAAAGCATCTTCTGGAGCAATATAGTCTTACTATGCTTGGATTGACTGATTGTATGGTATTGAGAAAGGCAGCCTTGGACATTATGGATCAATAACTATCTTCTGTTTTTCTTTCTTCTTCTTCTATTCTTCTATTCAGCTTGTGATACAGCTGGATGTTTTTCTAGTTGGATTGGTATATGTGAAAATCTGAAAGTGATCAACTATTACAATCAACGACTGATTAAAAGGATTTATCAAGTTACAAAGTAAGAATTGCAGTTGAATATACCAACAAGAATAATGGAAAGCTTCTTCGAATTTCCAGAGATGTTTTTTCCATGGGATTCTGAGTAGGGTAACCCCTGTGAGCCGGGTCCTAGATCACCAGGAAAGACTAGTTGGTAGAGGTTATCAATTGATATGGGATCATTGTACTTTCTTAGCTTTTATCACCATATAAAGCGGATCACTTCAAGGATATCCCTTGCATTTTCTGCGAATCCAATAAAGTACGACGGTACTACTATGTTATTTTTCTTATAATTTTACAATTTATGTGTCAAAGAAAGTGAAAAAAAAAATTCAGAAAGCACCCAAAGAGTCACTTTTATAGATCAAATCAGATATCAATTTATTGGAGGCTGGTATACATCCTTATATTCTTGTTAACTTGGTTCAATTTTAGGGCTGGAGAGATCATGATCAAATTATTACCGAGAAGTTCATTAAATAGACATGTTTTCTTGACTTCAAAAAGGTGCCAGACAACATCAACATCAACATCAACTCCATCATCGCCAACACCCCAATACGCGATTCTGAGATCCAATACCTTTGAAAACCTGTGTAAAGATATTTCCAATGCCGTTCAAAATGATATATTTAAAATCAACAATAGAGAGATTTTGAACCTTTTCAGATTTTATCAATCCATTCCAACTGAATGGTCTGAGTATCTCGTTAGATCTGGTAATCAACTGACCAATAGTAATACAAAACAATTAGTGAGGAGTTTCACAAATAATGCTCGTTTGGAAATAATTACTTGGGACCCAGCCAAGGAATCCAACATCCACAATCACATGGGCTCACATTGTTTTATAAAAGTACTTCAAGGTGAACTTCAAGAAAATCTATTCACAAATGAAATCAAAAATAACAACATTGAAGATCCAGATGAACCAAAGATTAGATTCAAATATAATACTAAGATGACTGAAAATTCAGTTGGTTATATCAATGATGAACTTGGATTTCATCAAATGAAGAACCTTTCCAAGAAGAAGACTGCTGTTTCATTGCACCTATATGTGCCCAAAACTCCTAACACATCATGTTTGATCTATAATATGGAAAAGAATGTAATAGAAACCGTTAGTTGAATAGAGAACAACAGACCAGATCTCAAATGATATTATGATACAAATCGTGGAATCCGTTTTATTTGAAGGGTGAGAGATTAGACTACCAATCAGCTAGCATCAATGTTCATAAGTTTATGTATTGCAACGTTTGGTTCAACCTGTATAAAGTACACTCTAATTATAGTTCTTAAAATCAAGTGATAATATCATTCAACTAACCCAAAATTTCCCACTTTCACCACTATCTACTCTTTTTCTAACAGCTCTTGATAATAAGATCCCAACCTCATATTTTTCCTTCTGTTTTTTATCTAAATATTCTTTTAATTTATCAATAGCATATCTTAACTTCTTCAATTCCTTCAAATCAGTAGAAACATTGACAGATTCTGTCAATTCATTAAGGTAATCAATTTCTTTATTCAACTTGTTTATCTTCTTTGTTAGATCATAATCTTTTCTTTGTAAAGAATCGAATCTTCTTCTTGAAGCCTCATCCTCAGGTCCCTTCATTCCAACAAATTTTGGCACGCTAACATCTTCGCCCCTTATTTTGGTCACTTTCAGACCATTGTTATTAAAGATTGCCTGTGATATTGAATTTGGAATAGATTTCTTGGTGGTGGTGGTGGTGGTGGCTGTTGTTTCTTGTTGGACAACCTTGATATTTAATTTGATTGGAGATGAAGGCTCAGTTTCACGTGTAATTCTGATATTCTCCACTTCCTTCAACAAGTCATCAATCTGGGCATCTGAAGCATCTGAAGCATTTGATACTTCTTCAGTGATATCCTTTCCAGGGGTGACTGGTTCAGCAGCCTGATCTGGAGAGGCCTCAGCTTTGTTTACTATGAATAGCGGTTCAACAGCGGCATCGCTCTGCTCTTTTGCTGGAGTGGCGGGTGTATCAGCAGATCCCGATAACTCACTGATGTGGCTGTCTATGGCATCCAAAGTGTCGTCGTGGGTAGACATGTCTCTGTTCAAATGGCCTTCTATCTTCCTTTCAACTCTGCAAAAGACGCGCTAAATTTTTACTTCACTTTCAATTTCAATTTGAAAACACCAAAAAAAAAAAAAACACCAAAAAAACAAATGGCAGAATCCGCAGATTTCACGTGTCACTAAGATGCTAGGACCGAGCACTCAATATTGCTGATGACAAGATAAGCTGTTCTGGATAAGATCACAAATCACAACACACAAACAAAACAAAACAAAACACCAAAATCTAACAGATGCAGATGCTCAGACGCTCTCGTCGCCATTCCACTGACGAGCAACTTCCCAGTACGCAGCAACAGCAGCAGGAACGGAGATCGTCCATCACCTCATACATTCCCACAGCTCCCCCAAACCTACGAACCATAAGTGAAGAGACTCTCAATCCTGTCACTGATATTCTTGCATCTACTCAGACATCATCCTCAGATATGAATGCTGATAATAGCGACTTGGAAACAATAAGGTCGCGAAACACTCTGTCTACAGAATTTTCATGTGCTGAGACAGTTGTTGATTTGGTGTTGGGACATTCATTCTCTGAGTATAACGAAATCAGAACCCTGCCTATAATGTCACTCTTGTTTCAAAAGGGTTTATATATATTCCCATCTGAAGATGCCTTGACTCTCTATAAGGACAGAAATAGAAATGTGGAGTTGGATCTAAGGAAAGTAGGATTAGGAATGCCTTTGTTACATGTTGTATCTCCAATGTTAAGTGCCTTCAAGAAAAACTCACCAAGCCTAATATTTTACAAGTTCACGACTGATTTTATCACTACTGGAAATAATACAAAAATTACAACATCAATATCCAACAACACTACAGATAGCAACAACACCAGCAACACAAATGTTAACATTGAAAACCCCAAATTAGAATATTGTAAAATGTTTTTCAAATATTTGAAGAATGGTGTTTGTAAATATACTTTGAAGTTTACTCCAAATGGTAAACAAGATGATCCTTCAAACCATACTGTTATAATGTTGACTAATTCAAGCCAACCATTCACAGATACAATTTATAGAAAGACAAGGCTGAGATGGGTGGGTACAACCCCAATGTCATCAACAATTGGTTCTGGTTTCTTCAAGTTATTATATTTGAACGATGACAACCCTTCATTATTGGATTATTATGATTTCAATTCAGATTCGTTGACAGTCCAATCAGACTTTCATCCAACCTCCTTATCAAGTTTCCCACCAATGGCAAGATATAGTGATAAGAATTCATCAAGCATACCGAAAAAAAGAATGACAAGACATGGTGATATCAAACTGATTGAAGTATTAACAGGGAATATGGATACAACTTTTAATTTCAATCAAAGAACTGATAATAGATTCAGTAATGCTGATAGGAACTCAATATTAGATGTGCCGGATTGCACATTGGTTCTGACTTGCATGAGTTTAGTCTTGAGAGAACAAGAAATGAAAAAGAATCATGGCAATGTGCGGTGTTATGATTCAAGTAGTAGTCATGGTCTAAGTGTATTTTATTAGCTTTGGAGCAGATCAATAGCATCTCGGTTTTATTCAAAGCTGTAAAATTTGCTCAACTCAGCTTTTATAAATATATGACTCTCTGGAGGATGAAATGTTATCATGCTGTTGTTCGTGATTTTTGATTAGTTAACGCTGATACAGTTAGTAGGGCATAGAGGGCTTCCAGATTCATGTATTAATATCTTTGAATTTTATCATTCAACTACAAGGTGCAATATAATCACGCTGAGCGCTAATCTATCAAAATACTAGTTATTGACTATAATTGCTAAATCATATGCTATCTTCATCGTCAACACTTATGATATTTAGATCTCCCTTGAAACTTTTCAAGTAGACCAGTTTTCCATTTGGCAAATCATTGAGTTTACATCTATTTTCACCTTCCTCTAAGTTGGATACAATACCAGCATTCAAATGCCTTTTACTAACTCTTTTTAAAATTTCTGATTCTCGTACCAAGATCTTCCAAAATTCATGATCTTTCTTTGAACTTAATGGGTAACTGTCACAATTATCACTTTTATTTTGCTGATTTAGGAGAAGTTCATCAATCATTGAATCCGTCTCTATAATTGGGTCGAGCTCTAATCTTGAATCTATAGATTTTGCGATATCGCTCCAAGATGGCTCATCCAATAAAAGATATAAGCCTTCCATTATCAAAATTCTAGAACTTGAAAAGATCTTATTACCAAACATCTTAGGATCCTTCTCAGCATGGTCAAAGCTTGGTAAATAAATTTCTGGAATGAAGTCAGTCTTAACGTCTAAATCCATTGTTAAATGTATGTTTTTCACCAACGTAACAAGTAACGATGAGTCAAATGTTGGTGGCGAGCCCCTCTTAGAGATCATTAGATCTGAATCCTTGAACCGTTTCAAAGTCTTTAGTGGTAAGTGGAACCCATCCATTGGAATAACTTGAGCTAACTGACCAGCAGTTGTGAGTTGGGGATCCTCAAAGGTGATCCTAACAGCGGTATCATCACCACCTCTCCCTCTAAGTGTCAAAGAGCCATCCTCAGTGAGTTCCTTTGTTGGAATATACTTCTCATTTTCATAGAGCGTCCTTGTATAGTCCAAATCTGCATCATAATTCGGTAGGTCTTTGTTAAGTTCTATGAACTTAGCAATGGCATTATGATCAACTTTATTATTATGGTTATTGTAACTATCTGTTGGAAGTTGATGTTCTGAGTTTATTATCCCTGCAACTTTTTCTGCAATTGTGGTCTTTCCAGATCCAGGGGGGCCTACCAACAGTATCAACACTCTCTGTTTCCCAGAGTTGTTGAGCAGATCAATTGCTCTCTGAGCTAATTGCTTGTAGGTGGAGTCCATGTTTGAAGATCTGAGAATGACAGTATTCATGAAACTATTTCGCTGAGTTTCCAAGTTGGATCTTGAAATTTCCTAGTAATTGAACCTCAATTGAATGGTCCAAATGATTTATTTGAACGTGAATACAGTTTGAGGAGGATAGCTACCGATACACTGTATAGCTTTCCTTCAAATGTAACGCTCTTAGATGAATAGATAATTGATGACCTGGCAGCTCAGTATGACTTTGATTCTAGAAATTGGCAATAAACTGAGCGACAGTAATCTGAGAAAAATGTCTGTATTCCACCAGCTGGAGGCAATCAAGAAAACTCCAGATAAAAGAGTGCAAAAGAAGCAGTGGACCTGTTCTTCCAGTGATGCTCGCCTGATCTAATAATATTTGGCACGGACGCTTGTCACTCTCTGTGGTGTCAGGGTGTTTTAGAGAGAAGATGTCTTTTTAGCAAATTCTGACCCGCTTTGGTGATACATGAACCCGTCTTCCATTCCTCTTGAGCTGAAAGCCTTTTGAGTATACTTCACAATGTATTCTTGACGTAGTGCTATTCAAGTCTGGCAAATCGTTGCACTCGCTACATGGAAACGCATTTTTTGGCCTTTTCACGTGACTTTTCGTTCAATGAAATCGCCGGTGTTTTTTAATTTTGAAGGTGTAAAGAGTCAAATTATACAAATATTTCAATATTCGTCATTAGATTTAACACTCCTGATTCGCTGTCTAAAGCTAAATAGATTGACTCAACATGATGTTCTACAAGTCACTAACCAGATCTGCTGTATTAAAATCAGCTCTTGCCTCCTCAAAGAGATTTGGTTCTACTTTGACATTTGTTCAAGCTTCAGGTGATTCAATCTCATCAGGCTCTCTTTCCACATTGAATGCTGCAAAACAAATCGGTGAACCAATAACTGCTATTTTGTTAGGATCAAGCTCATCTAAGGTGGCTGAGCAATTACAAAAGGTTGATGGTCTATCCAAAATTTTGATTTCAAATGATGCTAAATTTGATCACAACTTGCCAGAGATTTTATCACCAATTTTAAAAAATATAATTGATTCTTCTGATATTTCACATTTAGTTGTACCAGCTGATTCTGTTGGTAAGAATGTTTTACCAAGAGTTGGTGCATCATTGGATGTTCAACCAATCTCAGATATCATTAAAGTTCTAGACTCTACTACTTTCCAGAGACCAATTTATGCTGGTAATGTTTTAATTACTGTCAAATCTAAAGACCCAAAAATATTAGTGAGTGTTAGACCATCTGCCTTTGAAGCCGTTACATTAACTGGTAACAACACATACCCTGTTGAAGAAATTCCAGTAACAGTAGAGGAACCAGCTATCAAATGGGATTCAGAAAGTTTGACAAAATCTGAAAGACCAGAATTGGCATCTGCTAAAAGAGTTGTTGCTGGTGGCCGTGGTTTGAAAGACAAGGAGAACTTTGCTGCTTTAATTTCTCCACTAGCTGACTCATTTAATGCTGCGATTGGGGCTACAAGAGCTGCTGTCGATGCTGGATTTGTTGATAACTCGCTTCAAATTGGACAAACCGGTAAAGTTGTTGCCCCAGATTTATATGTTGCAGTTGGTATCTCTGGAGCAATTCAACATTTAGCTGGTATGAAGGACTCTAAAACAATTGTAGCAATCAATAAGGATGGAGAATCACCAATCTTTAATGTTGCTGATATAGGATTAGTCGGTGATTTGTTTGAAATCGTTCCTGAGTTAACTGAAAAGTTGAAAAATTAATGAAGAGAAAAAATGAAAGAAAATGATGAGCTACTTATGAAACGATTTCTGCCTTTAGTTGTGTATAATTTTAAAATATTTTGAAGGTATTGGACACCCGAATCTGAGGTATTGATATCATATATACTTAGTCTGAAGACAATATGAACTACATGTAGATTGTGTCAAAAAATTAGTATATCTCAATGAATTATAAGTATCGCTCTGTATTAGACAATATTGTCAGCGTCATCGTATATAGAGTCCCTTTTATCAGATCTGTCATCCTGCTTCATAGGCTTAGCTTCTGTTTCCTTCTGTTTCCTTCTAAAAGTTTTCATATCCTTATTAGATTGAATTTCTTGATATTTTCTCTTAGCTTGTCTCGTTTGGTTTGAGACCCACTTTTTGGAAAAACTCCAAGTGATCAATATCAATAAACCCACACTAAACGGCACAGCAACTTCCCAGTAATACGAAACACTTTGATCTAAATCGGTAAAATGGGTGAAATTCATACCATAATAACCTGTCCAGAATGACAATGGCAAAAAGATAACTGTCACTAAAGATAATTGTTGCATGGCTGTATTAGACTGAGTAGATATCGTATTGAATATCAGTGCTACCAAATTTTCAACACTACTAACCATTGCTTCTATCTCGTCTGTAAACATCTGAGTATGGTCACTGACATCATTGAGATAAAGTTCTGTGCTTGGGGAAACAAATGTGTTGTCTAATCTTGAGTGGTCCTTCAAAGAGTTTATTAAAGCTGTTGTTGGTAACACTGTTCTCTTCAATTTTCTTAACTCCCCACTCATTAAATGCAACGATTGTGTATGCTCAATGTCAGGTGTTGTTAAAATATCCAACTCAAATTCTAAGAGTCTTCTTCTGTATGCCGCCAGCACAGGATACATAGAATCGACTATAGAGTCCAATAAATTCTGTAACAAGACACTACCATCACAAGATGTTCTCAGTATAGTTTGTTCAGCAGCAATTCTACCTAATAATGCATCCAACACATCAAAACCAAAGCTTTCAAAGAAAGAAATGACAATTCCATTATCGAGAAGGAAAAATGAGCATTGTTCAACTCCAACAAATAGATTCCTGTAAGTTAGCGGTCTGTTAGAATCAAGTATTCGCGATCTTCTCTTCGAGTAGCTATTAGGATAATTGAAATTATCCACTAATCTTCTTATTGCATGATTTTTCTTGATTTTATCAGCCAAAGAATCTGCATCAGGATCATGAGCTTCAAAACTTGTATCAAAATCTTCTTCCTTCGTGTAGTCGTATAAATTGAACCATTTCAGCAACCTATTCCATCTAGAGTCATAGTTGGTTGTTTCCTTCTTGGTCCTCACTAATTTAATCAAGGGCACAATTCCAAACAATTGACTTGGGTATACGTCGAGCTTCGTTCTCTGAGGAATATCAATCATATCTTCCACTGCTAATCTGTGCAAATTGAATTTCTCTCCAATAATAGCAATAGCCTCCCACGATAAACCATTACAGTTGATCCATCGCACTTTAGACCAGGGTGGTCTATTATTTAAAGATTTCTTGAGTGAGTCACATCCCTTTTTAACTCTTTCACTCTTCTCATTTGGAGTTGTAGTGGATTCATCATCAGAATGTACATCCAGGTCCAGGGCATCAGCATAAACGTCAATGTTTTCTACTCGATATCTTAATTCTGAATAATCGGTAATAGTGACTGCAGACCCAATAGAACTGATTATGACATCTGTTGTGTGGATATCGATACCAGGTTCCCATGATATTCTTTGTCTAGCAGCATTTGAGCTATATCCTCCCTCTTGATATTTTCTATTCTTCCTATTTCTTCTTCTCTTCCTCTTCTTTAAGTTCCTTGTACTAGCGTGTCTTTCAAGCTTGGCACCATTTGGAGGACTATCAGTATCGCTGGTCACCTCCTTTAAGGGATGGTCGTCTTGTTGTTGCTCATTATCAGTGAACCAGTCTTCATCATTGATGTGATCAACTGGGAGGTCTGGAAGGTCTGGGTCTCCAGAGTCGTACAGTCTGCCCATCTATGTTACTTGTGTCTAGCAGATACCAGTATGCTCAAATGTGATACAGTGAAGTCACAAAATTGCAGAGTTGAAGTGTTGAAGTGCTTATTTTTACTATTTGAATATTTGATTTGAGTATTTTACATTTTGAAGTTTGAAAAAAGTCAGCCACCTACAAAAAAAAATCATCCTCGAATGATTGACACAATTTGATAATTTGATCGTCGAACCATCGAACTGAACATGTTCATCGCTAGAGCCCATCTTGCTCGAAATACTCTAAATTCACATTTCTTGCCCATATCAAGCACACCTGTCTTTTTCCATTCTTGCTGTTCGTTGTTCAACAGCAATAAGTCAACTCAGAACGATGACTATGCTAATGGTGAAGAGCTAAACAAAAGAGATCAACAAAGGAAGGTCAATCTGGGCGAAATGATAAGGTACATCCAATATTATACTCCAAGAATACTAAATGAGTCACCAGACGTCAAGAAACTAGATTCCAACATCACGTTGCGATTGATGCCATCTTTACATCCCAACCTACCTGTAATAAGTGGAATAGGTTCATATCTTACCACCTTGAAGGCAGTTCAATTCTTATGCTCAAATCTATTAGGTGTCAAGCATCTCAAGATCAGTGAATTAAAGATCATTGAACCATATGAAATGTCTAGTGGGTTGTATGAGAGTACTTTAAAGATTCAAGTTAAATTCGAAAGTATTACCCCAGATGAGTCCAAAGAAATATTACAATCAGGCCTAGTAAATTCAGATGACTGTTCATCATCATCAACTACTTCTTCATTGTCAAAAGATCACTCATTTAATGGATCAGTATCACGTTCTATTCTTGATTTGAGTGATTTCGCCTCAACAGCAATTTCATCAAATAGTATTGGAGGTTCAAAAAGACTTTGTGGTATATTTTTATTCGAATTAAACGAAGAGTTGAGCCTGATTTCAGTCCATTCCATTGATAATGTTGAGATATTGGATGATAAAGTTAATGATGGAATAAAGGGTGATGTTATAAGTGGTAGTGCTATTTGAATTCAACCTATTGATTTGGGTACATTACGCCCTTTGCTGGTTCAAAGGCCACTCACCACATCAAAAAATCAATGGAAAAAGCAGAACAAATCAAGTTAAGATCAATAATATATGATCCAAATTCTTAAATACTTGTATATAGTTATAATTGATGGTGTATATATGGATGAAATGATGACTTTAATTTTACATACATATGTTGTACCAATCAAATCCTGGCAGAAATCACGTGTCACTAATTTTGTTTTTATTTTGCTGTTTGAGTTTCTAGAAAAAAGGGAAATATTTTTGTCTTTCTTTGCCATCCAACAAGAATTTGTAACAAGTTTGAACTGATAATTGACAATAGTTGAATAAGATAATAACTCGGGTTCATATTCTTTGATCAAACTAATCTTCAATAAAGTCATCTATCTATATTCACAAGCCTCTTTCCGATCATATACTTGATTTACAAATATAATCATAAAAAAGGCGGAGACGATAATAACATTATTATACACATTCTAAAACAAATCACTGAGCAATTAACATTAATTTCAAGACATACAACAATGGGTGCTTGTTTAGCTGTTACTAAAATCATAGGTACCACTGCTCTCGGTGTTTACACTGGGTATTTGAGTTGTAATTTATTGAACAACTTTGAGATTTTTGATTATTGCTTTAAGAGTAATGGATCTGCCGTGAGCATCAATAGTGACGAAGTCAAGGCCTATGTCAAGAGACAGATTGTTAAAGGTGGTTCAATTTTGTTGGGACTTAATGGATTAAGTTCGTTATGTTTTAGTTTAGCTTATTTTAAGGCACCAGCACGTTATCAACATCCATATTTGATTTATGCGTCATTAGTCTTTCCAATTTCCTCTTTAATATTTGGTGTTTTATTAAAGGATGATTTTTTAAAATTATTCAAGACTGAAATCAAAGAAGTTGAAAGAGAGATTAAAGAAGTTAAAGATGAGATTAAATCTGAACTTGACAATTCTGTTTATAAAGATTTAGGATCTGAGATTTCTAGATCTAGTAGCAGTGGACATGGTACCACACCAGAATCTGAGACTGCTGCTGATATTGAAAATGAAGTTGAAGAACACTTGACCAAGAAGTATTTAAGTGGAGTTGTTGACAAGTTCAAATTGGTTAATAAGTTGAACTTTGGTGTTGGGTTATTTGGTTTTATTATTGCAAGTGTTGGTATCTATGGTGATTATTGAATTCAATATTTATTACTGGCAACAAGATAGTTTCTATCAACTTTGGGGCTATGAAATATTGGAATTTAATCAAGGAATGGACATGTCTCTTTGTTTTATCTGTGGGTAAGGGGTGTTTTTTTTTCATACTATTATTCAATTCAACTCAATTCAATCAACTAAGAAAAGCTCATAAGCGTTTCAAAGGTATCAATATGAAAAAGAAAACAATCGGTATTGCTGATCAATATGACAGCTTTACATATATATATATGCCATAACTCATATTACGTATCATCAAGGAGAATATATCACAACTAGAGTGTTTTTAAGTGAACTTATGGATTGGAACAGACCGCGTTTTGGTTCATCTATGCAAAAGTAGTAGATATCAGTGTATCTCGACCACTTCACAGTGGACTGGCTTGGATGATACAAACCGTAGATCTATATATCAGGTATACTATTTCGGCGAAGCTGCAAGTAATGTTGAGTAAAAACCTAACAACGTGACAACTAACTACATATCTCTATGAATATTGATACTCGCAAATTATCTAGCTTATAAAACAACTAATTCATGTTTAATGTAACTAGTTGTTATGATCTCGGGAAGCTCTACAGCTTTACTATCTATAGCAGAAAATATTGTATGTTTATTGAGATCTTGAAATATTGTTTATCATGAATCATGAAACACCATCATGAAAGCAGATAGCATCTCATGAATCCATTCAACCATTAGTCGTTCTATCATTCCGTCATATATATATCAAATCACTAAATACCACATACTACGTACGTACTATATAAAGCCAGTATAAATTGGAAGAGCGGAACATGTGGTTCCTGATATAACGAGTCAATATTATATATATAGCGTCATAGTGAGATGGTAAAATATATCAATAGCCATATTTGCATACAGTGTGTTGTAACATTGTATCATTGTAGCCTTGTAAGTTGTAGCCGTTTGACGTTAATTTGACCAGTATTTTCAGCGTTGCAGAGTGTCTAATTTGATGGCCAGCGAGCCTCAGTTTTGTTCAGTTTGAGGATGTATTTACGTGTTTACTATTCATGAGAATTTAACCATATTGACATATTGACATGATTTTGTGTCTCAGTGATAAGAAATGGTAAATCGCTGGATCCAACCGTTTGGACAGAATTGTGGAAACCGATTCTAAATTTGTGAATCTTTGATTCTTTGGTGCTTTGGTGGATGTTTGTTTTTGTTTCTCTTATCAGCTTATCGCGGAGACCAGGCTGACACTAAAGGGTGTAACGGCCAATGTTGAAAATTTTATAAAAGCGTGAATTTCAGGGTAATAAAGTCGGAATATGAAGATGATAAAAATACGGTTAGAATCGTGTATTAATTTTCTATAAGATAGTAAGATTTAATTTACAACTTTATTTGGTTTGATTACTTTATGTTTAAATTTGTTGAGCAATGTAGCAAATTTGAGGATCGGCCTCCCATAGTAAATTGAAAAAAATTTGTAAAAATTTGTCAAAAAAATCAATTTTTTGGCCAAGTCCAAAAGCTTAACTATGGCAAGGAAAAAAAACGGCAGTCAATTGGATTGAAGAAATCTCTAGATGTCCAACTTTGACCACAAATTAAAGTAGTTTCTAGAAATGATAAAACTTAGATAAATATACCACTGTGTTAGAGATCCCATGAAGTTTTATACTTAGAAGTTATAGATCTACAACAGATATAGAAGGTCTTTAAGTATACACTTTTAAAAATTTACAAATGTATTTCCCCATAGTTAAGGAATTTTGGCAGGAATTTTTTTTTTTTTAATTTTGGGGTCAGATTTGAAGACTTGTTTATTTTTTTTTTGCCTTCCTTTCCTTTCCCTTTACCAACCACAAAGAGATTACTAACCAGATTTGGTGCTAGATAGACGATGGATCAATGATGATGAGAAGTCAGTCGACGGGCGGATTGTCATCATTGATACATAGTCTATCCATGATGGTAAGTGTTCTGCTCATGTTTTTATTTACAAATGCTTTGCTGGCCAGCGGTATGGCTTTGTTGGTGGCGGTTGATCATGAGCTATGATGCTACGTTTGCTGCTCTTGAACTGGATTACTATTGGTTGCTACATTACTACTACAAAGGTTTTCATGCTGAGTGCTGCTGAATGTTTTGAGGATGAAACTAATTCTGATGGTGTTGTTGTTATAAGCTCAACTTTAGTCCAAGATCTGCATGTTAAGGGTCTACTTTGTTTCTACATTACCTATCCCCCTCTTGGTCATCTTTCCCTGTTTTTAGATTTCTTTATTCTCCTATATACTTCTACTCTCTTATATAGCTCTTTGTCTGCTTCAGGTCCAAATCTGATGTTTTCTTATCATTTCTTATTTCTTATTCTCAGTAAGCTCAAACGCCACTTAACCCTCTGCCATTTTTTTGTAGGTCAGCTCAAACTAGAGTTACCCGAACTTTTACGTGTCAATAAGCACTACCTTGACTATGGAGCAGTATAAAGACATCGATATCTCACTCAATATGATAGATTAGGGCAAAAACCAAATCGTATAAGTACACTATACACTCTTTAAATGCTTTTCCAAAGTTATACATTCATACCTTTTAAGTTCAGCTCACAATACTGTTTTTACAAACGTTGTAAATTTTTGACAAGCTCAACAAAAAACGCGTTCAAGCCAAAATTTTCCTGCCATAGTAAAAAAAACTCGTTACAGCCTTTAGTGTGAAAGCAGTGTTATCACCGACGAGCCTAGGCTAGGCAGCCTAGGCCCTAGCTGCCCAGCCGGTGACTCAGTGACACTGACCACTGCCCAGGGAATTGGTGGCGAGTGGGACGTCCAGGCTGGGTCATGCCTGGCCACGGGGTGACCTCAACATCTCAACGGGGGCTCTGGTCTGCCTAAAGATCCCTAGCCTCTAGGCTGGGATTTGGGATTTGCACCAACCATCTTGGATACGAAAGAGAGGAAAAGGGTTCGATATGACAGTTGCAGTGCTCCTCAAAGAAACAAAATACAAGTTGATACTTGTGAATTTGTGATTCTGAACTTGCTATCTTACTATCCAGCTATCCATCTAGATTCTAGACTGATAAACTACATGGTCACTAAGTTGTAACTTGTAAGAAGTTGTAACTAGTGAGACTGATTTAACATGAAATAATGTTGGTAATGCTGGTGGTGGACCGGTGTACCACTGACCAGTACTACCGAGCTCAGAGTTGTAGGACGAACAGCTAGCTATAGCCTATAGTCAAAAAGAATTCTCATAATAATTCACAGCAAGAAGTAAGTCAACCATCATGAAGTGGCGTAATAGGGGTATAAGCTGCAATGAGATCTTTCTGCAAGAGTCTTTCAGTCTATCTATCTATATATGATCTCTGGTTGTATAGCGAGGATTACAATTTACAGCTTGGAATAATGAAATATTCGGTTTCATAACGAGTACTAGTTCAGTTTTAAGTTTTTTGAGGATGACTGTAAAGTGTACACTGCTTTGACTGCTTTGAGTCTTTGACTGCTATGACTGCTTTATAATTTGAATATTGACGTCTTATTCGATTAAGTACGGTCCTGTAGTCCTGTATACTGTTTTGTTCGCTCGTGTGGGATAATCTCAAAGATAAGGTATGGAATATTGATTGTAGTCTCGACTCTCCAATGTCTTCATCCAGTATTCTGTGATTCTGTGACTCTGTGACCTGTCTGATTGATCAATGATAAGTAGATGAAATAGAAGACAATAAGGTTGAATTGATGGCGTTGAATCTTGAATTTCTTGATTCTTGAATCTTGACTGTATTTTGTGACAGAAATATTGGTTTCTTTTTTTTTTTATCTTGTTTGGTAATGAGGTTACTAAATAGACTGGAGAATAGAATCAAGAATTGAAAGCTGGTAATTCTCTGGTTCCTTGGTTGTTTTGATGTTTCGATTCTGCTTTGAAAGATGAGGAGTGTGGTATCTTGTATTTGAATGAAGGAAGCTCAATATGATTACCATCTAGTTTACCATAATTACTTGTCGAACGGGCATATCATATATATGTTGTGAGCCTCAACCAAAAGGAGAAAACGAGTATTCCAGAATTTCCAGATAAAGCGATATTATATCGTGGAACAAGGGGGGGCACTTGAGTCCTTTTTAGCTATATAGTATAGAATCTGGCGAGCTATTCCACACTGAGTTGAGCATTAGAGACGTTTACAAGCTGATGGAAATGGAGTACTCAATGCTAGTGAGGGAATAGTGATTATATGAAGATTCTATATGGTTTGTGTGGCTGAAGCATTTATAATTTGAAGATGAAATATGGGGCTTCCCAAGGACATTGATCAGTTATTTGAGCTTGTGATTTGTGATTTGTGATATTGGGTAGGTGCTGGGCTGGGAGATAGGGACATTTGTGTTTTATGTTGATGTCGATTTGGAATTATAGTAGATACCTTGATACCTTCACTATACTTATTACTGATATCTGACTTTGTGACTTTGTGACACTATTGTTGATTGTTGATTCAATCTGCTTTCTTGGTTTCCATAGAGATTCGCAGATAATGAAAGGGCCATGCACCTCAGCTGCGAGTGACGCTGAGATTGAGTTCGGTGCAGGTGGGCAGCGGGACTAGGGACTGGGCAGTGGTTGATGTAGTAGTGATAAGAATAGTGTAGTAGTAGTATAGTGTATAGTGTAATGTAGTAGTAGTAGTAGTAGTATAGTGGTGTATAGTGTAATATAATATGATTATAGCACAGTCAAAGACACAAGTTGGAGTGAAATCCATCCACTCTGACGCTGCTGGTCTGAACACCCCGACACCACTTCTAGTCCCAAGTCTTTTAGTCTCTTAGTCCCGCTGTTGCCCCGAGTCCCGAGTCCCGCGGTCGCAGAGTGGCGGTCTAATCTAATCGCCCAGCTGTCCAGATTGCAATCACGAGGAGCATCATGGCCTTTATAAGGTAAATGTATAAATAAACAGATGGCTGCCCCCTTCTCATTCTTCAAATTATATCATTCACTTTAAACGCCAACAATTAACCAATCACCAAAGACAGCCATGCTACAGACCCTCCCTCACATCCACCAACACCATCACAACAACAACAACAACAACAACAACCTTCCTTCAACATTCACCACAAACAACAATAACAACAACAACGCCACCCACAACTCAACAATCAACGAGTTCATAGCATACGAGAATGGCGTCCTCCTCAACAACAGATACAAGAAGATATCAAACATACAGAACGGCTCATATGGTCAGGTCTCATTGGCTTTAGATCTAGTGACAAATCAAAAGGTTGCCATCAAATCTATGAGTAAATCTATAAAGGGTGTCAAAGTCATTTCAAAACATGAAATTTCAATCTTAAAGAAATTAAACCCTTCAAATCATTCAAATATTTGTGCATTATTAAATCATTTGGAATCAAATGATTATATCTATTTAATCTTTGAATATTGTGAACATGGTGATTTATTTGATTATTTAAAGAATAGTTATATTGATTATAACGATTTAGAATTACCATTATCTTTATCATCAACTTCAAATAATAATAATAAATTAAATAAAAAAGATAAAAATCTAATATTACAATCAAATCAAAGAATTAAACATTTTATTAAAGAATTGATTCAAACTGTTCAATTTATTCATCATCATGATATATTTCATAGAGATATAAAACCAGAAAATATTTTAATTGATTCAAATGGTTCTTTAAAATTAACTGATTGGGGTCTTTCAACAACTTCAAAATTAACTTTGGAATTCAATATTGGAACTGAAAAATATATGGCTCCAGAAACATTCAAATCTTCATCCTCATCTTCATCTTCATTAACAGCAAACAACAACAACAACAACAACAACAACAACAACAACTCTTCATCATCAACAAATATAAATGGTGACTCTCAATATGAAACAAAATATTCAGATTATTGGTCATTAGGTATAACAATATTATACTTGTTATTTGGTACTTGTCCCTTCAAATCTGCAAATCATTTAAAAGATTCAAATTTTAATAATTTTAAAAAGGATTCTAAATATTTATTTATAATTTATCCAAATCTTTCAAATCATGGTTATAATGTTTTAATTCATCTTTTAAATATTGATCCATTAAAGAGAAGTTTATCAAATGCTTTAAATGAATTGATTATTACAAATTATAACAAGAGTATGATTGAAAGTTGTCATAAGAAGATAAATAACAAGATAAATAATGAATTAGAATATAATGATACCCAATTACCAACTTCTATCCATCAAACACAAGCACAAACCACAACAGCAACAGCAACAGCAACAACAACAACAACAACTGATTCATTATTGACAATCAATAACAACAACAATAACGTCACCATCAATGATAAAAAGGATTTAGATAATGATTTTATCTTTGGTATGGAAGATGAATTAATGCCAATGGATCATAACAACATTAATGAATTGATCAATTCTCCATTAAATGAACAAATGAATGTTTCTTCTTGTCAAGAAATTGATGATTTGTTATTATTATCTTCATTATCTCCATCTCAACATCATATGATTGATCATCAACATCATCAACAACATCAACAAATTGCCACCACTTTGGATCATAATCTATCATTTAATTCATTATCTCCTCCACCTTCATTGTTGTTGGATTCTGCATTCTCTCCATCATCAATCTCTACTCCAAACTCATTTATGTCAACAAACACTAATGGTCCAAACAGTATGACAAACTCCTCTTTTTATCAACAATACCAATACCAATACGCTCAACCAGTACAACCATTCAACAAGAACTACCATCATAATCAACCGCAACAGCAGAAGCCACAACAACAGGAGCAGGATAACATGTTTGTGCGTCCAAATGACATTAGACTAATGAACATTAACGATCAATATTGGTAAATGATATATGATTTAGATAACATTATATTACATTACATTACATAATTACAAGACTTTGATTAGACTTAGAATATTGACATTTTTATTAATTTTACAAACATTTCATATACACACTTTATCACACTCTGGCAGTGTGATAATTTACATTAATTATATCATCTACGTACTATCATTATGAGGCTGTACAACCTTCGAATTACGTAACTAGTCTGAAGATTCATGAGAAGAGGGTTTCTCCACAAAAGTAGTAATTACTAGGCTCCAATATTATTCTTAACTGCGATGCGATTATCAAGACTCAAGACCCTCCCTCATCCATGACAGGTGATGGGGATGATGTGATTAATATTGATATAATAAACCTTTAACCAGCTTGAGCTATTAATAATTATTATTAGATCTCATGTCAAAAGTCAAAAGTGTCAGCTGTCAATGAGACACTCTCAGCTCTGCCAATGGTGTGATTCTTCGGTGGATCTTTCTTGAGGTTTTGGAAGGAGATGTGATTGATTCGCTGAGGAATTTACTGCGTATATTGTATGCGTTAGTTGAAGGAAGTGATCAAGATTCAATATCCACTGTCTACTCTCATTGCCTGTCAATTTAGATGTACTTTGCTCTTTGAATTCGACCTGAATTTGATTTGATGCGATAAAGTTGTTTCCAGTTTGAGGCACCCCCAAAATCTGCTGAAGTCTCAGACAATAGACTGCGCTCGCTTCTGTGCAGATTCACAAATTAGAATGGCTTCCAAAGAGATTTGCAAATAACACAGGTTGAAGACTAGCTACAAGTTATAAGAGTTACGAGGGAGACTAGGTTCAGCCTTGTGTATCTTCTGGTTCTATTCTTGCTTCACACCGGACAATGGCGCTAAACTGAGATTCAAATTAATATTATACAAATTTACTGATCTTGGTTAGCTATAGGTTCTATTTAGTATCCATATATACAGCAGTAACAACAATAACGTCATCTTGCAAATAATTCATATCATCATTCAGCTAGTTTCAACTTGCAATCTCTTCAAATTCATCTTCATCATCCGTATCCGGACCAACTACTTCTTCAATGTTATGCTTCTTTTTATATTTTTGAAAACTCTCTTCATAGAGCTTCATTCTTTGTTTCAATCGTATAACTCTTTTCGGTTTCTCAAACTTATCAAGCTTGAGCAGTTTCTTCAAAACACTTTTGACTTCTCTCTTGCTAATAATCTTACTATTTTCTAAAATACTTTTATATTCTTTTTGTTTCACACCTAAATCTCGAGCCAAACTTTTAGCTTTATCAAGTTCATCATCACTCCCACTAAGAACTGCTTTTATTAGAGCTCGACCTTTATGATAACGATACATTTGGAATCCCCTTTGTGTATATCCCAAGTTATGCTTTTGTTCAAACTCATCAAATGACATAAAATATTCTTTCTTTGCCGCTCTTAATCTTTGTTGAGAATTGTATAAATCCATTGATAGCTCTAAAACTTCAACATCAATCGTAGAATCTTGTTCTTTAGAGACATTACTTGTGCCACTTTCAAGTTTTGAAGCGTACTTTTCCCCATTTTTTGCTGCTCTTCTCAATATTGTTTCCAAACTTTCAACAGTCATATCAACTTGTCCTTTGACTTTTAACGTATCATTGAACATCCAGCAAAGTTCTCCCATTCTTTGTTTTAACAAACGGCCACTTAACTTTCTGGGATGGAAAATTTGATTTTCTGATACTTCAAGTAACACTGATTTCAGCTGCTCATTGTTCAATTTGAGATCGTCATCATCATCATCATCATCATCATCATCATCTGAAGAGTTATCTGAGCTTTCTAACGACTCATTTCGTTGTAATGTAGAGTTGACGTCAACGTCTGTATGTGTTGTTGTTATAGGTAGAGGTAAATGTATCTTATCTATTTTTGGGGAAATCACCTCTCTGGTTGATATTGAAGTATGAGATGCATTAGTGTTATCATCACTTGATCTTCCTTGTGGTCTAATCGAGTTGTCGATTGCGGTGTTGGGAAGTATAGGAACGTTAAAAGTTTGAGCAGGGTGTTCTGTAATATTATTGAGCAGCTGCACACCTTAATTTTGATTAAACATCAAAGGATAATTTGGAGCATAAGGGAGTGGCATTGGATAGTGATTCATGTAGTTGTATTGTTGGTTCAAAATAATTGGTGGTGGATTCGCGTATGGGGGATATCTAAGAGGTGGTAGTGGTTGTTGTATGTAATATCCATACTCTGGACTGTATATGGTGCTCATATTGTTTGGATTGAACATATTTTGGTTATGGAATGTGTTCACTGTTGATCTTAGCTTTGTTTCTTTGTTTACTTTGCAAATTAGACTGCGCGAGGAATCTGAGAAATTAAAATTAAAATATCAAAACAGTGGTGCTGTGCCAACCAACTGAGAGTGCTCAGTTTAATGCTCCAAGATAGTTATTGTTCCAAATCTACTTCAGAGATTCTATCAAACCTTGTGATGCTATTATTAAGGAGAATATTATTGTAATACTTTTGAACATCAATTGGTAGGACAGCCAGTAGTAGCTGATGATATTAGACTTTGACCTTGACTATTGATCTCAAGGTGATATTTTGGATTGGAAGGCAATTTATTATATAGTATAGGGCTAATCCATATCATATATATTTGCAACAACTCTCAAATATTCACGTCCTTTAACAAATCATAGATCATTGATGTTCAAATACTCAAATCATGATAGAACTAGCTCAAGTTATTAGATTCTTTGATTGGTATTCAGCCTTTCACCAACACTAATTCTTAATTCTTTCAGAGCGCTACGCAAACTGATTCGATATGGTTATTACTGTTCTCATCATCGAGACTCTAAAACAGTAGTAGTACGTACATGTCATGTCAGCCCTAGAGCCTGTTCTCATGACTCATCCTGGATATCTTCACAACTTGATATTCTTCACCAGTAACAACTGCTCCATCTTTTCCTTTCGCCGGAACCGGCCTGGATCTCGAAGCCGGAAGCGGAAAAACGGACAACCCAATCAATTTTTTTTTTTCATCCATCGACGACTAAAGTGAATCATAAATTAAAATTTTTCACCTTTTCATTTCCTTCTTTCTTCTCTTCTTTTCATCCCCAAAGTTTATATCCAAACTAAACAACATCTTCAGAATGTCATTCAGAACTGCCACTATCCGTGCTGCTGCCGCTGGTTCAAAGGCCATTGCCTCTGCCACCCAAAAGAGAGCTTTATCTGCTTTAGCTTCCGCTGCCATCAGACCAACCTTAAAGTCTGCTGCTTCCCCAATTGTTGGTACTCGTGGTGTCAAGACCATCAACTTTGCTGGTACTGAAGAACTTGT
This sequence comes from Ruyongia ponderosae, assembly GCA_030582235.1. Lineage (NCBI taxonomy): Eukaryota > Fungi > Ascomycota > Saccharomycetes > Phaffomycetales > Wickerhamomycetaceae > Ruyongia > Ruyongia ponderosae. The sequence goes on along the minus strand of JAKTWV010000015.1, from coordinate 57,257 downwards.
CTACGAAAGAGCTGACTGGCCAAGAGAGAAGTTATTAGAATACTTCAAGAACGATACCTTAGCCTTAATTGGTTACGGTTCCCAAGGTTATGGTCAAGGTTTAAACTTGAGAGATAACGGTTTAAACGTCATTATTGGTGTTAGAAAGAACGGTGCTTCATGGAAGGCTGCCATTGAAGATGGTTGGGTTCCAGGTCAAAACTTGTTTGATGTCAATGAAGCCATCAACAAGGGTACTTACATCATGAACTTGTTATCAGATGCTGCTCAATCTGAAACTTGGGAATCAATCAAGCCATTATTAACCAAGGAAAAGACCTTATACTTTTCCCATGGTTTCTCCCCAGTCTTCAAAGATTTAACTCACGTTGAACCACCAAAAGATCTTGATGTTATCTTAGTTGCTCCAAAGGGTTCTGGTAGAACTGTTAGATCTTTATTCAAGGAAGGTCGTGGTATTAACTCTTCATACGCTGTTTGGAACGATGTTTCAGGTAAGGCTCACGAAAAAGCTCAAGCCTTAGCTGTTGCCGTTGGTTCAGGTTACGTTTACCAAACCACTTTCGAAAAGGAAGTTAACTCAGATTTATATGGTGAAAGAGGTTGTTTGATGGGTGGTATCCACGGTATGTTCTTAGCTCAATACGAAGTCTTAAGAGAAAACGGTCACTCCCCATCAGAAGCTTTCAACGAAACTGTCGAAGAAGCCACTCAATCATTATACCCATTAGTCGGTAAGTACGGTATGGATTACATGTACGATGCTTGTTCCACCACTGCTAGAAGAGGTGCTTTAGATTGGTACCCAATCTTCAAGGATGCTTTAAAGCCAGTCTTCAACGATTTATACGAATCTGTCAAGAATGGTTCAGAAACCAAGCGTTCATTAGAATTCAACTCACAACCAGATTACCGTGAAAAATTAGAAGAAGAATTAAAGGTCATCAGAGCTATGGAAATCTGGAGAGTTGGTAAGGAAGTTAGAAAATTACGTCCAGAAAACAACTAAGAGTTGTCTTTCTTGAATTGAATTTTTGTTAAATTTTCTTTACTAGAGATGCCTTTCTTATTATTTTACTCCTTTATTAATGAATGATTGTTATGGTCATTGAATGACTCGATATCGTTCATTTAATATTTATTTTTGCTTTTATTGGGAATCAAAAACTTATTTTTATATCATTTAGTTTACATCAGGTTATTTTTGAATTATTTAGTTGCATGAACATTGTTTAATGAAAAGACAAGTTCAGAAAGAATATAAGATAATACATTCTTGTATTTTTTCACAAAATTGGGACAACTGTTGTAGAATAATCATATATTGACTCAATTTTAGACCCAATGACTACAGTAGTACAGTTTCACAGATCTCATAGTTGAAAAGAATCAGGGCGTGGCCATACCGAAATCACTCTACTTTAGGAATCTTCTGTGACTGCTAAAAATTTAAAAATGTTTGGATGTTTTGAGGTCAGAAATTTTCAAGGAGAGACTCAAAAAAAAAGATATACACAATTTTTCAACTACATAGTGATACTTGTATCTAATATCTCCATATCAATAAACTCAAAATGGCTGTTGGTAAGAATAAGAGACTTTCCAAAGGTAAGAAAGGTTTGAAGAAGAGAGTCGTTGATCCATTCACCAGAAAGGATTGGTTCGATATCAAGGCTCCATCAACCTTCGAAAACAGAAACGTTGGTAAGACTTTAGTCAACAAGTCAACCGGTTTAAAGAACGCTGCCGATGCCTTAAAGGGTAGAATCGTTGAAGTTTCTTTAGCTGATTTACAAGGTTCAGAAGACTATGCTTTCAGAAACGTTAAATTAAGAGTTGATGAAGTCCAAGGTAAGAACTTATTGACCAACTTCCACGGTTTAGATTTCACCTCAGATAAATTAAGATCATTAGTTAGAAAATGGCAAACTTTGATTGAAGCTAACGTTACCGTTAAGACTTCAGATGACTACGTTGTCAGAGTTTTCGGTTTAGCTTTCACCAAGCGTCAAGCTAACCAAATCAAGAAGACCACTTATGCTCAATCATCCCACATCAGAGCTGTTAGAAAGCAAATGAACGAAATCATTACCAGAGAAGTTCAAAACTCTACCTTAGCTCAATTAACCTCAAAATTAATTCCAGAAGTCATTGGTCGTGAAATTGAAAAGGCTACCAAGAACATCTTCCCATTACAAAACGTTCACATCAGAAAGGTCAAATTATTAAAACAACCAAAATTCGATTTAGGTTCATTATTAGCCTTACACGGTGAAGCTTCAACTGAAGAAAAGGGTAAGAAGGTTGCCACTGGTTACAAGGATGAAGTTTTAGAATCTGTTTAAATATTAATCCAAAAATTATAGGTTTTTATCATTAATTAAGTTAAAAAAGAATGTTTTTATGACTTTTGCACTTTTTCCACAGAGTGAATGAAGTAAATGCTTTGTATTCCATAAAATAATATCGCACAGAGATGTTTTTGATAGTTAATTGCAATGTCCTCATCAAGTAATTTCGCAGATTCTTTGTCAGAATCTTGATCTTTCTAATTATCTGACTGAACTTAAACCAAAAAAAGATTTCCCAACAGAAAAAGACTGTAATCCAATATTTCCTTCTATAAATGTTGAATTGTTAGCTATGGGGTTTATCTTGCAGCACTTGCAAATCATTGTAGTAATTGTGTAATTCGAATCAACCACTCAAACCATCAAAACTGTGGATTCGGTATCAAATTTTACTCACGTGAAGTGATTGAAAATTTTTGGAAATAGTAGCATCCCAAGCTCTTTTATTTACAAGAACCCAAGCATTTGAAATAGCCACAAAAACTAGAAAAGCATCTCAAAGAATTCAAGTAAAGATGTCAATACCTAAACCATCTGATAGTACTCTACGTCTTGGATCTAAGGCTCCAAACTTCCAGGCAGATAGTTCTGTGGGGTCAATAGATTTTTATGAATACCTTGGTGACGATTGGTGTGTCTTCTTCTCACATCCAGATGATTTTACACCAGTATGTACTACTGAATTAGGAGCATTTGCCAAATTACAACCAGAGTTTACAAAGAGAGGTGTGAAATTAATAGGTTTATCGGCTAATACTTCCGATACTCATCATCTTTGGATTAAAGATATTGATGAGATTACAGGTTCACAATTGGTTTTCCCCTTAGTTGCTGATCCAAAGAGAGAAATTGCTCTTAAATATGATATGATTGATTTTCAAGATGCTACTAACCTTGATGACAAGGGTGTTCAATTAACTATTCGTTCAGTGTTTATAATAGATCCAAAAAAGACTATTAGATTGATGATTAGTTATCCAGCTTCTACTGGAAGAAACACAGCAGAGATTCTTAGAGTGTTGGATTCATTAATGACAGGTGATAAGTATAGGGTTACCACACCTATCAACTGGATCCCAGGTGATGACGTTATTGTTCATCCATCATTTAGTAATGAAGAGGCTGCCAAAGTTTTTCCAAAATTCAGAATCATCAAACCTTACCTACGTTTAACCCCATTAGACATTGAAACTCCTTAATAATATATTAATGTTAATGAATTTATGTGAATCTATTTGATCGATTACGTTGGTAATTGACTTGTACTTTAGAGATATTACTTGATCAGTATGCTCAACGATATGAAGGGTTCCTAGTTCCTCTTTCTTGAGAATGCTTTTCTTAATTGAGTACTCTTGCTTGTTTTCAATGATCTCGTGTGTAAGTTTAGGGATATTACGATGCCAGAAGTACACTTTCAACGATTTAATATATGGATTATAAGTAGCTAGTCCAAATATCAAGCTGGTCGACATTTGGCTATCTGTACATTATTCTGAGGTTAAAGTTGACACATAATTTTTCTCGTTGTTCTCGGAGTAGAATAACCAAACACATTTGCTAATATTGTGTGCGCTATAGTGCAACTCATCTAAAATTGATCCTGCTAAAAGATATATCTGTATATATAATATATATTTCCTTTCAATCAAATCCATCATGAGCTACATCGTAAGTTGAAATTTATAGCAATTTGTACTTATAGAACAGCTCCAGTTTCCGCAACCGATCGATCTTATATAGCTGCTGGGCGCTCAAAAATCATAAAAAGCACAACAATATAAGCAAAATATTCTCCAAATCGTCTGAAACCTTCCTATATTGATTAAAGGGATGAATATTCGTTATATTGATATGGATAATGCATTTTAAGGCTGTTCAAAAATTGGTTTCCAGATTTGGGATTTCAAAATATGTTCAGACAGCTGGTAACTTTTAAAAAATACAAAACTATAAACCATATATTTGATTTTCAATAAAAAAGTGACAAAATTGAAATTTGGAAAGTCTCTATGGAATCTCTGTATCTACTTTTTTAACCAATATTTAATTTGTTTGTTCATAGAAAACAAATTTTCTGCCTAGATTTACGGTTACTTGATTACCTCTCTTTGGCGCCAGTATTGTAGGCGAGAAGAAGTGCTATGAAAGTTTTTTTTTTCCCTCCGTCGCGTGGGCTGGCCGAAAGCCAAGCTAGAAAGCTAGAAAGCTGGAAGTACCTGGAAAGTTGAATCCATTTGATCCATTTGAGTCTGTTTTTCTCCAAAGCACTGTACAGTGTAAAGAGGTGTATAAGCTGTTATTTGTGTGAAGTGTGCTGATATCTGCCAGCTAGTTACAACTTACTAGCAAGTGCTAAGGCACCACAGGAGCCCCCAAACACCCGGACAGCAGTCCCGAAGAGGCAACTGGCTTCCCCTGGCGGGCGTTCCTGCAGCAGGTGGCAGCAGCGTGCCCGATCGGGAGCACCCTGCGAAATCGGTATGTCGATTATTCGATGGAAAGAAGCTAGAAGAAGAGGGAAGAAGAGAGGTATGGTGGTCATTTAGACATGTATAACACTACAGTATCTACCTACACAAGACTCGTATCACACACACAAGTTAGAACCACCTTTGCCACGCTCCTTCCTCTGCTTTTCTGTCTTTCTGTCTTTCTGTCTTTCGTTTAATGTTGTCTGAGCTGGAGATCTCATTGTGCGTATTCAATATTGGTAAGGTACGGTCTCGATTTGGCCTCTTGTTTGTTACGCGAATCTCTTTGAATATTTATTCATTCGTACGTGATGATCTGGTAGTACTGGTAGTACTGGTACACGCTTAATACGCTGTTGGTGCAAAATTTTTCAGTCTAGGCGTCCAGACATTCAGAGTCTTTCAGACATTCCAAGATGAAGAACTGGAGCATATTTGACAAAAGCTATATCATGAATTGCATTCCCTTCCCTCTTTTCTATCTTCTAAGCAAACAATAACAAATAACCAACTTGAATTCATTCGTTTATCAACCCAATACCCTTATACAAGCACTGTACTAGTCATTAATTAAGCAAATTACCAGTACTGTTGCACTAAGATACCCATTTTCATTTATTATACCCCTACAATTTTCCATTTTACTAGTTCTTTCTTTTCTTCTTTTATTCAAAACTTCAACTTCTTAACTTATAACTTACAATATCATCAATCATGAATTACTCAAGTTTGACCTTATTATTCACATTATTGATTTCACCAACTTTTGCGTTATTGAGAATTCCAATTTCTGCCCTCCATGATTCTTCTTCTTCTTCCTCAGAAAAGAGAGAATTCAACGAGGTGGCTTCATTAAAGGATTATATCATTCCAGGTGCTTACTTCTATTTTGGAAGTGATCATCAAAGTATCTTCATCTCCTTTGATTCTGGTTCTTTCACAAGTTATGTTCAAAATTCTTCAATTTCAACAGATGGGTTTGATCCTTCAAATTCAACTTCCTATGTCGATTTGGGTACTACTTATGACGTTAGTTATGCTGATGGAACATCTTTTGAAGGAAGCTGGGTAGAAGATATCGTTGCATTTGATTCTTCATATTCAACATCAATGAATTATTCCTTTGGTTTGGTTGATGTTGCTGCTGATAACACTAATATCTTTGGTTTAGGTTATAATCCAGATGATCAAACTACTTCACAATTCATTCATTCACTTTATAATAATGATATCATTCAAACAAAATTATTCTCAGTATATTCAAATACAGTAAAAGATGGTGAATTTACATTCGGTGGTATTGATACAAATAAATTCACTGGTGATTTATATGCTCTTCCTGTTATTGAATCAAAATCTTGGACAGTCAAATTATTTGATTTTTTTTTCGGTTGTCAGTCTTTATTAAATGGTAATACTTATCCTGTTCTTATTGATTCTGGTTCTTCTACTGGTCTTTATATGCCAGAAGATGTCTTTTATAAATTATTAAATGAATTAGATGCTCAATATGAATCAACTTTGGAGAACTATATCTTTGATTGTTCAAAATCTCAATCTTTAACCATTGATTTTGGTGGAATTCAATTCGAAATCCCAACTAGTTCATTTGTTCAAGCTGTTGATGGTACTGATTATTGCAGTCTTGGTTATGAAATCAGCGCCGAAGGTGTCTTCCAATTAGGTTGGAGTTTCTTTTCAAACTTTTATTTCGTGTTTGATGAATCAAGTGGTGAAATATTGGTAGCAAAACCAATTTCTGGTGTCTCAACTTCAAGTAGTGAATTGGATTCAATCTCTGATCAATCTGATATTCCAAACTCAGTCCAAATTGAAAGTTACTCTTCAACTGCAACAGTGGCAACAAATTCAATCACATACACTTCTATTTCAACTGTTAGTATTTTTGAATCATCTTCAACTTTAGGTGACTATTATGTCAATGGTGTCACTGGATTAACCACTTGTGTTGCCACTTCAACTACTTCAAGTAGTTCTATTTTGTCATCTTCATCATCTTTATCATCTTCATCATCTTCATCATCTTCATCATCTTCATCATCTTCATCATCTTCATCATCTTCATCATCTTCATCATCTTCATCATCTTCATCATCTTCATCATCTTCATCATCTTCATCATCCCTATCATCCTCCACTATTTCAACATCATCAACTATTCCAACAACTTCCTCATATGACGTTGCTTCATCTCTTCCAACTACTTCCTCAACATCAATCCTCTCCAGTACTTTTGCAACTTCTTCACTTCCGCTAAGCACACTGCCTACGCCAGAAAGTTCAACATCTTCTACTTCTATAGTATCTGCTTCAACTACTTCATCGAATGACATACCATCAACCATACCTGTCATTGCTTCTACTTCAAATTCTTTCTCATCAACCGATACTTCAGACTTTACAACTGAGGATAATTCATCTTCCTCTGATCTAACATCTGCATTGCAAGCTACTTCAACGCCATCCACTGTTGAGTCTACTAGCTATGATAGTTCAGCTACATACCCAGCTGTCACCACTGAATCATCATTTAGCGCTTCATCTTCTTCATCTAGCGCAGTCACATCAGCTTCAGCATCAGTTGTCCCTTCAGATCCAACTTTAGTTGCTTCAACAAATTCATTAGGATGGGATATCACTGTGCCAGGTTCTTTGGGTCCTTGGAATACTTTTGAAATAAACTCTGATAGTCTGGTTGGTTACTCATTACAGGATGTTACATTTTCATTAGCTGGGAACACCATCACCCCAACCACATCTGACATCAACAGTACTTATTTCTCAATCATTTTAGATGGGGAAATTGACATCTCTGAATCACTAGATATTCATGTTGCTATTGATCAGCTCGTTTCGTCTGTTATTTCAATCGATCTTACTTTGATTATTAATACTGGTTCAAGTGCATTGGTTAAAAGGGATATCAAAACTTTTACTTTATCAAGCACAATCACTGTTTCTTCTTCCTTGATCTCTTCAACATCTTCAACCGCTACTTCATCTTCAGAGATAGCAACTTCAACAACATTAACATCCTCAACAAGCTCAACCTTCTTCTCAGAGTCTTCCTCAACCATTTCAAGTACTGATTCATCTTCATCATTGGTAGCATCAACTTCTCCAATTGTTACCTCAGCTCTATCAACAACCACTGATATTATTGATTTGGAGCAAACAACTATCATTACCATAACCTCATGCTCAAATAACAAGTGTTCTGAAGAGCCTACTACAGTTTTACTTTCAACAGTTACAACTACTATTGACAACGTTGAGACAATTTATACTACCTATTGCCCTCTGACCGAGATAGAGTCCACCCAACAAAGTTCTAATCCAATCACATCTACATCAGGTTTAACAACAGTTTTTGTTGCATCTACACTTTCATATATTACATCTTCCTCATCTGAAATTGATTCAACATCCACTGAAGTCGTTGATATCACAATCACCTTGCCAAATGGAAGTACTTCAATCCTAGCATCAACAATTACAGAAGCTTCAACTTCTATCCAAGAGGAATCAGTATCATCAACATCTAGTATAACATCTGAATTAGAGAATGTGTCAGTTTTTACCACATTGATTGCTACTGCTACATCTGGTGATACAACATTATACATTACTGAACTAATCACTGAAACTATATCATCATCTTCATCATCTTCATCATTAACGGAGGCTACAAGTTCATCTGCTATAGTGCTTGAACAGCTTGCAAATTCAACCACCAATGGTACTATTTCATCCTATGCGTTTAGCGAATATGAAGGTTCAGCCAATAGATTTACATTTGGTACTAGTGCTACATTATTGGTTTCAGTATTCGCTCTATTCTTGCTATGATTGCTTTTTAAAATCCTTAGCGACATCAACACTGGTGTCTCCTATTTGCTATAGATATACTTTATTATACCCATTTATGAGAACTATTATATGAATCATTTTTTATTATATAATGCTCAAGTCGACAGTTGATGTTCTGTATACTGGCTTCATAATTGTAAAGCAATATCTCGGCTTCGCGCGTATATAAATCTATGGTTCTGCGACCCAATTAAGTACTAAATTTCATCTGAGAGTAGCTTGAAGTGTTAACCTACAAATCAAATCCGCTATTAACTCACTGTACATTGACCTATGAGCTCAAAGTGTGGTTTGATGATGCTTTTAAGGCGTAAAATTGGACATTTAGGTAGGGTAACCCCAAAGTACAGCAAGCAATTTGGACAACACACAACTTTAAATTTTCAAAATTAGGCACTTTGGCCGAGCGGTTAAGGCGAAAGACTTGAATTGTTCTACAGTACAAAGTTATCTTTTGGGATTTTCCCGCGCAGGTTCGAGTCCTGCAGGTGTCGCCATTTTTTTTTTGAACTCACTCCAAATTTTTTTGAAACAAAGCTCTATGGTAACATACAGTACTATTGCATCTTGGAATGTGAGTTTTTAGTACGATCGAACTTGAGATTATTTGATCGAACTCAGTATACCTGTAAGCAAAACATTCAGAATGATATAGATAACACAGGCCAATATTCAATAAAAGCGTGAATTTTGATTACTCCACATTGACACACTCTTAGTGAGAGTATTATAATTCATAACCACTCCATCCATTACAGTTAATTCTATAAATTTTGCCACTATGTTAATTCATCTTGTATTTAGTTATTTTGCAATTAAGTTAAATTCTTGAGCCAAAGCGATACCGACTGTTATGTTATGTACCCTGGAATCAATTTTGAAGCCTTCGCTATGTAGTCTTTCCAATTCTTTACCCAAGTCTTTGATAGGGACAGCAAATGTTTCAATGAATTCACCGTCTTCCAATTGAGGTTGAGGATCTTTATTTCTTTCATCATTCATATCAATTTTGACCTCCACCAAGGAAAGGTTGTTTCTACAAAAACCTGGATCAGCAAATACAGCAGGTGATCTTTTTGTAACCTTACCGTAATAGCCAGTCTCTTCTTTCAATTCTCTCAAAGCTGTGGTTTCGATAGATTCGTTTGGATCAACTAAACCTGCTGGAAATTCAATACAGACTCCACCAGTTGGAGGTCTAAATTGCTTCTGTAGTAAGAGTTCAGCACCCTCAGGTTTATCTAGAATAGCAATTATTGCAACCGCGTCCACTTCTGAGCCTTCAGGTCTTGTTGGTCTTAAGGCAGATTCCCATAGTCGTTCATTACCATTTGGATCGTTATAAGTTATTCTGTGTAATGCAGTCCATTTAGCATCCTTAGAGTCTAATGGTTCAGTTTTGATGATTTTTGCTAATAAAGGGGAGGCTTTTGGTGAATTGACCATTTTGATATATCTCTTTGTTATATGGTTAAATTGTACTCTGTGGTTTCGATGTACCTTTGTCAGCATAAATAGGAGAAATCTATTCTATTGAATGTGAATTGTATCATATCATTGCATTATCGATTTCTTTATTTTGTTGTTGCGAAATCAATTTACCCGCCTTAAAATTGACAATCTGGCAATCTGGCCCAAAATTACCAAATCCAAATTTATCAAATTGATCACCTCTTTTATACGAGTCTTTTATTGATTATACCAATTGTACAATCAATAGGAGAGTATAAAATCCAACCAAATAGCATAATAATGAATGAACAAGAAATAAATCAACTCAAATCACAAATTCAAGAGAAACTGATATCGTCTGGTGAATATGACAGGATTTCAACTCAATTAAAAACCAAACTTTCTCAATCTGGTTGGTATGACAAGATAAACAACGTGGCTAATGATAAAATAAGTCATGATGACCAGCCAAATTTCAATAGACTAAATAGTGAATTGGAACCAGTAGCACTTTGTATGTTAAAACTCTTTTATAGCATCTGTGTATTCAAACCTTTTTGAAATGCTAGTTTTACTAACAAAAAATTTCTTATATAGCGCTGGTACCAGAGAGCATTAAAAATGAAACACTATTGCAGATAAAGGGATTCTTGGAAACTATATTGGATAAAGAATAACAAAATAGCATTTAAAAAGAAGGTAGTACAATCATATGGAATAAATTGGTTGGAATGATCAGGAAATTAGGACTAGGCGAGAAAAGATCACATAATTCTTGGATAAACTACTACACAAATCAAAAATTATTATTGCATTTAATTTGATAGAATTAATATAGTACAAAGCACAGCACAATTGATTATACATAATTTCAATTTGTTAAGATATTGAGGGTGTCGATTCCAAAAAAAAAAGACACATACAAGACAACAATGACCATATTACAAAGTGTAAAGACAAGCAAAATGTTGAAGCGAAAGTGGTACCAAAAAGTAGAGTATCTAGAACATCAGCAAATGATACTTATAATATAAGACTGATCTATTCATCATCCTCATCATCGTAATTTTCATCTTCATCAATCTTTCTAATGGTTGGCTCAACCGGTTGCTTACCACTAACTTTTCCATCTTCTTCAGTTCCGCTAGTTTCTTTCTTTAAAGCATCACCATTTGGTAAAGCATCATTAGTTTCTGCCTTCTTCTTTTCATCTTCATCTTCCTCATCATTTTGAAGTTCCTCCTTCAACTCTTCCATTGCTTCTTCTGATGGTTTTATTATTGTAGAGTTGGTGTTTTCATCCTCAACTTTTGGTTGATCCTTGTCTGATATTACCTCTTTTGTCGAGACATTTTCAACTTCTCCTCCATTAGTTGATGGTGGAGTGGATGTTGTATCTTTCATAACGACATCTTCCTGCTTTGTTAGTTCAGTAAGTGTGGTAGTTTCTTCAATTTCTTTACTGTCCCCTGATGGTGCAGCAGTAGTAGCAGCAGCAGCAGCAGCAGGTGTAGGTGTTAATTCAGCGGATTTCTTTTGATCAGCAGCACGTTTACCATCCACAACTGTAGTAGCAGGCGGAGGTGTTAATGATACGACATTCTGTTTTTTATTCTTTCTTTGACTAGATGATTGATCTTCTAGTTCACGCTTAGTTGTTGAAGGTATATCTGGAGTTGGTTGTTGAGTTGGTGCAGATTGAGTAACATGTTGAACATTTGTTTGAGGTTGGACTTGAATTGATAAAGGTTGTGGAACAGGAATTTGTTGTGGTTGATTCTGTAACTGTGGTTGTGATTGCAAACCAACACGAGCATGTTGTTGATTGACATCAGAGGTTAATGGTACATGTTGAAATTGTTGGTGCTGTTGTTGTTGTTGTTGTTGTTGTTGTTGTTGTTGTTGTTGTTGTTGTTGTGGTTGTTGTTGAGCCAGTGGAGCCAGTTGTTGTTGTACATGTACTTGCTGTTGCTGTTGTTGCTGTTGTTGCTGTTGAGGAGCAGGTGGTTGATATTGCAATTGTTGCTGTTGAGGAGGAGGAGGAGGAGGAGGAGGAGGAGCTTGTGATTGGGCCTGACCTAATGGAGGTTGTGCACCCATTTGTAATTGCATCAAAGGAGCACCTGGCTGCTGTTGTTGTTGTTGTTGTTGTTGTTGTTGTTGTTGTTGCTGCTGTTGTTGAGGTGGTTGATTAGGATTACCTTGTGGTAACATACCTTGAGGTAATTTTGGACCTTGATTATGAGGAGGAGGTGGTAATGGATGTACACCACCTTCCTTTTGATATTTAGTTAATTGTTCTAATCTTGCTTGAATATGAGGATTACTTGGATCCAATGAAGCAGCTTGTTTATAAGCATCCAAAGCATCAGTTATTTGATTATTACAAGTTTCATATAATGTACCTAAATCATACCAAACTTCACTAATATATGGATTTAATCTGATAGCTCTTGTATAAGCATCTAAAGCATCTCTATATTGTGAGATTTGATAATATAAGACCCCAATTGAACACCAAAAAGTTGGATTTCTTGAATCTCTATTGACAGCTTGTTGGAAAGCTTCATAAGCAGCTGTATAATCACCTCTTGACATATGAACTCTGCCTAAATGATACCAAGTATGAGCATCACTTGGATCAATTTCAATGGATTGTGATAATAATCTTAAGGCAGTTTCTGGATCAGCAAAAGTTGAGCCTTGTTGAGAATAAAGACAACCTAATTGTTGTAAAACTTTAGCATGTTTTGGATTAGCTTGTAAAACTTTTTGATAAGCATCTTTAGCACCATTATAATCTCTTTGTTGTTCCAAGACAGCACCAATTTGAAACCATAAATCAGGAGGAGTTAATGGAGCTGGAGGGTTTGTTAATATATATCTGAAACAATCTAAAGCTTGTTGTAATTTATTTTCATGTTTATAAATGATTCCCAATCTAAAATATATTTCATTTGCCTTTTCAAAATTTGGATCTAATTCTAAAACTCTACAAAAGGCTTCTTCAGCATATTCTAATGAACCATATCTATCATAAAGAATTCCAATTCCATGCCATAATTTTGGTACGTTTGGATTACTTAAATGATATAAAGCTTGTTGATAAGCAGCATAAGCTCTTTGTAAATCATCCAACATTAAATAACAATGACCTAATAAACCCCAAGTTTCACCAGCATCAGGTTTTGAATTTAAAGCTCTTTGATATAATTCTGCAGCTTTTGCAAACATATCTCTTGCTCTATAAAGATTAGCCAAAGAGGTTAAAGCTTCTGGAGAATTTGGAGAATGTCTTAAAGTTGCATCATAAGCAGCAGCAGCTCTATCGACATCACCTAAAGATTCAGCCAAGGAACCAATGGCAAGCCAGACGTCAGATACTGTATTACTTAATTCCTTTTCCTTTGCAGTGATGTTTGGATCTTGTACTGGAGTTTGATTTTGGTTTGCTACAGCAGGAGGGACTGTATTGGCAACGACTGATGAGTTATTAGATTGTTGATTTCTTTGAGTTGACATTTTTGGATTTTTCTCTTTTTTGATATTATGGGAATGGGAGTATTATAAGGGATGAGTTCTTTCTTTTCTTTAGATTTAATGAGTGATTCAAGTGATGAATTGGAAGTTGTTGGATTGATTGATTGATTGAATGATTGGATTTAACTAGAATGATTAGAGAATAATATAAGCTTTGAGTAAAATTTAAAGCCAAAACAGAGTACAATAGATAAGACACAAAACAAAAGAAAATTTTCAGCTATAGGGAACAGTGGTATGAATGGTATATCAGTGGTTTTTGAATTGAGTTGAAGGATATAAAGTTGTTTGTTGTAAAATAAACGAGCAGGTACTCCCCAAGAAAAAGACAACAAGCAGGTATTTGAGATTTCCAAGTTGTGATATGGGAAGTTTTAAGGCAGATAGCTGAAGGGAGGAAGAATGTGTGGCAAGGTGTGTGCAATCGTAACAATCTATATGGCCAGAGCTAGTAAGGATGGAAGATGTGACTGATTGTTAGTAGAGCAGTTTGAATTTGATTTATTGTTTGTTTTGGTTGTTGTTTTGGTTGAGAAATTCGTTTTTTTGTTTTTTTGATTTTTTGATTTTTTTTTGGGAGAAATTTTTATTTTTTTTATTTTTTTTAATTTTCGATTTGATTTTTAGTTTTCGATCGGAGGAAACGAGAAATAACTTTGCTTTTGGTGTCGATCAGGATTCAAAGTTGAGGATGAGGATGATGAGGATGATGATGATGATTCTTGGTCTATTGTGTATTGTGTAGTTACAACTTACTACTAGTGTAATGTATTATGTATTACAGAGTCTACCGGTGTAGGGATGTTGTGACTTGTAAGAGCCAGCAATGCCGTCACGCTGGCTGTATTGTGTTTGGTAAGTCACCGATTAGATTACTGTGGACTGTACCTGATTACTGAGTGGGAACTGGGAAGTAGAAAGGGGCAGATTGCCAGTGACAGCACTACCACTGTGTATACTATATATACCTTGTGACCAGTATACCTCTGAACACCTACAATCAGAGCACAGACTGGGTCCTTCTCTCCTTCTCTTGCTGTTCTCCTTCTCCTTCTCCTTCTCCTTCTTGTTCTAGTTCTAGTTCTTCTGTTCAACTGGGCACTGGGCAGCGCTTCAAATTTCAATCTTGTTTGTGTGTCTATTGTTTGGCTTGGCGGGCGCTGGGCTTACAGGCCGGTACGGGCACTAGCGCAAGGGAGGGCGGGTAAGCAGCACACTTTATATAGTATATACCTAGATATGTCTAGGTATGTCTTTTATCAGTACTGGCTAAACACTTTGCTCAGATGCTCGAGCTGTCTGTAGAAATCGACAGACTCCATCGACACAGCTAAACGCTCGTCCTCTAGTTGCACCTCAAACCCATCATCCTTCAGGCTCAAACTAATCACCTTATACCCACTAGATGTCATCTCATTTTCATTCTCATTTTCATTCTCATTCTCATTCTCATTCTTTTTAACATCCTCAATACCAACACTCAATATATCATTCCCTAAAAAGCTCATCAATCTAACATCTTCACCATTGTCTGAATTGACTAACATATCTGTATCATGGCCATGACTATGATTTGATGATAAGAACAAGACATTGGAATTGATAACTCCACCATTAAACTTCATATTTATAAACTCAATATTGTCAATTAATGACTTAAATTTCTCAATCTTTTTAATAACTTGTAATAATTGTTCACTGTCATTAATATAAAACTTTTTCAATTTGATCAATTCATTCATTATGATAGAACCATTTTGAAATTTCTGTAATAAAAGATTATTATCCTTCCCATTCTTAAAAAGTAATGAATCTTGATATTCATGTGGTGCAGCTTGTAATTGCAACTGTTGATCTTCATTATTATTATTATTATTATTATTATTACTTATACTGTGGCTAAATATCTTGAAATCTTGAACATCCTCATCATTAATAACAAGTCCATATTTATAGATAAAACTTCTTGGAATAACTAATGGTGTCAATAATTCAATCTGAATACCAATATCATTGATCAAAGAGGAAGAAGATGTAGTAATATTAACATTGGCACCAGCTTTATCACTCAAAGTTGTTGATGATGATATTGATGATGTCACAATAGGTCTTAAACTCATTCTATCATCATTAACAATACTTAAACGAAATAAATCATCAACTTCAATAACAAATTCATCATTTGAATTTAAGACAACTTTATTAAATACTTTCCCACAGCCATCATGATTATTTCCTTCATAATCCTTAAAGAGTTGAAATAATTTCATAAATATATCAAATAAATCAATAGAATCATTACTATATTGATCTAAATAACTTAATTTCATCAAATTTTCATCAAATTTACCTAAATCAGAATATTTATCAATAGATAATGAATTTATCAAAATATTACTATTGCTCAAACTATCATTAATATCAAAATCATTGTTATTATTAGCTAAAATCAATTTAACATCTTTCAATTCAAACCTCGTTCTTTGTTTTGATATTGATGATGATGATGATGATATATCAAATGTTCCCACATTTGTCATTTTAGATCCATTACTATCAGTCAATATTGGAGTTTCAACAAAATCAATATCCATTACTAATATCTTACCAGCAATTGATAATCTTGAACAATTTAATTCATATACTTTTTCAATAAAAGTTTCAAATTTATAAATGTTGGCCAATCTTTGAATATTTTGTATAGAAATTGAACTAGGTTTGGATTTCAAAATCCTTATAATGGAAGAAAGCTTTTGATGAAATATATCATTGGACATGGTGTGTTATAACTGATCAATTGTTACGTACAGAGAAGATATATCGTTGTAAGTTGTAACTAGCGTAGTACGTATCGATCGAGTCGTGTCATTAAAAAAAAAGAGACACCGCCGGTGTTGGGATGTTTAGCTTTTTAGTAGTAGAAATACCTACAGAGTGATTGCAGGTTATGTACATATATTTAACTCGTTACTATGATAAGTGTTGAACTCTGTTTTCCATCTGTCATGTTTGTTACTTGTTATTTGGTTGTTATTCTCAACTATTTTAAAGTTTAATACCAATATGAATGGCAGCAATACCAAATGTCAAGTTTTCATAACCTGGTTCAGGAACGTAAAAGCCAGCTTGTTGAATCATTGATTTAAAATCTTCTTGCTTTGGGAATTTTTGAATAGATTCAACCAAATATTGATAAGAATCATAATCATTAGCAACAGCTTGACCAAAGATTGGTAAGGCCTTTGACCAATTTTGATAAACTAAATCAACAACTGGGTTATCAACTTTTGAAAATTCTAAAACACCAATTATTCCACCTGGCTTTAAAACTCTATAAGCAGTATTTAAACCTGCTTGAATATTAGTAAAATTTCTAATACCAAATGAAACAGTATAAACATCTTTTGAATTATCTGGAATTTGATCTAAAGTTTCACCATTTTGAACAAGAAATTTAATACGATCATCATTTTTATAATTTGTTTGTAATATTCTCTTTTCACCTTCCTTTAACATATCAGGATTAATATCCACAATTGTCATTGTTGATAATTTATCATTATATTTTGATTTGGCATGATCTAATAAACCAAATGCAATATCACCACTACCACCAGCAACATCAATGAAATCCAAAGGTCTTCCACCTGGTCTTGCACCAGCGTCCAATTTTCTAATGAAATGATCTTTCCATACTCTATGAATACCAAGACTCATGACATCGTTCATTATATCATATTTGGAAGCCACAGATGAAAAGACTTGACCAACAAGTTTTTCCTTCTCCGATTCCAAGACTGTCTTTGAACCGAAATGTGTAGTCTTATCAGTTGAGTAAGAACGAATTGAGATGGATGAGGAGGTTAGCACTCTTGAGCAAGATCCTTTGGATATAGAAGATGCTATTCTAGCTGATCTGAGCATTTTGTTGATGGTTAGGTTTCCTGTTGAATATGCTCTTCAAATATTGAGCTAGTAGTGCCATCAATGTTAAACGATGCTCAGTTAATTTTGCAGGAAGATGAAATTTTGAGTAGGGTAACCGGTCTCTCCTTGGAAGAAATTAACTAAGAGAGCGGTAGATTCGAGCTATAGTTGGAGTTATGGATCATGAGCAGGGGAGAGTTGATGTGGTAATAGTATTGACTCATATAACAGTGACTATATATAATGGATCTGACCAGTTTACACAATATTACCAGCTTCTAATATGAATTCAGTTACAACAATCACAGCAGCGTTAGCGTTAGCGTTAACGGTATAAGATTGAGAGATCGCAAGCAGATTGTAGGCCTCACCACATCCACAGTCATTATACAATACAATACGTAATACTTTATACATACCCAACTAACCCAAACACCTCTCCAGATTCAGATCCCCTTACTAGCTGCTACATCCCTCTATAAATAGAAAAATAAACAAAACAAAACACGTCTCCAAGGCAAAATTCAAAAACAAAAAAAAAAAAAAAAAAAGAAAATCAAAAAAAAAAAAACATAAAAGATGAAATGGTGGCCAATACAAAAACATAGCCAAGTTGCTAACACATCCAAAGGACTCGCTACACAGATTCTCTTAAAAGATCTTCTGAGATAAACCTCTGTAAATCTTTCAATTCTTTATCACTGGCTGAATTTGCATTCATCTCCTTAGCCTAGATCTTGAAACCGCTGCCACATAAGTCACACTAGATACAATTAGATCAAGAAACCAGATCACATTCCTTTCTTTAATCCATCAAACAACATCATCTCACTCACACAAATCACACATATATACGGCCCAAAGACAATGAGATCCACCTTATCGCTGTTGTATTGGTTGACGTTCTTCATACAGATCATATCTGCTGAAAGATACGTCAAGACATCTTCCTTATTGACTTGTATGGAAGATTCACAATTGACTGCCTCATACTTTGATGTTGCCTTCTATCCTGACAATAAAACAGTCGTCTTTGACATCGTTGCCTCGACTACCATCACTGGTGATGTCGTTGCTCACGTTGATGTCATCATCTATGGGTTAGATGTCATTTCTGAAAAATTAAAACTTTGTTCCTTAGGATTTGATGAATTATGTCCTTTAAGTGCTGGTAGAATTGATGTCGATTCAAATTATAATGTCGCTTCCAAATATGTCGATATGATTCCAGGTATTGCTTATACAGTACCAGATCTAGATGCCAGTGTCAGAGTCATTGTTTACGCTACAAATGATACCACATTAAGTACCCCATTAGCATGTGTTGAAGCTGTCTTATCAAACGGTAAAACAGTTCAAACTAAATATGCCTCTTGGCCAATCGCTGCCATCTCAGGTGTTGGTCTTTTAACATCTGGATTTGTTTCTATCATTGGTCATTCAAATACTGCTTCCCATATTGCTTCAAATTCAATCTCTTTATTTGTTTATTTCCAAAATTTAGCAATCACTTCAATGATGGCTGTTTCAAGAGTCCCACCAATCGCTGCTGCTTGGACTCAAAATTTCCAATGGTCAATGGGTATTATCAATACTGGTTTCATGCAAAGTGCTATAAAATGGTACGTTCAAGCAACTGGTGGTACTTCAACTGTTGTTATTCAAAACGAAGATGTCTTATCAATTTCAGTACAAAAGAGATCTTTCATCAATGAATTTTTATTCAGCTCAATGTCAGAAATTACCAAAAGTGTATTGAATAAGAGAAGTACTAATTTTGATTATGATGATGAATATAGTGATACTGATATTTATACTACTGATGAACATAACAATACTGCTATTTCAAATAAAATTTTAATTTTAAGAGGTATTGATAGAGTTGCTTATTTGGCTGGTATTGAAATCACAAACTTCTTCTTAACTGGTGTTGTCTTTTTCCTCTTCTTTTTATTCGTCTTGGTTGTTTGTTTGATGTTCTTTAAAGCATTTGTTGAAATTTTGATTAGAACAAATGTTATGAAAAAACATAAATTCAATGAATATAGACAACATTGGGGAACTGTTATCAAAGGTACACTTTATAGATTGGCTTTAATCTCTTGGCCTCAAATCTCTTTATTATGTCTTTGGGAATTCACTGTAAGAGATTCAGCTGCTACCGTTGTTGTTGCTGCCTTCTTATTGGTGATTGTTTTTGGTTTATTAACATATGGTGCTGTTAGAGTCATTTTATTGGGTGCTGAAAGTAAGAGAGAATATAAAACACCAGCTTATCTATTATTTGGTGATACTAAGTTTTTGAACAGATTTGGTTTCCTTTATGTTCAATTCCAAGCTGATTATTATTGGTGGTTAGTTCCATTATTATGTTACACTTTTATCCGTTCAATTTTTGTCGGTTTAATTCAATCAAATGGTAAAGTCCAAGCCATGGCAATTTTCGTGGTTGAATTGATTTATTTCGTTGTCTTGTGTTGGATTAGACCATATATGGATAAGAGAACTAATGTTTTCAATATTTTGATTCATTTGGTCAATGGGTTCAATGCCTTGATGTTCTTGTTCTTTTCTAACCTATTCGGCCAAGTAGCTATTGTTTCATCAGTCTGTGCCGTTGTTTTATTTGTGGTTAATGCTGTATTTGCCTTGTTCTTGTTGATTTTCACAATTGTTACATGTACTTTGGCTTTAGTCTATAAGAACCCAGATACTAGATATCAACCAATGAAGGATGATAGAGTTTCATTTATTCCAAGAACAGAAGGAATCTCATCAAAGAAAGATACTGAACTTTTAGCATTGGGTCAAACAGTAATGTCTGGTCAACCGATCAATGATGAAAGTGGAAACAACTTATTAGTTTCAGATTCTGAGGATTCAGATTCTTTGAGATTCCCAAATTCAAAACCATTTGATTCAAGAGATAGATCAGATTCATACATAAGTAACAAATCTGCTTTACAACTGAATAGTACAGTTTATGACAATTCATCAAGTAATTTGGGAAAACCAGGTATTTCATTCCCTGATAGCTCTTATAAAGGAAATGCAGGCTCAAATTTGAATTTGAATCAACAATCAAATGATTACACCAATAGTTCATATGAAAATCCATATGCTAAGGCAAGACAACAAAATAGCAACACAAGAACCTATTTATAATCCAAGTTTTTAATTTATCGATCATTCAGATACTCACAGACCTACATTCCCCAAAATGCTCCACACACAGTTAGCTAAGGTGTCATTTTTATGACTCTTCTTTTTTCATATACTTGTTACATTTATATTTGCTTCACCATTCTATCAAAACCTTTTTCTTGTTATCCATTATCCATGTTGTTTGAAATTTTTTCTTTTATTTAGTTCCAGCTATTGTGCTTCTCTCTCTATGGCTCATGTGTGCGCTTGGAGAGTCATCGTGCTGCCATCATACTCCCTTACATGAGTCCATTTGTATATTAAAGTGACATTATAAAAGCAGCTGACTCATGACCTCTTGAGCAGCTATTTTTGAACAAAATTGAAATAATTTGTATTACAGTTTACTTTTATCAAGAAAGAGTTAGTTATATAGATCTGTTTTGTTTATTAAGATCATCTTAGACAATTTATACTATATTCCACTGTTGAATGGAATTCAAATCTTTGAAGAATAATGATCAAAAAAATAAATTTGATCTCTTAATGCCTTATCCATTGCATACTTGACAGATTCGATTTTGATATCACCACGAACTGCAAAACCATGTTCAACACCACCAAATAAGGAGATTTCATAACTTGCTTTAATTTCCTTCAATTTTTCCTCAGTTTGCTTTCTCAATTCTTCTGTAAAGATTGTATCAACTTCAGCAGCACTGATTAACAAAGGCTTTTTAATTTCGGCAACCTCTTCAATTGTAACAAAAGATGGATGAGCAAGGGCACCAGCATCAGCAAATCCAGAGGTTGCTAATTGTTGAATCACATACTTGGCACCAAAGCAATAACCGATCAAACCAAGGAATTTAATGTTCAAGCTTGAGTCTGATCTCAAAGATTTGAGAAATTTGGAGACAATTGGGCTTGTGATTTCATTGGTATGGTCTTTTAACCAATCACCTAGTTCAATTGAGCCATTTGGAATGAAATCATCACCGTTTAAGATATCAGGAATCAAAACATAATATCCATGTCTGGCCAACTCATCAGCAATCAACAAAACATTGTTGTAACTGTTACCGAATATGTCTGTTACAATGGTGATAACCTTTGATGATTTCTTAACATCCCCAGAAATGTATGTTCTGAGACCATATAATTCCTGGAAAGTTCCAGCTGGTTTACCTTCATGGAAGTTTGTAAGAGTGCAACAGTGACCTGGATGATTGGATGCCATTGTGTTTGTGTGTAATTAAATTAGGGGGTTTGAATTGAAGTTTTAACAGTTGTCTGAATTCAAATTCAAAATTCAACAAACGGGATCGGTTGCAAAATAGATTTATATTTGCAGTGGCGGCTGGTGCGCAAGATGGAGCTCCGCCACAGCTAGTAGCCACAAGTGGCTGGTGCTGAATATTTTGGTTAGACATTGTTAACAAGTATCAAGCTACTGTTTATAATATGGTGTGTTTGGTGGTGAGAGAAGAATGTATTATTATATATATCGTCTAACGATCAACATCACAAAATTTCCTGTGATTAAAGATGCTTTGCCTAAAGACATTCAGCCAAGTAATTGGGACACAGTCTGATTTGGGGTTACTAACGTCAGATACTGATGCAGTTTTATCATACGTTGAACTATCAGTGTTGAAAAAGTCTTCCTGTGTCTGTCCAAGATTAAGTTTTGGAAGGTTTTTGGATCTTGACTTGATATCCTGTAACGTGTCTTTGACTATTATTGAATTTCTCTTAGAGGCTTCATCAGAGGTCACTGTATCAACAGGCTGAGACCCTCTTTCTCGTGTTGATGGTCTATGTTTAATGACTCTATCTTTCTTACCATTTCCACTTGAGCTCAGACTCACTCCAGATAGTAGTTGATTCTTCAACATCACCCTTTTGGGAATATTGTTACTATTGCTCTTTGAAGATCCCTTTGATAAGATATTTGCATTCATTTGTTCTGGTGTCAAAACTTGTTTAATGGCTTTTGAAGATAGTTGCATATTTGAGTTATTCTTGAGTTTCTCATTCTTAAGTTGCAACCGTTGGCTCAATCTTGCTTTAATGTTTTCAATATTTGCTTCAGAATAGAATTCTTCATCTCTTGATGAAACGGACCGTTTACTAAAAGCAGAGTCTGTGAAATCATCAATATCATGGGCAGAAGAAGTGGTAGTTAACCTTGTGACCACTTGGGCATACCCCTTACCTCTTGGCTTATATGTTTGAATGCTATCAGGTGTATTAGACAGATCAGAGTCTTCATTTTCATTGTCATTGAGAATAGTTAAAGGTAGAGTCAATTCTCTGAACTGATCCATTGGCATCTTTGAGTTATGAGAAGTCTTTGAGCTCAAGCTTTTAATTGGGTGTGATGTCAAAGGTGAACGCTTTCTCAAAAAGTTTCCCTCATCCTTTAATGATGAATCACTTTCAGTATCTCCGGTAAAGAGTGCAAACTTAACTTCATCAAGATTAGCAGCGTCATAACTTTGTGATGATCTCTTACCAAAACTATTAGCTGTATGGCTATCAGCTTCCTTTAGTTGATTATATGCTGGAAATAACGAAAGGTTGTTATCATCATCTTTGATTTTGATACAAAAACTCTTTGCAGCTTGGTGTAAATTCAAAGTACAAAAGACAGAATGGACCAAAGAAGGAACATGTATATCTGTAATCCAACTTTGTGCAAACTTATCAAAAAATGAAGGTAATGCAGGTGATGTAGAACTAGAACCTGGTTGGTCACTTTTATCCAGCTTTACTTTCAAGATAGACTCATCGATATCTTGATTATTATCAAAGGCATTATTACCAGATTTGAGGAGGAAAACAAGAGTGGGAACAGTTAAGCTATCATCCATCAATTCATGTTTAAATATTGGTAGTTTTGATTTGGATGCAAATAGTATTTCATCTGAATGAGGGAAAGATTTCCAATCAAATGCAAGTTTACTCTTCAGGGTATGAACAAGGGGCAAGATAAGAAAGTAGTCCGCCAACGAGACAAAATTTGGCAAATCAAAAGGTATCGAGTGTTTCAAAAAGGTTGAATAATCTGACCTTGTGTTTTGAGATGGCGTGCTGATGACATCTGTTGTGTTGAATATGAAGAACAATTTGGTTTTCTCTGGGATCAAGATGTCGAGGTTCGAGGAGAAGAGCTTGGAGTCATGCATTTTGAACTTTTTGCCATGCTTGACTAACTTAGAGTAGCCCAAGCTGTTGAGGACTCTTTCGCTGATGAGGTTTCGTGGAATGATTAGTTGTGTATCGTCTTGGTCAGAAGTGCTGATCATGTTGTTGATGTCGGACCCATCGTCGTTGTTTTCGTGCAACGAGGCAGCAGTTGGAAGAAGGTAGTCCTGTTCTGGAGACATCATGATTGTAGAAAGCTCCTTTTGTAGAATCATGGAGAACTCGTTTGATTGAGAATGCTCTATTGCGTTTGAGTGTAGCAACTCCAGCTCGTGGTTGGGTTGAAGAGGGATGTGAGCGGCAGAGGCAAATGAAGTGAAGAGGCCTAGCACAGGCAGCACTGATAAAAGGAGGCGCATGATCTTGGGTTACTGCTGTTGGTATTTGATGTTTGAAGACTCTCTGTCCAGCTGGAAACTTTGTCAAAGCCAAACCATCCTCGATACCTGATCTGTCTGTGATCTAAAGTTGATGTTGATGTTTTCCTTCTCTCCTTTGACACAAAACCAACCCTCGCCCAAACCACGTGACTGTCCCTCTAAGTTTTTTTCCCATTGGCCCATGCTCTCTGCCTAGCTGCCTAGCTGCCTGACTCTCTGCCTAAAATGCTCGCAGGTCGGGGAAGGCGACAAGGCTGCTCAACTTGCTCAACAGAAACAGCATCTACAAAATAAAACATCTCGACATCAACAATAACTTGTGGGGCTGTCAGTCATCAGATCGAGCATGTATATAAGAAAGCAGTATTGCCTGTCCTTTACATTGATAACACAATGTCAATGCAATCAACACATTAACAATGCCTGAGTCTACAAAGAAGCTGGAAAATGCCCATTTAATGGACATCAAGCCCATCCAGCAGCCCCCAAAGACCCCTGCTCGTTTCTCTTCCAAACACCAGTTCAACATCAACTCATTGGAACAATACAAGGAGCTATACAAACAGTCTATTGAAAACCCAGATCAGTTCTTTGGTGATGTTGCAAGACAAGAATTGGATTGGTTCACTCCCTTCACCACTGCAAAATACCCACCAACAACAGATACCAGTGTTGGTGGCTTTCAAGATTGCGATGTCGCTTCTTGGTTTCTCAATGGACAACTAAACGCTTCTTACAATTGTGTGGATAGACATGCCTTGACCAATCCTGATAAAGTAGCAATCATCTATGAAGCTGATGAACCTAATGAAGGAAGAAAAATCACTTATGGTGAATTGCTGAAAGAGATTTCAAAAGTTGCTGCCATTTTGCACAATCTTGGTGTCAAGAAGGGCGACACTGTAGCGGTCTATTTACCAATGATTCCAGAGGCAATTATCACTTTGTTGGCAATCGTTAGATTGGGTGCACTTCATTCAGTGGTATTTGCTGGGTTTTCCTCTGCCTCCTTACGTGATCGTATCAACAATGCAAACTCAAAGATCGTTATAACCGCTGATGAGTCAAAGAGAGGCTCAAAGACAATCGAAACTAAAAAAATTGTCGATGAAGCCTTGAAGTATTGCCCACAAGTGTCTAAAGTATTGGTTGTTAAGAGAACAGGGAATCTAAATATCCCTTTCAACCCAAAGAGAGATCTATGGTGGCACGATGAAGTTAAAAAGTATGGTCCTTATTTCCCTCCAACTGCTGTTAATTCAGAAGATCCATTGTTCTTATTGTATACTTCTGGTTCTACTGGACAGCCAAAGGGTATCCAACATTCAACGGCTGGTTATTTATTAGGTGCACTGTTAACGATCAAATATATCTTTGATTTACACAAGGACGATATCTTCTTCACTGCTGGTGATATTGGTTGGATCACTGGTCATACTTATGTCGTATATGGACCTCTATTGAATGGGGCCACTACGGTGGTCTATGAAGGAACCCCTGCTTATCCTGATTTTTCCCGTTATTGGCAAATAATTGATCATTATAAGGTTACTCAATTCTATGTTGCGCCAACAGCTCTTAGATTGTTGAAGAGAGCAGGAAATCAATATATCGATGGCTATAAACTAACTTCCTTAAGATCATTGGGTTCAGTAGGTGAACCAATTGCTGCTGAAGTTTGGGATTGGTATTTTGAATTTATAGGTAAAAGAGAAATACCAATCTTGGATACTTGGTGGATGACAGAATCAGGGTCTCATTTGATATCTGCCATTGCAGGTGTTACTCCATTAAAGGCTGGATCTGCTTCTTTACCATTCTTTGGTATTGAGCCTCTAATTTTGGATCCAACAACTGGTGAAGAATTGAAAGGTCCAAATGTAGAAGGTATATTAGCCATTAAATCTCCTTGGCCATCAATGGCAAGAACCATCTGGAATAACTATGATCGTTATCTAGATACTTATTTGAAACCATACCCGGGATATTTCTTCTCTGGTGATGGTGCTGCAAGAGATTCTGACGGGTTCTATTGGATCTTGGGTAGAGTTGATGACGTTGTTAATGTATCTGGTCATAGATTATCAACTGCTGAAATTGAAGCTGCATTATTGGAGAATACTGCTGTTGCTGAAAGTGCTGTTGTTGGCTTTGCCGATGAATTGACAGGTCAAGCAGTCGCTGCCTTTGTGACATTGAAGGATAAGAGTGCAACTTACAACGATGAATATAATGCTTCTATCTCAAAAGAATTAATATTGACGGTACGTAAGGAAATTGGACCATTTGCTGCACCAAAGTTAATCATATTGGTTGAAGATTTACCAAAGACTAGATCAGGGAAGTTGATGAGAAGAATTTTGAGAAAGATTTTGGCTGGTGAAGAAGACCAGCTAGGTGATGTTAGTACACTATCCAACCCACAAGTAGTTCAAAGTTTGATTTCGTCAGTGAAAGCTAAACTAGTAAAGTGACCTTGATTCAACCTGCAGCTTTACTCTTGATTTTGGCCAGTGACTGTACTGTCAACCTATTCTTGTTTTAATTTGCAGTTCAGTTTACTCATGATATTTATTTAATCTATATATATATTCCACTATTTACTTTAATTTATAATTTTATCTGCTCGCACTAGCTTCGTTATAATGATACTGTCATGTTTCTTAATTCATGATTTTCCTTTAAATATATAGCCAGTCCTAATTAGAGACAAGGTTCAACCACACCAATATATCTCAGTAGAAATAGCCTGGTTTATTCATGATTTCTCCTACAAAGTGATACTTATTGATAACTATGTGTAATTACAAATTTGATGGTTTGATTCTTTACGAGCCGCATCATTTGTCATTTTAGTCTGTGATAATCATTGAATAGTGTGCATATATAGTAGTCAAGATATGATAGAATAAATTCATATTAAAATTCAATGGGAAGCCATAATTAATCTCCATCAGGCCTTTTGAACCATGTAAATAGAGGAGGCAAATAATGTATCATCCAGAGACAACCCTGAGTGATATTTATGAAATCAATATCCTAAAAAAAAAAAATATGAGACCGAATATAATCTCGATAGAACGCCATATTTGCAATGTATGATCACTTCATAGATATGTGATATTGTATGTGAGTATGTGTGTATGTATGCTTAAGAGGTTTAGAAGGCACCACCACCGTTGATGTTCTCGATTTCATCCAAACTGATATCTCTGAAGTGAAATCTTGCTGGTAATTGCAAAATACTTGATAGTTCACCTTCTTGTAGTGCTCTATCTATTGAAGGCTTGAAAGCATTGGTGGAGGATGATCTTTTTGTTGGAGCATTGATTGAACCTGGCAACACACCATTAGACATTGGATGAGGGATTCTTTCTGCTGAGTTTGATTGGATTTTTGGATGTCTGGCACCAATGAATTGTATTTTAGGAATGTATTTAAGCAGCTGTTGCGATTGTCTCATTGTGTGTAGTTGTGAGAAAGTATATGTATGTGATGTGTGATATAGCGGTGCACTGATATATTTGATTGAAATATCGAATATAGTATGTACGGTCAACAAAAATAAATAAAGAAGTGAGTAACTCTTCGATAGATTTTGTATTTTTGTATTCTTGTTTCTGGAGTAAAAATCGAGTTCGGTCTTTCGGATCCTCTAAACCTGCTGCGTTCCCAAAACGGACATTCCGAGGTCTTAAGGCACGTAATAGTACAAACCGGAATTCATTCAAATAAATCACGTGAAAAATAATCAATATTATTATTTGGTGGCGTCTAGATACTTACTACAACGATTCAACTGCTGTCACAAATCATAGCATGGGCAATAGATGTCTGGAGATGAAGATGGTTTGGCTAGAGATCTTGGAAGCAAGTCTGGTGATCAGTCAAGATCGTTGAATATGAGCTTGCTTAGCTCTTTGGATGACGATGAGTTCCTTGAGCTTATCAAAAGACTGAGCCAACCCAAACAAGAGAGATCAGCTCTCAAGTCATCAATGAAGAGCACTCATGGCTATAATACAGATAATAGTTCTATTTCTGATCTCAATAGGGTTGAAAAAGAGGTGCGTTTTGAGCTCCCAGACGAAGAAATTAAGGATTATCAAGAGCTATTGAAACAGCAAAAGAGTGATAACATAGAGTTTGGTGATTATGGTGCCTATTTCCAACGTAAAGGGCAGGCACAACAAGAAGAAGATGATGCTTATATTAAATGGAACGAAGAAATGCAAAATGCTCAAGCAGAATCATCTGGTAGTACCTCTGGTGCTACTTTGCAAAACTCTTCAAAGCTCTTTGAGAATTGTATCTTTCATGTTAATGGCTATACAAATCCCAGTATTCATACTTTGCACAAGCTAATCATTTTGAACGGAGGTCAATTCATCCATCATTTGAGTTCAAAAGGTCAAGCAACACATATAATTGCTTCAAGATTGACACCACGAAAGCAGATTGAATTCAAAAACTATAAGGTCGTCAATCCTAACTGGATATTGCATTCAATAGAAAACAACAAATTAATGAATTGGTTTGATTATTCAGTGATAGAATTGGATTATGGGCAGACTGCATTACCTTTCAAAGCTCCTGGAGCAGATATGGAAAGCGAGAGACTTCAAGAATTAGAAGAAGAAAAAGAAGAAGAAAAAGAAGAAGAAAAAGAAGAAGATGATGATAATAATGGTGAAGAGGAGGAAGAAGAAGACTGCCTACAACTTACTCCTCTGACCCAAGAAGATACCAGAAAACAAGAAACCAATGATGATCTAATGCTTTTCAAAATGCCATCCGATGACAACGTCATTATGGATTCCAAACATCCAAACTTTTTGAAGACATTCTTCGAGAAATCGAGACTGCACCATTTAAGCACTTGGAAGTCTGATTTGAGATCTGAGTTTTTGAAACTAGCATTGGAAAAGTCCAAGTCTAGATCAGCTAAAGATCAACCCTCCAAACAGAAGATAATATTGCATGTTGATTTTGATTGTTTCTTTGCAACAGTATCTGCATTATCACATCCTGATATTGACTTTGACAATACTCCTGTCTGCGTCTCTTATGGGTCCCCGAATAGTGGGCATGACTCAACAAGCACTTCTGATATTGCAAGCTGCAATTATGTTTGTAGAAAGTATGGCATCAAGAATGGGATGTGGGTGAAACAAGCAAAGAAGCTATGTCCTGATCTGATCTGTCTGGAATATGATTTCCCAAACTATGAGATTATATCTAAGAAGTTTTACAATTTACTGCTGAATCTCGCCTCCAATGGCGTTACAAATAATGATAAGCATGCTATAGTACTTCCGGTAAGTATAGATGAAGCACTTTTGGACATCAGTCATCTCATTAATTTCAAAGAAGGATCGATTTATGAGCAGGTCGCAGAAATTTCTCAAATGATCAGAGATCAAATACTACAGGAAACCAAATGTTCAGTCAGTGTAGGTGCTGGATCCAATGTTTTGTTAGCAAAACTTGCTTTGAGAAGGGCCAAACCCAAAGGTCAGTTTCATATTGAAGATCAGGATGTGGATAACTTTTTGAAAGACATTGACATTAGATCACTACCAGGCACTGGTTACTCCATTGAAAGTAAGATAAAGTCAGTTCTGAAAAAAGATATTGTGTTATTGAAAGATTTGCAAAGTTTAGAAAAACACAAACTAATTGATATGTTTGGTTCTAAGACTGGTTCAAAGTTGTATGACTATGCAAGAGGGATTGATGATACTTCAATTGATATCTCCAAAAACCCTCAAGAGTTTATGAGAAAATCTGTTTCAATTGATGTGAACTGGGGTATAAGATTCGATAATATTGAGCAAATTGATACGTTTATTTTGGGGTTAGCTAGAGAAATGACTACAAGGCTACAAAAGATTGAGATGTCTGGCTCATTGTTGACTTTAAAGATTCTTAAAAGAGCCCCAAACGCCCCTGTGGACCCTCCAAAATACTTAGGTTGTGGACATTGTGATTCGTATTCCAAGAGTTCAAATTTGGGAATTCCTACTGATGAAGCTGGTCTATTTGCGACAGAGACAAGAGCCCTTTTCAGGTATCTATCTTGTGATCCTATCGATCTGAGAGGAATTTCCATACAAGTATCTAAGCTTGTTAACAGAAGTGAATCAGGGAACCAGAAGAGATTACAATTTAAGAAAATAGATTTAAATGCTTATAACAAGAGACAAAAGTTGAATAATGAATTAATCTCTTCGGTCAACAAGGAAAAAAGTGGAGATGATCTAGATGTGACACTTTCCAAGGTTTCCAATGTTACACAATATCAAATACCCAGTGATATTGACTCTTCGGTACTGAAGGCACTGCCTCCAAGCTTACAGAAAGAGCTTGTCAAGCAAAAGTTGAAGATGGATGAACAAGTCATTGATATACCTAAAGAATTTGACCCTGAAGTAATTTCTGCGTTACCGCCTGATATTCAAAGTGAGATAAGGGAAGAAATAAGAAGAAGAAATATAAAGATCAAATCTAGTGTCGGACCTGAAACCCCAAGGAAGAATAAATCTTCCAAGACTTATCTACAACAAATTTTTCCCCTCTATGAGACATCACAACCACAATACATCAGGGTTAAATCGCCCGTGAAAAGGTCACCAATAAAGCAAATAAAGAGACAGAGCCCTACAAAGTTTGAGTTTTCTCCAAGAAAAGGTAAATCTGAATTCAAACAACAGTATTTGGTTGAGTTTGATGAGACTGTACTTAAAGAGTTACCTTCGTCTATCAGAGAAGACCTTATGAAGGAGTGGGAAGAGCATAAAAAGGTGAATGAGCTAGAGGCTGATAGACTGCGAACTAAATACGTTGAAAAATTGAAAAAACCTAATAAAGCTGAAGAAGAAGTGGATGAAGAATGCAAGGCTGAAACAATAATATTATCCATTAGTGATTTGACAAGTATGCTACAGCCTATACAATTCCAAAGGAAAACAAGGCCCCTTGAGATATTGAAGTTGATTGAAAAATGGATACTTCATACCAGGGGTAGTGGTCCAAACTTGAAAGACTTGAAGATATTCCAAAGCTATTTGAACAAGCTTCTTTCCGATAATCTTATTGAGAGTTTGAATATTTTGAAAAAGATGAAATTTGTTATCATTGAAAGACCAACATTGAACAAGGACTTTAAGACTGAAGATAAAAATGAGAGCGACTATAGCATATGCTCTCGTTGGGTTGATATATTCAAAGATTTGAAAGATGTAATTGATAAACATTGCAAAGATAATGGCTACACTTATGATCTTTTGTAAACAATATTATACGAGATGATATTTATGACGTTTACTTCAAGCTGTAGAATTCGATATACTAACTAGTATACTGATTATAGATTGATAGACGTGAATTCGCTAATTGTATAATAGACCATAAATAAAAATAATTAAACAACTGAGATTTGTTGGATCGTGCTTGCTAAAAGTACTTGTTTTGAATTTCTTAATATTTCATTCATTTGAAGTAATCTAAGCAGTCAATAAACGAACAGTGTTTGAGTGACCAGCACCACTGGTCCAACCTTGGATAATGACGACATTGTCACCCTTCTTGACGATACCTAATTCAATAGCTTCTTCAACACCGGATCTTAAACGTTTTTCAACGTCATCTTGCCAGTTTTCAAGAGCTGGAGAATCATAGACGAATGGATAAACACCACGATATAGATGAGAGTATCTAGCAGATCTTTGGTTTCTTGTAATCATGATGATTGGTAAGTTTGGTCTATATTTTGAGGCTAATCTTGCAGTGGTACCAGATGTTGATAAGGCGACAATGGCCTTGGCATCATTTTCAGCAGCAGCAGCAACGGCAGCAGCAGCAACAGTTTCAACAGTAGATGTTGGTCTTGGAGTCAATCTACGGATTTCATCATATACTGAGTTGTAAGCAATGGCCTTTTCAGCAATCAAGGAAGTATGATGCATCATAGTGACAGCTTCAATTGGGTAGTTACCCTTAGCAGTTTCACCACTTAACATGACACAATCAGCACCATCTAAGACGGCATTACCGACATCAGAGACTTCAGCTCTTGTTGGTCTTGGGTTATAAGTCATTGATTCCAACATTTGGGTAGCACAAATGACTGGTTTACCAACCAAGTTACATTTGGCAATCAATTGCTTTTGTACGACAAAGACTTGAGCAGCTGGAATTTCAATACCTAAATCACCTCTAGCAACCATAACACCATCAGTTTCAGCTAAAATTTCATCAAAATTGTTGACACCTTGTTGGTTTTCAATCTTGGCAATGATTTGAATATCTTTACCATCTTCACCCAAGACTTCTCTGATTGTTTTGATATCATCACCAGTTCTTATGAATGAGGCAAAAACCATATGAACACCATTTTTAACACCAAATCTCAAATCAGCCTTATCCTTTTCAGAAAGAGCTGGTAAATCGACATCAGTATTTGGAAGATTGACACCTTTATGAGAAGAGATTTTACCGGCATTGATTGCTCTGACCTTGATGGTCTTATCATCAAGGATTTCTAAAACTTCAAAAGATAAGACACCATCATCGATATAAATGACACGACCAACTTCAATGACTTTGGTGATGTTTTTGTAGTCAATGAACATTACCTTGTCATCACTATCCTTACTGAAGGCTTCATCAGTAGTAAAAGTCATTTCATGGCCTAATGGGATTGAAAAATCGACATCGCCCTTGGTGGTACCTGTTCTGATTTCTGGACCTTTAGTATCCAAGGCAATTGCCAATGGACGACCCTTGTACAATTCTTCAGATTTACGGGCATTGTCAATGACGGATTGATGGTATTCATAAGAACCATGGGAGAAGTTCATACGAACAATGTTCAAACCTGCCTTTCTCAACTTGACCAACATTTCAGGACTGTTAGTCTTTGGGCCAATGGTACCGATGATGGAGGTACGACGTAGCTGTGATTCCGGGGTTTCCTGGACGTTTAGGGAGGCCAACCAGCCGATCTTTGATTCTGAGCTCATTGTATTGTTGCTGTTGGTTATTGGATGTTTCTGCAATTGCGTTGCTGGACTGGGTGGATTTCTTGACGAGGTTTCGAGGAGGATGTGATTCTGTTTAAATACTCCCACTTTATTTTTTTTTTTATTTTTTTCATCACCGAAATTTGGTGCAACCACGCAACGACGTTTTCTAGGTGAAAGATGGTCATCAGCCATGGTGATTTGATGGTGTTTTGAGTGCCACGAGGGAGGCAAATATGTAGTACAGATCGCAGTTACAGTAGATACCAACAAAATATAGTATATTCAGCTATAAATGAGCTTGGTCCCGATTTCTCAGCTTATAAGTAAGACTATATAGATCCCAGGGTTGAGTCAACAGTCATCTGGAAATACTCCTTGGACTCATCACTACTCATAATCCCATAAACCATATGGGATTCATACCAGTTGTACAGCTTTGCCCTTCCATCAGCATCATCTTTGAACTTGTTCAAACACTCCTTGTATATCTTTCTCAACACTTCTCTGGATTCTTCATTTTGATCATCATTGGTCAGCTTGGATAACATTCTATCCAAGTATATAATCCAATATCGAATACTAGTATCAAAATTTCCACTTATATTCAACTCATCAAGAAACCGTATCATCTCACTATCATCAATAGAGAGTTTGCCAAAATTTGAAACAATATGTCTAAGCAATACCGATTTTATATCACTCTTATATCCTGTACTCTTGATCAAATTGAAAATAGAATCTTTAAACCCATTCAAGTCATTCCCCTTATTCATGCTTATTATATACTCAACATTCAATAGTTGAATCAACAATTCAATATTAACTTCATCCTTATTATTATCATCATTACTGAAATGACTCAATTGTGTTATTATGAGGTCCTTGGCTTTCAAATAGTTATTATGATATACTTCCAACTTAATAATCTTCAACATGACCTTATAATTAGCCAATTCATTGTTTAAAAACAACAATGATCTATAAAGAAGATTCTTAGCTGATATATAATCATGATTAACATTGATCAAATAATCACTATATTGATCCCATATCTCTGGATAATTAGCAAGTGATATCAAACATCTATTGTATAATTGATCAATTTGTAAAGGTGTACCGTTTGTCTCAACAAGAGCCAAATAATTACTCCAATTAGTTATTTCTTGATAAGATCTATAATAATATGGAATATAATAATCTCTTTTGATATTCTTTTCAAATTTATAATATTCAAACGTTTTATACTGTGTTGCAATGTACATATCAGTATAATGCTTTTTCAATTTTGATGTTAATTCATTAAAATCAAATTCTTTAAATTTATATTCTTCTATTCTTTCATCAAATTTTAAATTTAATTTGAATCTTTTCTTAATATCTGATAATGTCACAAAGAAGAATATATTCTTAGAATTTATTAATTCAATTTCATTTAACCAGATTTTGAAGAAATGTGCAAAATTATAGTTTGGTATTTCAATAATCTTCTTCAACATATTATAATAAATTTTCGTCTTACCATTATAATTGATTTCAAATTCTAAATACATCATCCAGAATTCACCAGAATGGAAGCATAATCCAATACTAGATTCAGCTCTTTGATAAAATTTCTTTAGTTCAGTATAATTGATATTTCCAAATGAATATGTTAATTGTTTCAAATATGAAGTCCAAATCAATAATGAGTTTTTTAAACTTCCTAAACTCAATGCTCTCTCATATATGTCAACCATTGCCTTTGTGTTTCCTAATCTATACTCCAAATTTGCATAATTGACCCAATATCTCTCCAAATGAGGATATCTGCAGAGTATTTGTTCATATGATATCCTGAATCTCTGTAAATCTTCATCTGTTGAAAGCTTGTTCAATCCTCCTGTTGATGTTTTGATTAACTTCTCCCAGATCGAGAAATTATTAGGATCTCCGGATAATTGAGTTGACAACTTGGTCCATTCATCTTCAGTAGGTTGTGTCATGAATACAAATACAATATTAGACGGCCAGATCAATAGTTCTCTTGTGCAAGCTGTATAATATTCAGCATATAATTGTAGTTATGCTGCTACAAAATAAATATTTTCAAATTTCAAAATATCGCTGGTGTCCGGTTGTTATTGTTCGAGTACTAGCTAGTACGTCCTACCATTAATCATAGTATTATAAGGTAATGAACCTTTACTAAGAAGTCCTATTAGGTAAAGAGATTAGAAACACATTATTAAGAAAGAACTGCAGAAGTTTTTTTTGGGGGGTAAAAAGGTTATCAAGAACTGATCGATAGCCAAGCAAAAAATAAGATATTGGAGGAAAAAACACACAAAGAATCCATGAAAGCACAATAAACAGAAGCAAACAAGAACAAACAAAAACAATAAAGACTATCGGTAAAACTGGTAAATGACTTTTTTTTTTCATTCTTCTAAACCAGTAACCTTATATTCTATTAGGTGGAGTCGATTTATTTTTGAAAGCTGCAATTGAAACAGGTGTTGGAGTGGCGGTAGTAGCACTTGAGGAGTTTGATGATATTCTATTAGCACTTGGACGGTAAATAGAACCAGCATTATATGGTTTGCTCTTGAATTCTGTATCAACAGGACTTGAGTTATTGGAGTTTGAGTGTGCTGAATTAGGTGTCATATATCCAGATGCTATTAAGTAAGGCGATGCTAACCCATTCGTATCATTCTGTATGTTTGAATACATCTCGGAAGTGTTTGTGGTATTTGGAGTTTGGTTGTGGGGAGTAGAGTCAAGTGAGTTAGAGTCAGCAGTGGACGAGCTACTACTTGTGCCATTGATTAGTTTTGGGTCCAGGGATCCAAGTGCAGTTGATGATTGCTGTTGTTGTTTCTGTTGGAGAAATTGCTCTTCTCTTCTTTTTGCATTTTCTCTAGCCTGTGTCAACAGCGCCTGTGCTTTTTGTAGAGAGACTGTTGGTGTAGCACATGAACTAATAACAGGAACTGACTCATCAATATCGATAGTAGCCTTTATCAAAGCAGCCATCCATGTTCTCATTTCTTCTCTACTCTCAACAGCAAAATAGTGCACCTTTGGCTGTGTGAAAGTTAATCCCTTCCTAGAACCTGGGGCTGGTGGAACCAACTTAAAACAGAATTTACCATGTCCTGTAGTAGCAGCATATAATGAGACTAACTTATCATCATCCTTAGCTGGTAATACCTTGTGTGATGTAATATCTATCAAACCACGCTCTCTTGTATCGCTTAGAGTTGAGAAGTACGACAATCTGGTTCCATGAAGTGTGAAGTACCTCTGATTCCAAGTACCAACAGCAATACCACCTCTCTTACTCATCCAACCAAAGCAATCGGCGCTTCTTCTAGCATCATTTGGAGTAACATTTTTGATACCTTCCGTGAATGCGGAAGTACCATTCTTTTTATTCTTTGGTTTCAGTGCAGCAGCAGATGACATGTTACGTAAAGGTTTATTCTTGACAGCTTCACTGACAGATCTTTTAGAAGGTGAGTCTAATTTAGTGGTAGGTGATTTATCTGGACTTTTAGCTGAAACAGATCTTCTCTTATTGCTTAAAGGTAGTAAAGAAGGTGTACTTGTTAGTTTTGGAGTAGAAATTCTACCAGAAGCACCATTAGATGGACGTGCAAAGGAAAATCTTGAAGGGCTAGTAGAAGATCCAGGTGTTGCAGTCATTGGGTTGACAGTTGAAGCTGATACAGATGTTGAGATAGCACCATTAGCACCACTGTTTGAAGTTATCAATACTGAGTTTCTGCGTGATGGCGACCCTCTGCTTGGCGAGACATTGCCATTACCAGCATTAAAGTTGGAATTTGATAAGAAGGAAAACACTGAGGAATGACGACGATGATGATTCTCACCAGCAACAGCAGTCTTAGCAGCAGCAAGACTCAACTCTGAATTTCCTCTAGTATGTTTCTTAGCACTTGCACTTGGATTTCTTGAATGAGTTTGTTCATAGATACTAGAAGCAGGTCTATTACTTGGCATGCTGGTGAGGTCTGCCATAGACGCACTTTTGAAATTGGCTGATGGGTTTCTTGAAACAACTTGTTGTCTGAACTGGTTAGAAATCTCATATGATGGTTTTCTTGAGTGTCCACGAGAGTCTGCAAACATAGAGTTTCTATTTGATTTTGATAGCAGTGGACTGTTAGTATCAGTAATTTGCGCACGGATTGGGCTTGGATATGATGGAGGTTCTGGTGCTCTTCTTGGCGACACAAATTGCTGTGATACTGTTGGTACTTCTGGTACTTGAGATGTTGGCATAACTGACAATGGCCTTTGTTTAGTGAATTTTGATGAAGATGACGAAGAAGATATCTTTCTTTGAGAAGTTTCTGGTATATCTTCCAGTGATTGTGACTTCTTTCTCGAATGACCTGCAAGTGGACGTGTAAATGTATCAAATCCTGCCTCAAGTTTCTGGTTATTATTATTTTTATTGATCACTATCTCAGCAGCTGGTGCAAGTATTGGATTTTTAGATGAGTTTGGCTCTTCAGTAATATCTCCATTTAACTCGGTAGACTCAAATTTTGCTTGTGATTTCTTTGACTCAGTCAGTTCTTTCAATGCTTCGATTTCTTTGAATATCTCAAATCTTGTACCGAATGACGTTATATCGAGTTCTTTCAAATAGGCTAGCTCTAGCTCCAATAATATCGAACCAGTGATTTTATGTCTAGCAAACTGGCCTGCAGAACTAATATCAAAGCCTAGGTAGGAGAAATAAGCAGTAACTTGTTCAGGACTCCAAGACTCTACCTGCTCAGGGTCCAACGAGACACTCGAATATGTACTTAATCTCTTATCAGTCTTCGAAGGATCAGTGGCCTCCATTCTCAACTCTTCTAGTGCTTTGTCAATATCTGATAATGCAGCTAAACTAGGACTTGTGATATCCTCGACACTCTTCTCTAGTTTTCTATCTCCATTTGTCTTTATTGTAGGAGCTGCTGAATTCCCAAATCTACTTCTAACAGTAGAGGAGGTAGGTGTTCTTGAAGGCTCACTGGATGTTATTGGAGAGTGAGCAGTCGATGAGGATGGACTTGCAATTCTTCTAGATCTAGATCTCAATAATGTTGGTCTTGATAGACTTGGGATTAGCTGGGTGAAAGCCTTTGGATAAAGACCAACTTGTCCAGTTGAAAGTGACTTTCCCATGTACCAACCATCATGATACTCTTGGTCATCTGAGATAACTTCTATACGATCATCCACCTTTAGCGTTAATTCGTCCTCTAATCTGGCATTGAATTCTTTTATCACTTGGTATATTGCCCCCGTAGCATTATCCTCCAGGTTCGTCTTTATAGCGGGTAGGCTATGTTTTGACACTTCGCTAGCAGTCATCTTGTAGAGTTTAACAGAGCGTAACAATCAGCCTAATATATATCAACAAACAAATGATTGAGAGTAGATATGTTTCTATGTTTTTGGATGGCAATACTGTTGATTTTGAATCTGTTGATATATACGTGTTGGAGGTTACACATTAGAATTTCTTATTTGAGTTTTTTTTTTTAAAAATTTCATGCTTTTTTTTGCGCCGAAAATGATTACGTGTTCTCTTAGTAAGCAGTGGTTGTAGTACGTTGCAGTAGCATAAGCTGTTATATAGTGAATCAGTGATGCAATAAAAATAACATAAACACTTATTATCAAAGTCCAAAGGATACCTATTACCAACTCATAATACCTGAGATTCTGTTGGCTTCTTCAAATTACCGATTGTACCAACGATTTCTTCATCTCTACGTAGTTCCCTAATTCTTTCCTGTCTGGACAAAACTCTCTGTGGACCTCCATTCTTAACCTCAAGCTCCTTGTTCTTTTGCTTTATTGTATCTTCTTCCTTGGCCTTCTCTTTAGCTATCGTCAACTCCTTCAGATTCTCTTCATGTTCCTCCTTCAGCTTCTCCAGCTTCTTGTTGAAATCAACCAATGTACCAAATCTCTTGTTTGAATCTCTACAGTATTCTTCAAAATTGAAACCATAATT
Source organism: Ruyongia ponderosae (assembly GCA_030582235.1). NCBI lineage: Eukaryota > Fungi > Ascomycota > Saccharomycetes > Phaffomycetales > Wickerhamomycetaceae > Ruyongia > Ruyongia ponderosae. Next base: position 17,837 of record JAKTWV010000015.1, on the reverse strand, counting down.
CAGTTTCCTGTTCAATGACAGTTCAATTAAATTAGGTCTTCTCTTTTCCTCAAGTATGAACTTGGCTTTGACTTGTCTTCTTGTTCTATGAGGAAACATTTGGGCAATCAGAGCAAAATCAGTACCCCATTGGCTTATTGCCTTATAGAATCTGATCACTTCGTCTTCATCCCATTTGTCAGTATATCTTTGTCTACCATAAGTAGCGGAGTTCACAATATTTTCAAATGGATTTTCATTGTGCCTTATCTTAGAATCATTATTCATATTGGCATGTCTATCCACATATCTTGACTCTTCATCCACGATAAGCTTACCATCCTGGTCAACTTTCAATTGAATAGCTGCTTGGGATTGAGTAGGACCCAGGCCCTCAGGAAGTTGTACTTGTACATCGTCGTCTTCAGTGCCATTTTCACCAATAATGTTCCCATCAATATCTACCTGTACTTCCTCTTTAGCTCCTTCAGTTTTCAAATCACCATTTTCATCTCTAGGGAGTTCAACTTCGAAATCAATAGCTCTTCTTTCCATTTTCGCCTTCGTTCTCTCCTCCTTTCTAAGTATCCTCTGTCTTAGTTTATTCTTTCTTGCCTGCTCAGCTTGTTCAAAGTTAGAAGACACCTTTCCAATTGGTAGATTAGGTTTACATAAATCTTCTAAAGTAAAACTTTCTTCATCAATCTCAATCTTCTCTAGTAGCTCAGGGGTTAAAGAATTAAAATTCTTAGAAATTTGAGCAATGTTTTTAGACTTGAAATTTGAGATAATAACCACCTTTCCATCCTTAGTCGTTGGTGGATCTTTTGGGTCATATATAACTTTCTTTAGTTTATCAATATCAGGATCATATAGTAGACCAACGGCCTGTAGTGAAGCTAAATGATCTGGGTCAGACGCTAGTACATCCGAAGTGTTATCGACTAACGTGGATGGAGGAGTTGGCAAAACTTGTTCAGCACTTGGTTCCACAGTAGGATCAACAATGCGATGTATCATATCTAACTTAGATGATTGTGAGGATGCAGAAGGAAGTGGAGTTGGTAATAGTTCCCCAGAATGAATCTTGGCAGCAATGGCTTTGGATTGCTGGATGTTCTCAGTTTCATTCAAGCCAAGCTTGGCTGCCGTTACAATGTGTTCAGCTTCAAGTGGTTTGTGTAAAGGGTCTTCTTCATCAATGATATTTGGGCTCGATGGGGTAGGAGTTGGTTCTATCGCCACGATGCTGGATGGAGCGGCAGCTGATACATTATGGTTACTTATTGGGACAGGGGTCGCAGACTTGCTTGCTGCCCTCAGTAGGTCAGAACTCTCAGTAATCACAGATGATCTTCTTCTAGCAGCAGCGGCAGCTTGTGATTTTCTTCTCTTGACATCTTTGGGGTTTGGAATGTTGATAACTTGAGCAACAGGTTTGGGAGCGGTATCTAATGAATAACCAGCTTGAGAATTCACCTTTTGGAACATATCCTTGCTGGAAATATTACTAAGAGTAGACAATCTTCTTTGCTTAGTTTCATTTGTCTTATTGATGCCACTAACGGATAATCTCCTGGAAACAATGTTACTATTGTTGTTTTCTGTTGTTGCTTCTTCATTATTGTTTTCTAAATTTTCGTAGTCATCTTCGTTTTCATCATCAACTGCATTTTCATTTTCATCAGGAACAATCTCAATACCTGCTACCGATATGGTTCTGTTCTTTTCATGGCTCAGTTCAGGGGTGATGCTGCTTCTTCTGCTTATAACTGGAGTACCTGTTACAGAGCGACGCTGCTTAGTTTTGGGAGCAAATCTGATACCACTTTTGTCTAAAAGAATACGCAATCAAAGTTAGTTTAAAAAGAACACTGAGTAGATAAAACTATGAAAAGGATGTACTTACTGACAATACTACTCATGATGGCCTCAGTTGTGGTTGTGTTGTAGAATGAGATGGGTTATTCTGTTTTTGTTTTTGCTTTTGTTTTGATTTGTGAATTTTCCCTTTTTTTTTTTTTTTTTTTAGGTCTCATCTGTGATGTTTGGATGTTTTATCAAATTGGTAGATTACTACAGCATCACGATTTACCACATTGGAAACCTTTATGATAACAGAAAGGGCAATACTACATAGATACCAGATAATTTATAACGTGACCTAAATTAATCAAACCTAAACAATGAAAAGAAGAAAAAATGAATTTAATAAATCAAACCCGTGTTACTAATCCAGTCACTTCTCCCATGTTGAAACAACAACAGTCATGATTGAGCTTAAGCTTGGATCTTTTGTTTCAACAAGTTAACCAAAGTAATAGCATCTTCGGCGAATTTTCTGATACCTTCAGATAATTTTTCAGTGGCCATAGCATCTTCATTCAACAAGAATCTGAAAGTGGCTTCATCATCAATATAAGAAACCTTTTCTTGGTCATATGAAGCAGCTTGAGCAACATCTAAAACCTTTGGAACTGGAGCATCTGAAGTAATTAATTCTTCCAATAATTTTGGAGCAATGGTTAAGAAGTCAACACCAGCTAAGGCCTTGATTTCACCAGTGTTTCTGAAAGAGGCACCCATAACAATGGTCTTGTAACCATACTTCTTGTAGTAGTTGTAAATAGATTTGACAGAGACGACACCTGGATCAGTTTCACCAGTGTAAGTTTCACCAGTCTTAGCCTTGTACCAATCTAAAATTCTACCAACGAATGGAGAAATTAAAGTGATGTTAGCTTCAGCACAAGCAACAGCTTGAACAAATGAGAACAATAAAGTCAAGTTACAGTGAATACCGTGTTTGGCTTCTAATTCTCTAGCAGCTTGAATACCTTCATAAGTGGAAGCAATCTTGATCAAGATTCTTTCCTTTTCAATACCTAATGACTTATATAAATCAATGATTTGTAAAGCCTTCTTGATGGTGGCTTCCTTGTCAAATGATAATCTAGCATCAACTTCGGTGGAAACTCTACCTGGGACAATCTTTAAGATTTCCTTACCGAATTCAGTCAATAAACGATCAAGAGCAAGATCAGCTTGTTCTTCAAGAGTCTTACCATGTTCCTTACCGTAAGCAACGGCAATATCGATCAACTTAGCGTATTCAGGCTTTGTGGAGGCAGCTAAGATCAAAGAAGGGTTTGTTGTAGCATCTTGTGGAGTGTACTTGGCGATTGCTGGAGATCAACAGATTGGTGATGTTAGTATCATATAATTCATAAATGATTGTCCCTATCCAGTTATGTTTCCATTGATAATCAACTCTGAAATGTTTTGAAGATTGATAGTCATATGATGGATTCATTGAAAAAAAGGGTTGAATAACAAATGGCAAGGTACTTACATTCGAACTCACCGGTGTCAGTGACGACGACGGTACCGGTAGCTTTTAGTTGTTCTAATGAGTTTGAGGACATTGTATGGTTGGAATTGAGGTTGCGAGAGAACTTGCTGTCTTTGTTAAGTTGGACACCTTTTTGTGGGCAATGGTTTGCTTTTATAACTTTCTGGGCTAGAAAGGATGGAAGAATTGGGATCACAGTTTTCCGGATTAACTAGGCAAATTGGGGAGGGTAACACTTGGAGCTGGTGATGTTCAGATGTTATTGGGAAGATGGGCATAGGTGCACCGTAGACCGTAGACAGTGGGACCGTGCCGTGGTGGCATCGTGATTGTATATCTGGCCTATATTTTCTGGAGTTGACTTTGTAGTTTGTAGTAATTATGGTGGTATATTTGAATCAGCACGTTGAAAGTTGGTATAGACGTATAGACTATGGTGCTGAAAATCTCGCTTCGTCAGTTGATGGTGCAAGGTATTCCAATAAATATCTCCATTGTGGTAATGTGATATTGTTACTACTATACAATATAGAGCAATGGTTATATTGAAACCGCATTATATCAGGTCTGATGACCCTCACATATACTGGCCATCTTGTCTGCTCACGAAGGAAAGTTAGAAACCGTCAAAATCTTCGATAAACAGGAAACAAAGAGCAATGGCAAAGCTGTTTCATAGAACAAATCATATTTATCATTGCAGCTTGATATTCAAATATTAACCATGAGAAAGACCACAAAAGGGCCAATACAAGATTGATCACTCTTAACATAATACTTTGATCTTGACTGCTCTGAAATCTAAAATTATCAAACTATCAAACTGATTTGTCGTCATCGCCAAAAATTTAGCAATCAAATATCAAATATCATCAAAATATCCCCAGCATTTCAGCTTCAAATTTTACTTTTAATCAAGCTAAACTCTTACAATACAACGATTGCAGAATATATAACCCAATATCAACCATGTCTTTTCTTTGGAGAGCTGCTCAGCCATCACCAGCTTCAAAGAAGTCACATCTCTTAAAAATTACAGCATCAAAGGACTATAATGAAGATAATTTCAAAAGTGTCCCAGTAAATGCTTTAGATGATAATGAAGCTATGATAATAGACGAAGAAGATTATAGAATAAAGTTGTTTATAAAGATAAAAGATTTCAATAATGGTGCCAGTTCATCGTCATACTTTGAAGACCCGAAACATGTGAACGACTCCTTCTCAATTCAAATATCATTCACACCTAAATTTAATCAAAACACACACAAGTTTGATAACAACACTGTTAAGGAAGAGCAAGGTCAAGAAAAACAACAAGATACCAATGACGAACGAAGAGAAGAAGAAGAAGAAGAAGAAGAAGAAGAAGAAGAAGATAACAGCGGTGTCCTTTTTGGTGATTGCTTGATATTTGGTAATGATTTTGGATATCCTATCAGAGACTTTTTACCATATGGCACAAATGCTGGTCTCAAGTTATTCACTTCCTATGTCGATCCAAGCGTGGAAGGTGATTTGTACGTTGAAGATCCCTACCTCTATGGGAAGGCACTATCAAGTATCAACATTATTGACAGCAAGACAAACAGTGAGATTTCATCTGGTTCATTTGTACCAAATGAGGAGTTTGATGGTTTAGAAAATTTGAATAATGTTGAAAGGCAAAAACATTTCCAGTCGAACGATGCTTTGCACACTTTCAAGTTTCAAAATAACCACACTTATAATTTCGATTTCTACTCTGGTTTAATTGATTTCAAAAATAATGACATTAATATCAACTTACCTGGTGGGTTTCATTTGAATTTATTGAATTACATCAACGAACAATTCAACAGTGTCAGATTTGTACTCAAAAGGGTCTCTAATTCATCTATTACTACTAGTACTAAAAATCATCCTCAGACCACTGAAAGAAGCGCGATGGATATTGGTACCCCTTTACTTGTCATAAAGTTTGAAATAGAAACTAGTGAGGAAAATGTGTCATCTGATATCCAGTGATAGATGATAGAGGATATAGGTTCAAATTTTTGTTTTGAGTAATTTGCGATAAAGATAGTTCTGTGATAATTACTCTATGCGAAAAACAATAGTTTTAGTGGGTGACCACTGACCACTCACCGCTGTTACTGTGGTTAATTGAACTTACAATAATATTGTTTATCCTGACATGCTGATTATAATTGAATGATTTAACAGTCATCTTTAGATCATCAGGTGCAATGAACTAGCTAATATCTGGGATTTGAGGTTTTTGAGAGGATACACAGATACACAGGCTCTCAGGCTACATTTGCTGAAGTTATTTGATGATAGATCAGTGAAAGGACACTAGTTGTTATAACTTATGAGACACTAGCCTAATTTATAGAGTATATCGATACATCATGGTGGTAAATTATACAAGGTGGTAAATACAAGGTGGTACGCACTATGCGCTATGTTACTGTCAAATTATCTGATGTACTGATTACTGATTATTGATCTTGTATGATTTTTACAAGGCAGATAAACTTTTGAGTAAACGTAGCACTAGACCAGTACTAGGTAACTAGACCCCACAGTTTACTGCAAATCATCCGGCAACTAGTCTGTTTATAAATTACAGGCAATTGAGCTCTATTGATATTCTAGGACTCCATATATATTCAGGGATTCAGGGTCTACAGACCACAGTCCAATGCCTATGGTATACGAATCTACGAATCACGACACTATTAGATTAAATACTAAATGCCTGTGACTGACATAGACCTTAATACTGAATTGCTAGTATCTACTATCTACTATCTAGTATCTACTATATCAGCGTATCAGGAATCAGAGATTCAGAGTATCAGATTAGAAATATAGCCAGCTACCAGGCTTGATGGCTTGATCCCATGATGACACATAACACATGACACCATGAGTCGAAATGACATCTCATGATGAAGTGATCATACAGTGATTGTAACTTGTAACTTGATTATTGATCGTGAGCTGCTGTGTTGTGTAAATGTGAACGTCGCTCATAGAATATCAACCAAATAATTAGGACAAAGTTCGAGCTTATGATATTGAAACACGTTAATGAATAGATATCTATTCTTTATACAGTTTGACCGTACGTTGTAGCTCATCAGCGCAATATGGGGAGGTTTAATCACAAGGGACAAGTGACAAGCGTATTTGAGTATCAGTAATAAGTATCAGGATTCAGTAGAGTCAAGATACAAGCTGATAGTAGATACGTAGATACGTAGATACCAGCCAAGTTATATATCAAGATTTAGCGCATCAAAGATTATGTCGAACAATAGACACTTCAGACAATCAGAAGGGAGCCACAGCATGCTTCTGCCTGCCCTAGTCCCTATTGGAGACTAATATCTTAAGACTTGCTAGCTAGTTACTAGTTACTAATAACCAGTAGGTAGCTCGATAGCTCGATGCTCATCAAGAAGGGAGAATAGCTACTGAATCTACCACTAGGGAGCAGAGAGATAGTTCTGTACCTATGAAGAAGCCAATTGGAGCTTTTTCATGAACCAATGGTGTACCATGTGGATCCAAGGCACAGCTAACCCATTTTTGAGCTCGCTGCTGGTTGTGAACTGGTGTTAGATTTTAGAGTGAAGTTTGTAACTTTCCAAAGTGGTATAAAGAGAGATTACAGACGCAGGCGCAGACCAGTCCATAATGCTCTGCACTCCTGCAGTTGAGACTGGAATGCTAGGAAGTCTCATGAGTTCAGCAGCCTAGTCCTTCGCTGAAACTTCGCTAGTCCTGAATCCTGGCTGACTCCTGACTCCTGAGTTCTGAACTTCTGAACCCTGATATTCTGAACTTCTGAATCCTGAATCCTGATGCAAAACTCCTCGTAGACCCAGTATATACATGAACCAGATTACAATCATACAAGATGACAACGTAGATAGCTTACTTTAAGTGGCTTAAATTCAAAGCCATGTGCCATGTATACGTCTAGAGCGCTGGTTAATAGTTATATTATGAATTTGTAGTGTAAAGATTAGCTGATATATATGCGTAGCGGAGTAATGGGGGCTACTGGGGTTCTACCGCTCGTAGTGAATTATAATAGTATTCTCAGTATTAATTTCTATTTACCATCCATAACATCATGATATAATTATCATATTTAATTTCCCAGCTTCAATTAATTGGCGCTTTAATGATGCGATTAGACCACATATATTTACGATTAATCCCAATCTAACTAATTCAATAGCCAGTTGCTAGCTAGGTATCTAGTATCTAGGTATAGTGGTACAGTGGTACAGTGGTACACTAGCTAGTGACAAGAGTCAGGACCCTTGCAGGCTGTTATAAGGTATAATAAGTATCTGGAAGGTATACGATTTATTTGAATCTCGATAGCTGAATAGAATGGGTTAAAATGGTATAGAGCTGAATAGTATATGGAATACAGAATACATCATATTTTATTACCAGCTATAGGCTATATGCTATAAAGTAGAGTCCCATTATCCATAACCTGAAAGTGTTTCAACTTGCTACAAGGTACAACATACAACAGACATCAGACTACAAGGCAAAAATGAAGCCTGTTTGAAGATGTAACAAGCTACAACTCTCCTGCTCAGAAGCTGTGAAGAGTCCTGAAGACCAAGAAGTGGTCAAGCGAAGTCCCATCCCTGTTACCTAGAAGCCTAGACATTGACAATAGTATTGATTCATCGAAAGGCAAAAGCCCAAAACCAAGTCAGAGACTTACAGTTGGCACATAATAATGACAGGTTTCGGTCTTTTGGTCTCACTGTGAATCTGTCATGCGTCAAAAAATACATCAGTTTTTTTTTTGATGCATTTTGTAATTCCATTTTCGGGTTATACAGGAAAAAATCAAGACCCTAGTCCAATCCAGGGACTAGGAGTATTTGCACGGTACTAGGTGGTCTGTGGATCAACAATCAAATGTCAGTTCTCATTGTAAATCAAAAACTGTTAATCGATAAACATTCTGCTTTCTGCTTTCTAAGATGTTCACAGGCAGAATCCACATCAGCCTCAACTGAGTGTCGAAAGAGATCTTTTGATGACCTGTAGTCAGGATGTCATGATGTTGTGGCTTCAACCTAAGCTGGTCAGTTTAGTTTTCAGTTCCTCTCAAGTCCCTGCCAAATACAGACCCTATTGCATTTACGCACTCTCATACCGTCGTACTCTTGTTACTTACCGCCACCTCAGGGCCAACTTGCCAGCTATAACACTCCTCATCTTGATTTTTGCACCTTGTGCTCATCTACTCATCTCAAAGTGAAGTTATGGAGTGAGCGCTTCCACATTTATGATTCAGTTTTTTTGTTGACACATGATCAGTCCAATGCTGAGCCGAAATCAGAGAACAATATGAACCGAATATTTGTAGATTAATCATGAAGTCGAGTAGTAGAACTAGCTACGCTTTTCATATAAATTATATCAACTTTCATATATATCTATGAATTAGTATCCCTCACAACCTCACAACATTTGTGGTTGTTGTATGCATTAATTAACGCTCCATTGTCCGTATTATGTAAACCAAATATCATATTCCAAAATCTTGTAACTGGTAAGCTTATCGCCCAGTTGTAAATTGTATTCTTCATTAACGAGTACTGAACTTTGACAAATCACCAGGCGCTGTCGATCATGATGATCCTTTAACAGTTATGAAAGTTCTTATCTTATTCCTTTTGTTATCCTTATTATCCTTACCTTCATCCAAACTTGGATTAAAACATTTCAGTTTCAATCTCTTCAATTCCTCATTTGTTGTCACTGAATATTTCTTCTTTAAGTTATCAATCTTTTTGTTGAATCTACTCTTAGTATTCAAATGAACAAGTCTTTCATGTCTTTGTTGAGAATCCCTTCTTTTGAAACAACTATCACAAAAATCAAACTCACATTTGAATTTTGAACCCACAATGAAATTACCAACTTGTAAATTTGTATTTGATGAAGGTGATATCGATGATGATAATTGTGAATTTGGTGTCATCAATGAAGTTGAAGGTGATGGTGAGGTGATAATTGATGATGGTATGCTTTTGTCATAGTCAATATCAATATTGCTAGTGGCATTGACGGGTATGCTTGTTATTGGAGATTCAATCATCGATGGTTCAGCCTGATCTTCTGGATATATGATGATAAAGGCATGTTGCGCAGCACAATGTCTTCTGACTTCTGCACGTCTTGGTAAACCAATGATATGCCATGGACAATCTTCAAATGGACATTTATGAGGTCTAGCAATTTTTTGTTCATCAATATGTTGAGCAAAACTGAATAAGTCATTGAATATTTCTGGACAATGTGAGCATTTATAGATACCCTTTTTCTTCAAGTTTGTGATCTTACTCCAAATAACTTCATTATCTAAAAGTTGAAGAGTAACAGCTTTTGCATTTTCGTCATGTTTGATCTTATCATTTTTTCTTCTGCGTCTTCTTTTTTTAATCACTGTATTATTTGTTGAAATTATATTCATGGTAGCGCCGGTAGTACTATTGAGTGTTGGGATTTCAGGTTCTGATGAAGATGGAGTTGGTAATGGTCTTTTGTTTTTGATTGATAACTTTTTTATCCTCTTTGATCTTTTAACTTTATGAGTGTCAATTGAAAGTGGAGTTTGTAAGTTTTTTAAAGAAGGTTCTGGTATTATGATTGATTGTGAATGTATTGGTGTTGAATTGACAGTGATCATTGTGTTGTTACCTAGTTGTGAGGATGACTTAGTATCAAAAGTTTCCTGTAGTTCAATAGTTGATTGATGAATCGGATCAAGTGAACAAGTGAAATCTTGAGTTCTTGTCAGCACTCTTTCATAAGTGTCTCTTTGTGAGGGTACTATTTGATCTGGATTGAACCTTGTCATCAAGGTCATGACTGGATTCACCCAGACACTATCATTGTTGGTATTATCCTGATATTGATATTGTTTTTCAATAGTGGAGTCATGGTAATTTAAATTTAGATCCAAATCCAGATGCTCGAATTGCTGTTCTGTTGGTGAAGATGATGAAGAAGCATATGATGGAACAAGTAGCTGTTGTTGTTGTTGTTGTTGTTGTTGTTGTTGTTGTTGTTGTTGTTGTTGTTGTTGTTGTTGTTGTTGTTGTTGTTGTTGCTGTTGTTGTTGGTGTTGATGTTGATGTTGATTGTCAAGTGGAAGATTATTAGCGTTATAATCTTCATTATTTCCAGGGAGACCCAGGTTTGTAAAGTTTGTATAACTTATGTTGGGATTGTATAAGTTGTTGTTCAAAGAGTTGTAGTTTGTGAACTGCAAGTCGGTGGTATTGATGTCTGGATGATGGTTGGAGTTTGCCCTATCGATGAGGAATGGTTGATCTTCCAACGGGCTTCTGAAGTCATTTTTTGAGCTTTCAAAGAGGTATTGTAGCTTCAAGCTGTATCGTGTGTCGTCCTCGAGAAAGTCAGCGTCTCGAGCAACGTTTATTAAGCTGTCGTCGCTGCGTTGGAGCGCTGTGGGATGAGGGAGGTGTTCCATGCCATAGACGGTTTGGAGAGCAGGGCAAGGGGAATATTGAGATATCAAGATTCAAGGGCCAAGGTGGGATATATATACTTTCAAGCCAAACAAAATACCAAATACCAAATGCAAAACAGGTTGACGCCTGCTCTAGATCTACAATACACATTGTGCCATGGCCGGTCTTCAAGTCCCAACAGCATGCACTCTCAGCGGGACTAGGCTCAGCACGGCCGCTTCTTTGTTTCGGGTTGAAACACCTTCGAACTTCGAAGGGACAGTCGCAGGGCAGTTCATACTTCAGAGTTCAAGGCCAGTGGACCCCAGACTCCATTGTAGCTTGTTGGTAGCTATGGAAATGCTGGCTGCTGGGATATTGAGTATATACTCTCTACAATATACTGCTCTACTGGTTGGTTATCCGTAGTGATATTTTTAAATCAGCTGTGCTTTTTAAGCTACAGTAAGACTGTATTTTTGATCTCTTTTTTGTGCTTTTTTTTCATTCAAAGTGCGACCGCAAGACTCGAACCAGGGATGTTTTTTGTTCCTGTCAGTTTTTTTTTTTTTTATTTTTTTTTTTTATTTTGTATCTCTTTGTTTTGTTTTTTCAGATCATTAGTTTTGATATTTTTTATTTGAAGCGTTTAAATCAGTAAACATTTCTGACCAGATCATTATATGAATAATGTCATCCCAGGGTGCTGAGCTTGTTTCGGAAATCATCGTGTACTCTATCATGTACACAGCCGATCTGGTCCAGAAACGCAAGCGGTGGAACGACGGCTGCTTGAAACACTATACCTTCAATGATTTGGTCAAAATCTACAACGATGATAACATATTGATCACAACAACTCATATCCAACAGCCTCTCAAAAAGTTAATCATTGGTAACGAATTCAAAATAGGTGGTGCTTTGATTCAATTGGATAGTGTAATATCTCACGCAAAGAGAGATATCACAGGAATCTTTGAAAAATCAAACAGAGGGAAAGACATGGTAATAACTGAAAGACCTATTGCAAACAAGTCATCATCATCATCGTCATCAACAACAACATCAACAACAAGGACATCACCATCACCATTGAGTCAAATAAATACAAATATAATACGGAGACCAAGAGTTGGATTAAGTAAAAGACAGGCATTATCACAAAGAAGGACAAAAACACCACCAGTTGAACAAACGCCAATCATACAACATGAGAACCAAAGAAATACTGTTTCACCTTCAGTTGAACAAAGATCAGTCATAGAACTTAAGAACGACATGAATACAGCTTTTCAACCAGTTGGACGAAGAGCAATCATAGAATCCCTTGATACAGATTCACCACCACATATTATCACTCCAAAATCAAACATAACACCTATGAAGCCAGCCTTGAAGAGAATAAGGAGAAATGTACCAGAAAGAATATTGGTTACATCTATAAATCATGAGGAAAAGATAAACTCAAAATTGCATGATGAACCTCCAAGAGATATTGGAGACCAAATCAAGGAACCACCATCAGTGGTGACACCAAGAGTCCCAATAAGGAGAATCGGTAGAAAGACAAATGTAAGTTCAATTGATATAAAGGTCCCTGAAACCCCAGCATCATTGATGAAACATACTGAAGAAAACAATGATCAAAATATTGAACAACTCACACCATTGTTGAAAAAAATCAATGACTTGACACCAGTATCAAACAAACACATAGATGCATTACAATCACCATTGTCAGTTTCCATCTCCTCCATATCAGAACAAGTTAGCATACTTTCAAAATATCAACGCAAATCTTTACGAACTGGTAGGTTAACGTTCACTCCATTCTTAGATATAACTACCAATAATAGCCCTCTTGCCGATTCGACCTTTAAGAATGATTCACTAACAAGATTGAATAGAAGATCCGAGGAGGAGCAACAACAACAACAATTATTATTGACACAACCACAACAGGATCAAGATCAAATCATCTGGCAAGACTCAAATAACTCAACATCACCAACAAATAAAACAAACACCAAAACTCTAATCACCCAGATAAAGAGGTTCAAAATGACCAAAAATAATCAGGATGATGAGATACAAGAAGATGTATCCGCTGAAGCTCTTGGATTCAGTGGAAACGATGTAATTGAGCATGATTCAATAGTGAATTCATGGGATCACACTCCTGAGAAGTTAAAGCCAAAAATTGATGAGCGTAACACCCAAACTGTTACTTATAATTATGGTACAAAGAGGAGAAGCACAAGGAAGACAAATTCGAAGAGATGCAAAGTTTCCGATCTTGTTTGAAATATGTACAATCGAATTAATATATTATACTTATTCATCATCATTTGTCTATATTTTATAGCTGCTACCTTTAAAGGTGCGCCTTTAAGCTTTCATCAAAGAAATTCACTATTGATCTATTGAAATCTTCTGGGTTATCCAGAAACAAGTTATGCCCAGCTCCCTTTATCACAACCATTCTGGTCTTTTCAATATTTTGATAATCTTTCAATTGTGATTGAGAAACTACCTTCCCGTTATTAGCATCAATTAATTTCATAGAATCATCAATTATATTCTGTTTAACTAATCTTGCACTTTCATAACCTGCTAATTTATTCATCCAATCATATTCTCCATACATGAAAAGTGTTGGAATCTTAAACTTTTTATTGGTAATATTGTCTAATATTGGATCTGATGCCAATAACCTATCATTCAGTATCATCTTCAATGCAGCATATGAGTTGTTGTTTTGAAATAATAGATATGAAGTATATCTAATCAAAATGTTTATTTGAGTTTCATCATTAGATCCTCTATGATATCTTAAACTCAAAAAATTAAAGATTAGTTTTGTACCCAATGGACCCATAAGTTTAAAAATTAAAAACCACCAATCATAAATTATACTTGGTAATAATAATGGTTTATAAAAATTTGATAATCTTGGATCATTTGATGTGATTCCAGACTTTGCTTCATTATGAATAGAGAAGATTGATCTCTCAACACCTCCAGGTGAAACCATAGCTAATTTATTGATATTCTTTGGATATTTCAAAGAATATTTGAATGCAAGATACCCACCAAATGAATGTCCAATAAGATTGATCTTACCTAGATTGTTTGCTAATCTCCATCTTTCTATAGATTGAATATAATAGTCTTCAGCCTTTTCCACTTGAGCACTTATTCTTTCCACATCATGGTCAATCTTGTATTCGTAAGCAATTGATCCATCATCACTAGGTGGTTCAATCTTTCTAACCTCTAACTTTTCCTTTTTGTTGGAATCACCAAACACATCTTTGGTCACTTTAGGATCTTCTGGTGTTGAAAGACCAATGTCAGGATAGTCAATAGAGTATAAATCTTTAAAGTGCCTTGTTAGCCCAACAAAATTTCTATAGAATAGTAAACCTGAAGAACTATGACCATGTATCATAACCGTTGGAATGGTTATAATATTGTTAGCATTGGTATTGTTTGTATTTGTAAATTTGAATTCATTAAGATTTGAGACGATTGAATTTTGATATGTTACCCCTTGATCCAACTTTATAGATTTCATTAATTCATCCTGATATTTCTTCATTTGATGTCTAGCACCATCTGCACTACAGAATAGCCAATTAAAGTAAAATTTAGTAGCTTCCATTAAACTTATGGGGTTTTTAACCTTGTTTGAAGACACTGCTCTTTGAATCTTGTTGAATATAGATTTTTGGGCCTGTTTACACTGAACGTTCAGAGTACTGAAGCGACGAAAGGACCTACTGTGTAGATGATACATAACGTTACTAGAATTCATGAACTTCTCAACAGTGACGTCTCTCGATGGTGTTGGAGTTGTTAATTTTTTGGAGTTCTTTAACAGGTTATGAGTTTGTGAATTTGACAAAATTTTGCCGAGGAATTTTTAAATCCGATGAGCTGGGGACGATACAGGATTTAGGAGTTAAGAAACTCCGAGAAGGCAATGAGCTTTTACTGTTCAAAGCTGATGTGCAGTTGAGCATTTACACAGTTAATTCTCATGATATGCATTATCACGTATACCGTTGATGATATATATTCTATGATCTATATTCTACTAGGTCTAATAACAATGTGCTTTGAAGCAACCACGAGGAAATGATTTCAGGAGCTTATGTTGATCTATGGATATGGTAGGCACTGGCTTGATTGGTAGCGAATATTATGGATTGTGAAATGACAGTGTTTGGTCTTCTTGAAGTGGTATAAACAATCAAATCACTAATATCACTAGCAATCAATGGCTCAGTACCATTGTAAACACTCTTGGCTCTTTCTTCATCACCTTTGAATCTGGTCAATGAAAATTCAGTCTCAACATTACCTGGGTCAATTTCAATGATTCTAATACCGGTAGCAATCAATTCTTGTCTCATGGCATCTGTGAAGGCTCTCAATGAATGCTTAGTGGCACAGTAGATACTACCACCAACATATGGGTTATGACCAGCAATAGAACC
This sequence comes from Ruyongia ponderosae, assembly GCA_030582235.1. NCBI lineage: Eukaryota > Fungi > Ascomycota > Saccharomycetes > Phaffomycetales > Wickerhamomycetaceae > Ruyongia > Ruyongia ponderosae. Next base: position 2,493 of record JAKTWV010000015.1, on the reverse strand, counting down.
TAATTGAACAATATCACCAGAGTTTTTAGCCTTCATTAATGGCAAAACTTTTTGTGTAACAGCAATCATACCAATAACGTTTGTTTGGAACATAGTAGTAATATCTTCTTGACTGATTTCACCAACTTTGTCCAAACCTTGAGCCTTACCTGCATTGTTGATCAAGATATCAATATCTTTGAATTCTTCTGGAATGTTAGAGAAGAAGGTATCAATGTCGTTCAAGTCAGAAACATCTAATTTATCGACATGAATCTTAATGGCTGGATACTCCTTAGTAAGATCCTCCTTCAATTGGTTCAACTTTTCCAATCTTCTGGCAACCAAGATAAGTTTGATTTCACCATTGGTCAATTTTGTGTAATCGATAGCAGTTTGTTCACCAATACCTGAACTAGCACCGGTGATAAGAATGGTCTTACCCTTGATTCTGTTAGCAGCGTCTGAGGATGACATATTTGAATATTATCTGTGTATGGATGAAGTACAAAAACAAAGAGAAGAGGAGTGAAAAAAAAGTTGGTCTCTTGTAAAAGTATATAACTTGATTTTTTCATCGAGTCCAAAACCGGAAAGCGATTGCCTTATCGTCGAACGAGATAAATCCGTGGGCGAAAGCAGTGGCCTCTTCCTAGATTTGAAGAACTAGAGATCAATAACAATACAAAATTACACATGCAGACAGACCGAACAATAATGAGCATTGAAAAGATTAATTAAACAAAGGAAATTTGAAAGAGGCATAACATACCGTAACTAAGAAGGAACTGAACAAGAGACTGAACAAAAAGGCAAAACAAAACAAGGTTTTCAAAATGTGTCGTTGAAGCTTTTAACACACAATGTAATATTAATCATAATAATCCAGTATCATGTAAGATGTTTGAAAGAATACTTTCTCTAACAACGACAAACACAAGCTTGATGTTATTTGTGTCAGTGGCTTGTGTTATGTATGGGTATATTGGCAATCCAGATCTATTCACTCTTGTAAATCTCCATAAAATATATTTAGCAGCCTTGTTGGCATCATCACCTCCAGTATAATCTTTGAAATAGTTTTCTAATGGTGATAATGGTAGCTTTTCAACAAATATATCAATTTTATTCAAGAATAAAATGACTGAACATCTAGAAAACCAACGTGAGTTAACAACTGAGTCAAATAGATTGAGAGATTCTTCCAATCTATTCTGTGATTTTTCTTCCAATAAGGTTTGATCATATTCACTTAATGCAACACAAAATATAATTGAAGTAACATTATCAAAGCAATGGATCCATTTTTTTCTTTCAGATCTTTGTCCACCAACATCAAAAATATGAATTTTTAATCCTTCTAATTCGAATTTCAAATCAAAGATACCACTTGTTTTCTTTCTTGTTCTCAAGACATCTGTTTCACTCGGTAAATAACCCTTTTCTGAGATTCTATCCAAATTCTCAAAAAAATATTTTGCAGAGTCCAATAAATAAAATTGATTACGATAATTTGTCAACAATGTTGTAACACCTGGGTTTTTCCATAAAGCATTCAATTTCGATGCTAAAATATGATCAAAATCATCATTTGGATCAATTGGGGTTTGTGAATGTGTAATCAATTCTAAGTCTTGATTTTTTATTTCATCTGTTTCCACTAAATCAACACCAAAAGTATTCAATGCTTCAATAATTGATTTGGCAGATGTTATAATATTGCTAAATATGAAAGGTTTGAACTCAAATAACTCTTGATGAGTGAAACCGCCATTATGTAGTATTTTCAGTTGTTGCAGGATGGTAGATTTCCCGCTCTCACCAGTTCCTAGTAATAGTACTTTTGTATACTCATGAGCATCCTTCGAGTTTGATGAAGGTAGTAGTTTTGAATTGTTGCTGCTGCTATTGTTATTAGTATTCAAACTTGTGCTATTGAGGTTGTTGATGTTGTTGTTAGAGGTTGCCAACGTGGATACTTCTGAGGGAGCAATTGACTGTTTTCGTTGTGTTTGAGATTGTTGTTGGGAAGAGTGTTGTGAATGTACATATGAGGTTGGCTGGTTTGCACTTCCTGGTGTAGTGTTTGCTGTGGAACCGTTCAAATCATCGTGGTCGCTTGAAGAAAACTTTTCGTTTGCCAATGTGGTCTTGTTATTGGCAACTCTTGACCTCGAATTGGACGTTGTCTTATTGTTGTTGTGCCCATTATTGCCATTGGTCTCTTTTGACGAACAAAGCCCCATATTGCGAGCAAGGAAGGTGTGTGCTGTGTGGGTAAATTACTTGGCACAAGTGAAAGCAGTGAACTCAAGCACTGGATCTCTCTGTAAATGGTTGTCCTTCTCTGTTTGATGTTGACTGGCTTGATGGGATGGCAATCTCGTCTGGTGTCTCTGATTTTTTTTTATTTTAATTTTTTGCGATTTTTTTTTTTTTTTTTTTTTTTTTTTTTTTTTTTTTTTTTGATCTTTTTTTTTTTTTTTTTTAAAAAAAAAACAACAACAAATAAAT